>JAQGEQ010000357.1:0-569359 GCA_034620365.1 Pegea sp. RAD2-039
ATACTCCAAACGTTAGTCAGGAAGATAATTAATCTCTCAAAAAATTGCGACTTTCTGATTTTTCTCGCTTGAGACTTTTTCAGCAGTTCTTACATGAGCAAGATGTAATTTATTTAATCAACATTCTGTCGATTATTATCTCTTTAATATTTTAATATAACTTTCATTTTGGTAACCTACTGTACATTTCACTCATAATTACAAATATTCTGATAAAAATAATTCTGTTGTAAAACCTTTCATCGTTATATGAATTTATATAATCATTAACAAAATAATATTAAAAAACTGAATGTGTATTTATTTATTTCTTTGTATTTCTTAAGTAAGAGACAATTGATGAAAACTAGATAGACGTGTTATTTATTAGTTATAAAAAGTGAAGTTAATTTTAAATTAATTTTTAGAAACAACTAAGTTTGGAAAAATTGTATTGATACTTAAATAGAAATCAGATGAATGTTTAAAGACGTTTTTATTGACAGCTGGAAACATCTATTGATAGTCTAATCGTTAGTGTAGTTTAATAATAAAACGTTAGTACTACGGTAACACTCAAAGACCTGAAAAAATAGAGAATCAGTACTACAAAGTTTTAGTTTTTTATTAAGTTTAGATAAACATGAAACCAGGAACCTCCCAAGGTGACTCGTTAACGTTGATGCTCTTCTACATCACTTTGTTGATATTTTTTAAACTACGAGACAGAGTACATGGCGGTTATAAGCATTAAACAAAACAGTAAGACAATTAATGTTGGGATACTAAATAAAACTGCGGAAAAGTTTTATTAAAAAGCTGAAAAAATTCTCAGTAACCTTCCTAATACATCATCACTGTTCAACAACAGCCGTGGTACAAACTTAAGCTATCAATTCATTAAAACTTATTTCGAAAGTGGAAAAGGAGAATCTCTATTTCAGTCCAGAAACATTAAAATAAAAAATGTATTTGGATACTTCAGTACCTCTCCTGTTTGCTTTCCAAATATTTATACAAGTATTTCATCATCTCATTTTATTCTTTCATTAATCATCATAACCTTCAATACTTGTTCACTTTTATATATTTGTGCAGCTTATAGCTAATTGTTCCATGCCACTAAGAAAAGCTCAAAATCTGTTAAACAAGCAAAAAATGCAAATCAAATGGGAAAAATGAAATTACGAGTTTTCCTCACCATTATAACAGATATGTTTTGTTGGTTACCAGTTATAATCATGTCTATTATAAGCTATAGTGGATACAAACTTGATGGTGATGTTCTTCCTTATTCTGCTATCATTATCCTACCAATCAATAGTGCAATAAATCCAATCATTTATTCAGGTATCGATAAAACCATTACAAACTTCATTAAAATAAAATGTTTTAGAATCGAACAGGAGGAACATTTCAAAAAAAAAAAATTTTTAACGGAAAATTGTTAAATCTTTTTTAACAAGATTTTTGTTGTTGTCATCATATATAAAATAATTTTTAGTTGTTGTGTTTCTTTATCTGTAATCAGATTTTGTTTTGTTTTGTGATTTGATTTTTTGTAAAATATTGATTTTATATTCTACTGTAAATTACAAGTCACATGGGCCTCGGTGGTCGTTAATCCCGGTTCTGACGAAAATGCTAACATGGTGCAGATGCTTACCGAGAAGGTCACCGACACGCACAAAAAACTCACTTTAGACCGTGAGGACGGAGAAAACAGTGTCATCATCTTTAATGTCTCTGAAACTGATAAAGATGATGAAAGTAAGTTTTTTAATCAAATGTGCTCTCAAAGCCTTAATTTTGTCAACGTTCCAAAGGTATCAATGACTAGACTTGGAGCAAAAAGCTCAGATCATCAAAGACCGTTGAAGGTGTCCTTTCAGGAAAGTTGGGACAAACACAAGTTTCTTACCAATCTGTATAAGCTAAAGCTCGAGAAAAAATTCGAGAGCATTAGAGTAGCACATGATATGTGTGAAGATGATCGCTTAGAAAAGAAGAGTATAACCGAAATCACAAGGAACAACCAACTGATTTCAAATAAAAAGTTCGAGGTCCACCAGGGACTTTGAGAATTTTCAAGGTTTCTTCAAAAAATGGAAGTGGAAAATAATCACTGGGCCCACATCTTCTTTTTTCAAACTCTTTCCGCACACAATTGTGAACACTCAAGATATCAACTTACAGAAGCCCATCATCAAATCTTACAAGCATCAAAGAGACAATTCTTCTGTCACATTAGGTATGTTCTTCAACGCACAGTTGATTATTAACAAAATTTTTCAATTGAAAGCTCGTTTGCATTTCCGAGATTTCACATTTGTTTTTATTACTGAAACTTGGTTGAAACGGTTTTATCCTGATTCTTTTCTGGTTGACGGTAATATTTTTTATGTTTTGCGTTGTGATAGACTGTATGATAGAGGCGGCGGTGTTTGCGTAATTTACAAAACATCGCTTGCACCCAAGATCACTAGAATTCAGATCAATCCCATTAATTGTCCAGGGTTTGAGATTATCGCTTTGGATTTTCACTACTCAAAGTCCAAAGTTTATCGTTTTATATCTACCTATCTACCACCCTCTAAAGCTAATGATGAGGTTACTGTTAAGGCCTTATTGAAAGCTCTGAAGAGTGTTGTGTGTCCTAAATTATATATTTTTGGGGATTTTAATTTTGGTAAAATTAATTGGAATAACCCGAATTTAGCATTTAGTGGAAAATCGTTTAACTTGGATAGCGATAGTACTACTTCACCCTTTCTAAGTCATTCCTTTGTAAGATTCCTCAATGCCAATAATCTATCTCAAATGGTTACTTTTCCGACCCAAGTTAGTGGTAATACTTTGGATCTTCTTATCACATCAAAACCCGAGAAAATTATCTACATTGATCAAAAAGAACTTTTTGCTTTGACATGCGATCACAATATAATTGAATTCAAGCTCCATCAAACTCTTTTATGAACGTTAAAACCTCAAGCAAAAGAAATTCTTACTGTGGAAATTATAATGACATTAACAAGTTTCTATCAGATGTTGACTGGATTTGTGTTTTCAACTCTTCCGACAACATCAATACTATTTACTCAAGGTTTACTAACATCGCTAAAGAGTCAATTGAAAAATTCATAACATTTTATAGAATAAATAAAAAACCAAATTTGCCCAAAAATTTAAAGAATTTACAACATTTTAAAAAACCTCCTATACAAACAAGCTAAAACAGACCCTTCCATCAAATCTCTGTACAAAGATCTTTGTATAGTTTACAAGAAATCTATTTCTAATTTCTATTTGGGAAAAGAAAGTGCAGTTTTATCTTCACTTTGCAAGAAAACGTTTTTTGGTTTCATAAATCGCAAGCTTAAGGCGAAATCTCAAATACCTCCCCTAATTGATAACAGCGACCAGAAAATAAAGCTGAGTTGCTAAGCAATCAGTTTAATAGCGTTTTCATAACCGATGATGGCAATACTCCTTCTCTCTTCTACTCAGACATTCTTACAAATGTCTCTGAGATGTGAGATCTTGACATAACGGTCAATATGGTATCTAAGGCTATTTCTTCTTTAAAATCATCAGTTTCCAACACCCCAGATCAGATCCCAGCTTTGTTTTTAAGAAAAACTAATTCCTCTTTAACACTACCTTTATCGCTTTTCTTTAACATGACTCTGAGGCGAGGAAGAGTTCCACAAATTTGGAAGAAAGCTATTATTAGTCCAATTCAAAAAAAGGATCCCACAAACACTGCACTTAACTACAGGCCAGTTTCGCTGACTTCAGCTATCTGCAGAACTCAAGAGCATATCATTCACAATCATATGACCAGTCATTTGATGGAGCACCATCTAACACCTGATGTCCAACATGGCTTTGTGAAACGGAGATCTTCCCTGACTCAATATCACACTTTTCTTAATGAACTTACAGCTCATTAAGAAAAGTAACACTCGCTGTGACATCATATATCTCGATTTTGCTAAGACGTTTGATTCTGTCACACACTAGGCTCGTTACTGTATTGAAAAACTTAAAAATCAACAGCTTTATCTTACAGTGGATTGAAGATTACCTATCTGGTAGAAAGTCTGAACTTATAACTTTTTCTCGTAAACCAGCTGTAAATTGCTTGAGCCGATACTCCATCAATAGATTTATTATTCAACGAGTATCTTCGGTCCTAGGCCTTGGCATTACTCTATCATCTGACTTTAAATAGCACAATTATGTTTCCGAAATCTTTGGAAAATCAGTCAACTTTCTCTTCAATATTATAAAAACCATTAATTCTAATAATCAATGTTTTTTTATCAGTCTTTTCAAATTGTACTTACGTCCAATTCTTGAATACAATGTCAGTGCATGGATGCCATATCAAGTTAGTGATATTAAAAACATCGAATCTGTTCAGGCCACATTTACAAGATTAGTATGTAGGAAGCTTAATATTAAATATGATAGTTATAAAAATCGTCTCAGTCTTTTCAATTTAGATACTTTGGAAATCCGACGGATTAAATAAGACTTAATTCTTATTTTTAAAATTTTCCACTATTTAATTGACATTCATTTTTATGATTTGTTTTCCATTAGTCCTTCCCCAAGTTATATTAAAGCAGACGACAGACATTACACGTTAATAAGCCTATATCACCTACTACATCGGTCAGAGCAATTTTTTCTCGTAAGGTACAATTAATACATGGAATTAGCTGCCACCAGACATTGCCATGTCGAAGTCACTCGCATTGTTCAAGCAAAAGTTAAACCGTTATAATATTGCCAACATTATCGTTTCTAAACTGTGATTTTTTTCTCTTTCTTATATTATTAACATTCCATGTAATTAATCACTGTTATATGTTTTAAATGATATCGAAATACCATGTGTTACATCTTTTACTTTCTATATTTTTGGCTAAATAGATGTTATTTGTGAGAATGTTTGTTAGCGAGAGATGCTCTTTACAGGTACAGTTTGCATTTATTGAAATAAATAAATAAACCAAACAAAAGCTGAAAAAAGTCAAAATATCTTAAAAAAGATTTAAATTTAGGAAGACTAATTCAAGTTGAAAATTTTAAGTAAATCAAAAGATAATGCTAAAAAGAATAAGGTTAAAAATCAATATATTTTTAAAACGTTTTAATTTTAGGAAAAGAAAAATAACAAGCTTAAGCGAAACTTTTTAACTAAATTATTTAGTTCAGTTTTCACCCAAAAACGAAGATTTAGCACAAAGAGTTGATTTGTATAAAATTAGAGATATGTTTAAAGCTGATATAAACATTAGTTTATAAGAAACATTTATAAAATGTAATCAATCTAAAGTTTATTAATTAAAAATTGATAAACATGAAATTAATACAATTATTGTAATGCCTTATTCAGAACAGGAAATAATTAAATTTGAAAATAGTATAAACAGAAAAAATGCTTGCTATCTTTTATATGATTAACATCAGGTCATGATTTTTAAAGAAAAATTGTTTTATTTTAAGAATTATAAAAGTACTTTCACAGTGAGGTTTGTGATTTGAAGTTTCGATACATAACACTTAAAAAATATTTTTAGAAAAGAGGAGAGAATATAAAAACCTATCAGCCTCTTAAAAATTTGTTTATAAATTATTGAAATTTTTTAATTAAACAATTGCGAAAATTCTACTTCTTTTATGTTTATTTATTTAAATTTCTGAACTTTAAAATATTTACATTTCATGAAATATCTTATAAACAAGTTCTTCTCAAAATCATATATATATATCAGCTCTAAAAGCATATCTTCATTCAGTTCGTTTCTTCTTTTATTGTCGAAACTGAACAAATTTGCTTTTCTTCAAAAACTGCAAGCTTGCAAAACTGATCATTAATTTTTCATGTCTATCTTTTAATCTATTTAAAAATTTTAACTTGAATTAGTTTTCCTAAATTTAAGTCTTTTTTAAGATATTTTGATTTTTTTCAGCATTTTTTTGGTTGATAAAAGTAAATATCTTAAAACTAACAATGAAGCTAATTATTATGATGATTTTGTTGGCATCAGTCAATCTTTCATATCAGGTTTGTAACTTAAAATCAATTTATTTGTAGAAATATTCTTGCAGCTTTTTTTTGTCATATTTTTATTGTTAAATTTCAAATATTAAAAAAATTTACTTATTAATTTATTTATAAACAGTTTTCTAAAAATTGTTGTTTCAATTTCAGCTATTTGAAGTAAACGACATCTACGAAAATAGGCCATATCTTACTGCTGAGGTATAAAACACCAATTTTTACTTTTCAAGTTGATTATGTTTATATAATTTAAATGTTTTATCACATTATATGTCTTCAACTAGCTGATCTGTTCTTCATTAACACAGATTTTATACTTTCTTCTTGTTTTTATAAAATGATTGATTATGAATATTTTGAATGCTCTAAATCTAACCAAAAACTTGGTGCAGGAAGTTTAAACTCAACCTCTCTTTTTCATCTTTACTATCAGTGCTTTTGTCACTTTACTGTTTACGGCATTAGTTAAACAGCATACGATGATTTAATTACTGAATAAAGTATATTTTTTTATAAAATCCAATTTGAACATCGTATCACTTTGATCAGTAAACTTCGTTTGACGACAATACCAATCTAAAAGCAATTTTACTTACAGATAAATCTTGTTTAGTATTTGAAAGAGCTTAAGAAATACTTAACTGTATCAACCGTTATTGAAGCTTCTATGATATCACAAAAATATGTTTAAAAACTTCTAACTTTTTCAGCAAGTCTTGGCACATTTCAATGATAAAACTGGTAAACTGAAAGAAATCTTGCAAGGGAGAAACGTTTTGGTCGGTTCACCAGAGGATTTTGTTGATAAACTTGCTCAAGAAACAAGTAAGAAAAGCAAGGAGAGTTTTGGATCAGTGTATATTAGAGGAAGGAAATATACTCCAAACGTTAGTCAGGAAGATAATTAATGTCTCAAAAAATTGTGACTTTCTGATTTTTCTCGCTTGAGACTTCTTCAGTAGTTCTTACATGAGCAAGATGTAATTTATTTAATCAACATTCTGTCGATTATTATTTCTTTATTCTTTTAATATAACTTTGATTTAGGTAACCTACTGTACATTTTACTCATAATTACAAATATTCTGATAAAAATAATTCTGTTGTAAAACCTTTCATCGTTATATGAATTTATATAATCATTAATGAAATAATATTAAAAAATTTGATTGTATATTTATCTATTTATATTTTTTAAATAGGAGACAATTGATGAAAACTAGATAGATGTGTTATTCATTAGTTATAAAAATTAAAGTTATTTTCAAATTGATTTTTAGAAACAACTAAGTTTTGAAAAATTGTATTGATACTTAAATAGAAATCAGATGAATGTTTAAAGACTTTTTTATTGACAGTTGGAAACATCTATTGATAGCTATCTTTAGTTGTGTAGTTTAAAATAAAACGTTAGTACTACGGTAAACTCCAAAGACCATGAAAAAATAAGAAAGTCAGTACTACAAAGTTTTAGTTTTTTATTAAGTTTAGATAAACATGAAACCAGGAACCTCCCAAGGTGACTCGTTAACGTTGATGCTCTTCTACATCATTTTAATGATATCATTTAAACTACGAGACAGAGTACAAAGTCAAAATTCAAAGTCCAAAGTTTATCGTTTTATACGTACCTATCTACCACCCTCTAAAGCTAATGATGAGGTTACTGTTAAGGCCTTATTGAAGGCTCTGAAGAGTGTTGTGTGTCCTAAGTTATATATTTTTGGGGATTTTAATTTTGGTAAAATTAATTGGAACAACCCGAATTTAGCATTTAGTGGAAAATCCTTTTACTTGGGTAGCGATAATACTAATTCACCCTTTCTAAGTCATACCTTTGTAAGCTTTCTCAATGCCAATAATCTATCTCAAATGGTTACTTTTCCGACCCAAGTTAGTGGTAATACTTTGGATCTTCTTATCACATCAAAACCCGAGAACATTATCTACGTTGATCAAAAAGAACCTTTTGCTTTGACATGCGATCATAATATGATTGAATTCAAGCTCCACCAAACTTTTTTATGAACGTTAAAACTTCAAGCAAAAGAAATTCTTATTGTGGAATTTATAATGGCATTAACAAGTTTCTATCAGATGTTGACCGGATTTCTGTTTTCAACTCTTCCGAAGACATCAATACTATTTAGTCAAGGTTTACTAACATCGTTAAAGGGTCAATCGAAAAATTCTTACCTTTTGATAGAGCCAACAAAATACCACATTTGCCTAGATTTTTAAGGAATTTACAACATTTAAAAAACCTCCTATACAAACAAACTAAAACAAACCCTTCCATCAAATCTCTGTACAAAGATCTTTGTATAGTTTACAAGAATTCTATTTCTAATTTCTATTTGGGAGAGAAAGTACAGTTTTATCTTCACTTTGCATGAAAACGTTCTTTGGTTTCATAAATCGCAAGCTTAAGGCGAGATCTCTAATTGATAACAGCGACCAGCTTGTGATGGAACCAGAAAATAAAGCTGAGTTGCTAAACAATCAGTTTAACAGCTTTTTCATAACCGATGATAGCAATAATCCTTCTCTCTCCTGCTCCAACAATATTACAAATGTCTCTGAGATGTGAGATCTTGACATAACGGTCAATATGGTATCTAAGGCTATTTCTTCTTTAAAATCATCAGTTTCCAACACCCCAGATCAGATCCCAGCTTTGATTTTAAGAAAAACTAATTCCTCCTTATCACTACCTTTATCGCTTTTCTTTAACATGACTCTGAGGCGAGGAAGACTTCCACAAATTTGAAAGAAAGCTATTATTAGTCCAATTCATAAAACGGGTCCCACAAACACTGCACTTAACTACAGGCCAATTTCGCTGACTTCAGTTATCTGCAGAGCTCAAGAGCATATCATTCACAATCATATGACCAGTCATTTGATGGAGCACCATCTAATATCTGATGTCCAACATGGTTTCGTGAAACGGAGATCTTCCCTGACTCAACATCGCACTTTTCTTAATGAACAGCTCATTAAGAAAAGTAAGACTCCCTGTGACTTCATATACCTCGATTTTGCTAAGACGTTTGATTCTGTCACACACTAGGTTCGTTATTGTATTGAAAAACTTACAAATCAACAGCTTTATCTTACAGTGGATTGAAGATTACCTATCTGGTAGAACCCAACAAACTCGTGTAAAAAGATCTTTATCTACTTTTGTTCAAATCACTAGTGGTGTTCCTCAGGGTTCTGTTCTGGGTCCCCTTCTTTTTTAATTCTCATCGAAGACCTTATCAGAAGATTAGTAGCAGTAGATGATGTCAGAGTGTTTGTGTATGCAGATGATATCAAGCTTTTATCTTGTAATCCCTCAAAACTTCAAACTGCACTACACACTGTAGAAAACTGGTGTACGAATTGGTAGCTCAGAATACAGCCCACAAAGTCTGAACTGTTTTCTCCTAAACCAGCTGTAAATTGCTTGAACCGATACTCTATCAATAGATTTATTATTTAACGAGTATCTTCGGTCCTAGGCCTTGGCATTACTCTATCATCTGACTTTAAATAGCACAATTATGTTTCCAAAATCTTTGGGAAATCAATCAACCTTGTCTTCCTTATTATAAAGACCTTTAATTCTAAGAATCAATGTTTTTTTATCAATCTTTTCAAATTGTACTTACGTCCAATTCTTGAATACAATGTCAGTGCATGGATGCCATATCAAGTAAGTGATATTAAAAAAATCGAATTTGTTCAGGCCATATATACAAGATTAGTATGTAGTAAACTTAATATTAAATATGATAGTTATAAACATCGTCTCAGTCTTTTCAATTTAGATACTTTGGAAATCTGACGGATCAAATACGACTTAATTCTTATTTTTAAAATTTTCCACTATTTAATTGACATTCATTTTGATGATTTGTTTTCCATTAGTCCTTCTCCAATTTATATTAAAGCAAACGACATACATTACACGTTAATAAGCCTATATCACCTAGTACATCGGTCAGAGCAATTTTTTTCTCATATAGTACAATTAATACATGGAACTAGCTGCCATCAGACATTTCCATGTCGAAGTCACTAGTATTGTTCAAGCAGAAGTTAAACCGCTATAATATTGCCACCATTATCATTTCTAAACTGTGATTTTTCTCTTTCTTATATTATTAATATTCGATGTAATTAATCACTGTTATATGTTTTAAATGATATCGAAATACCATGTGTTACATCTTTTACTTTCTATATTTTTGGCTAAATAGATGTTATTTGTGAGAATGTGTGTTAGCGAGAGGTGCTCTTTTCAGGTACCCCCCTTCGCATTTATTGAAATAAATAAATAAACCAAAAAAAGCTAAAAAAAATCAAAATATCTTAAAAAAGATTTAGATTTAGGAAGACTAATTCAAGTTGAAAATTTTAAGTAAATTAAAAGATAATGCTGAAAAGAATAAGGTTAAAAATCAAAATATTTTTAAAACGTTTTAATTTTAGGAAAAGAGAAATAAAAAGCTTAAGCGAAACTTTTTCACTAAATTATTCAGTTCAGTTTTCACCCAAAAACGAAGATTTAGCACAAAGAATTGAGTTGTTTGAATGTAGAGATATGTTTAAAGCTGATATAAACATTATTTTATAAGAAACATTTATGAAATGTAATCAATCTAAAGTTTATTAATTAAAAATTGATAAACATGAAATTAATACAATTATTGTAATGCCTCATTCAGAACAGGAAATAATTAAATTTGAAAAGAGTATAAACAGAAAAAATGCTTGCTATCTTTTATATGATTAACATCAGGTCCTGATTTTTAAAGAAAAAATGTTTTATTTTAAGAATTATAAAAGTACTTTCACAGTGAGGTTTGTGTTTTGAAGTTTCGATACATAACACTTAAAAAATACTTTTAGAAAAGAGGAGAGAATATAAAAACCTATCAACCTCTTAAAAATTTGTTTACAAATTATTGAAATTTTTTAATTAAACAATTGCGAAAAATCTACTTCTTTTATGTTTATTTATTTAAATTTCTGAACTTTAAAATATTTACATTTCATGAAATATCTTATAAACAAGTTCTTCTCAAAATCATATATATATATCAGCTCTAAAAGCATATCTTCATTCAGTTCGTTTCTTCTTTTATTGTGGAAACTGAACAATTTTGCTTTTCTTCAAAAACTGCAAGCTTGCAAAACTGATAATTAATTTTTCATGTCTATCTTTTAATCTATTTAAAAATTTTAACTTGAATTAGTTTTCCTAAATTTAAGTCTTTTTTAAGATATTTTGATTTTTTCAGCATTTTTTTGGTTGATAAAAGTAAATATCTTAAAACTAACAATGAAGCTAATTATTATGATGATTTTGTTGGCATCAGTCAATCTTTCATATCAGGTTTGTAACTTAAAATCAATTTATTTGTAGAAATATTCTTGCAGCTTTTTTTTGTCATATTTTTATTGTTAAATTTCAAATATTAAAAAATTTACTTCTTAATTTATTTGTAAACAATTTTCTAAATATTTTTGTTTCAATTTCAGCTATTTGAAGTAAACGACATCTACCAAAATAGTCCATATCTTACTGCTGAGGTATAAAACAACAATTTTTACTTTTCAAGTTGATTATGTTTATATAATTTAAATGTTCTATCTCATTATATGTCTTCAACTAGCTGATCTGTTCTCCATTAACACAGATTTTATACTTTCTTCTTGTTTTTATAAAATGATAGCTTATGAATATTTTGAATGCTCTAAATCTAACCAAAAACTTGGTGCAGGAAGTTTAAAATCAACCTCCGTTTTTTCATCTTTACTATCAGTGCTTTTGTCACTTTACTGTTTACGGCATTAGTTGAACAACATACGATGATTTAACTACTGAATAAAGTATTTTTTTTTATCCAATTTGAACATCGTATCACTTTGATCAATAAACTTCGTTTGATGACAATACCAATCTAAAAGCAATTTTACTTACAGATAAATCTTGTTTAGTATTTGAAAGATCTTAAGAAATACTTAACTGTATCAACCGTTATTGAAGCTTTTATGATATCACAAAAATATGTTTAAAAACTTCTAACTTTTTCAGCAAGTCTTGGCACATTTCAATGATAAAACTGGTAAACTGAAAGAAATATTGCAAGGGAGAAACGTTTTGGTCGGTTCACCAGAGGATTTTGTTGATAAACTTGCTCAAGAAACAAGTAAGAAAAGCAAGGAGAGTTTTGGATCAGTGTATATTAGAGGAAGGAAATATACTCCAAACGTTAGTCAGGAAGATAATTAATCTCTCAAAAAATTGTGACTTTCTGATTTTTCTCGCTTGAGACTTCTTCAGTGGTTCTTACATGAGCAAGATGTAATTCATTTAATCAACATTCTGTCGATTATTATTTCTTTAATCTTTTAATATAACTTTGATTTTGGTTGCTTATTGTTTATTTTAACCATAATTACGAATATTCTGATAAAAATAATTCTGTTGTAAAAACTTTCATCGTTATATGACTTTATATAATCATTAATAAAATAATATTACAAAATTTGATTGTTTTTATCTATTTATATTTTTTAAATAGGAGACAATTGATGAAAACTAGATAGACGGGCTATTTATTAGTTATAAAAAGTGAAGTTATTTTCAAATTAATTTTTAGAAACAACTAAATTTGGAAAAATTGTATTGATACTTAAATAGAAATCAGATGAATGTTTAAAGACGTTTTTATTGACAGCTGGAAACATCTATTGATAGCTATCTTTAGTTGTGTAGTTTAAAATAAAACGTTAGTACTACGGTAAACTCCAAAGACCATGAAAGATTAAGAGAGTCAGTACTACAAAGTTTTAGTTTTTTATTAAGTTTAGATAAACATGAAACCAGGAACCTCCCAAGGTGACTCGTTATCGTTGATGCTCTTCTACATCACTTTGGTGATATTTTTTAAACTGCGAGACAGAGTACAGGGCGGTTATAAGCATTAAACAAAACAGTAAGACACTTATTGTTGGGAAACTAAATAAAACTGTGGAATCGTTTTATGAAAAAACTAAAATTATTCTGAGTAACTTTCCTAAATTTAGCCATCAATTTAATAAAGCTTATTTCGAAAGTGGAAAAGGAGAATTTTATTTCAGATCAATTGATAGATAAATTGTTTAATGATTTTATTGTATCGTTTAAGAATCACAAACTTCTATGACCTTTTTACAAGTCAGTTAAATAGAACTGATAGAAAAATTATTTAAACATTGCATCAGTTTGTATCATATAGATGATATAAGAACTTTATTTTTTATAAGTTGTCTTTTACTATTTGATTTTTATCGGCAGTGCAGCATGAGCGTAGTGTAACTGTCAACATAAATCTCTAACAGTTCCATAATGATGGTGGTGGTATCTACAAACAACGTTCATAATTTGGCTTAAAGATGATTCTTTGCGTAAGAGATGATAAAAACTGCCGACGATATCAGCATCATGATTGATTGGATAGATGTATTAATATTATTGCATATGAGAAATCATAGAACGTTTATAACAAACGCAAATTAATATGATTAAATATTATTTAAAAAATTTCTCTAATATCACAGTTCAAAACAAGTAATAAGATTGAAAATTGTAACACAGAGGATATATATTATTATATCATATATTTATATAGTATATATATATCATTATATCTTCCTGTATGATTTTTAAATAGAAACAAATTAATTTCTTTACATTTGAGTTTTGGCTTCATCAGTTTAATTCTTTAACTTTCACACTTTGTTTAAAAAAGAGATGACCATAATATCAGATTTAGCTTTATTTTGTAAACTGAAAATATTTACATTTAAATGTTTAAATTAGTAATTTTGTTAAGACAACAACATCATTGGATTTGTAAAAAGATTCTATTTAACGAGCTGAAACATTTAAAATAAAACTCACTTCCACAAAAGTGATATTTTGTAATAGCGAGTCATTTGAAGTTACTGGCAAATTTTTAAGATTGTTAATTGAGATGTAGAAGACTCTAAAGTACATACTTCTAAATATGTGAAAATCCAATTTTTAAGAATATATATTTGCAAGATTTTTTAGAATTAATTCTTTTTTTGCTTATATCAAATTTTTTTTCCAAACAACTATCGATGTTAAAAAAAAAGCAGAAAAAAAGAAAAACCAAAATATCTGCTTTTTTTAAACAGATAAATAACAATTTATTAGCTTCTCTGTCAGACATGTAGTATGTTTTGATTAGCGCCTCAAGCTGTACTTTAAGTTAACAGGTAAGTTTATGAATAAAAAATTATCAACAAATTTCTTCGTGATTGAAAGCGGAAAACCTATAGATAATTGAAAATATTTATAGGTTCAAGAAGTTGAAATTTGTTAACTTGATTTTGATGTTTCATGGAATTTTTGAATTTCTTGGAAAAAACGTCTAAAAAACGTCTCGGAAAAAGGTATCCTAGCATTCAAAACTAACTTTTTAACTAAAACTTCCACTTAAACAGGTCAATTGGACACAAGTGCCTTAATGCTGATTCTTGCTTTAAGAGGAAAGGATGATATGAACGATTGGTTGCCAATTCTTTTATTAACTTCCAGTGGTCAACTTGGAGCAAGCGGAAATCTTATGAACAATCCATTTTTGTTTTACGTTTTGATGAAAGATAATGAAAATACAGATACAAACACTCTATTGTTGTTGATGTCAACACTTGCTAGTGGCAATGCGGTAGGCGGAGGAGCTCAATCAAATCTTATTTCGAGCCCACTTTTGCTAATCACTTTACTTGACGATAACAACAAAAATCTTAGCAGTCTTCTTCCTTTATTTTTACTCAGCGGAGGTTTAGGTGCCGGCGGCGCAAACATGTTAGTAACAAACCTGCTTCTCTTATCATTGCTTCTAACAAATAAAACTGCTTCTATTAGCGTGATGAACTGCTCCACTGTTTCTTTTATCAGGCATGAGTGGAGCAGGAACTGAAATCTCAACTTTGCTTCCATTAGTACTTTTATTAAATAATAAAAGCTCTGGTGGCAATGATAATGTCCTTTTGATACTGGCGTTGTCAGGAGGTTTAGGTGGCTTAAATACCGGAACAAACTTAGGTTTAACTGAAAGTTCAATTCGTCAGGGTGAAGTAAACAGTTTTAATCAAGGATTAGGTGGACAAAATTTTGCATCTTTACTGCCATTGATTCTTTTGGGTGACAACAACTTAGAAACTGACGATTTTTTCTTATGTAGTCTTTTTTCCCAAAATCCTGATGGAAGTCAAGGATTACATCTTATCTTTGATATTACTAAAAGATTTTGTAAGTCAAGGTGAGACTGCAGACTTCTCTAGTTCTTCTGGTTGTGATAAAACTTCAGGAGATAAGAGCCCAAATGATAATTCTTTTCCTTTTGACCAAGCACTTGAACAATTTGAGGATATGGTGACTCAATACAGAAATTAACGAAAAACTTTAGAGAACAAATTTATTGAACTACAAAGTGGTCAAGATTGGGCTAATGTACAATCAACTACATATCAATTAGAGGATGTTTTCTTAGACAAAGCAAATATCGTGCACGACAAAATACCGAGTTACGAAACAGCATTAGAAGACGTGAAAGCAGTTCAAAGTGATTATGACAAAAGTTCAGTCGGTACAAATTTAGCAAGCTTAATTAATTTTCAAGCCAAAGCAGCAAGATTAAGAAATGACCTACTTGAAACAATACAAGAGTTTTTCACTGTCAACGGTATCGAATATTCGTTTTCTTCTGAGTCTTCTGAATCTTCTGATACTTCTAATACGGAATTTATACCGATCATTCTTACCTAAACCTATGTCTATAGAATACATATTTCTTTGTGGCAATTGTCAGTAATTTTGGCTCGGCCTAAATGGTGCTATACAATTTGCATGTATATGGATCAGGCAATCAACTGCTAAAAGATGTTTTAGATTTAATTACAGCTTTGTATTGTTTGACTTAAAGTGATACATAAGGCTGAAGAAATATTGCTGGATTTTATAATGTTCATAAACTATTGTTTAATGTATACAACTAATTCAGTTATTGGTAAATAAGTTAAGCTCTTTGTGTTCATAATTTATGATTCTACATTATTAAGGTTTTCTAAATTGTTGAAGTTAGATTTACAGTTGACTAGGTTTGATTAATATTATTTTATGAGCAATAATGTTAGATTAGTTATTTGAATTAATGATCCACAATAGGAAATTTTTATTAGTATAATTTTTCTACGAAATATTTGAATATAAAAATACATGTGAAAAATTGAAATAGTTTTTACAATAAAAGAGGCATTAGTTGTAATGTAATTTACAAACTCAATAGTTTAAATAAGAAGTAAGTCAGGTCCTCTATAAAAACAGAGTTATATCCTTATATTAATTCTTTTACAGTTTGAAGTTACTTTTGCAAAATTTATTTTCTGGCAAACATTATTAAGATGAGCCATTTTTATCTTACCTTTTGATTTACAAAGCTCCTTGAGAATCCGTTATCAACATGTGTCTTGAATAATTTACCTTTTTTAGAGACATCCAATGCCACATAATTTAACTTTCTAGAAATCGAGTAAGCCCCAGAACTTTAGGTACTTGGCTAGTCATTGCAGTTCTTTCATTTCTTCTTCTAAATGACTTCTTCTTGTAAGACCCCCTTTTTGAAGAAGACATGTCCGACTATAATGTCCCTTTTCTTCATATTTGAAACATGTTCTTTTTCTGGCTAGACATTTTCTAAAGTCATGAGGTTTGTTATTTTCACATTTTAATTAAATTCTCCTAATGGACGCTACTCTCCGTTTAATTTAATCCTCAAGTTTTACTGAATTTACTGCTTCTCCTGCAGCGCCGACCAGCAAAGAAAGATTAGTTGCTCTACAGGGTGTTCACAAGTGTCTTGATGAAAGGCTTCTTCTAAGATTAAAATTTCATGCTCCACCAACTATTGTTTCATCTCTAATGAATCTATCAATAAATCAATCGTCAGTAGTCTTCAGCTGCTTTGATATTCCCAAACTAGCAGCACTTGGCTAGAACTTCATCAAAAATCTTCAAGAAATTGACTTGATTCCTGTTTTCTTAAATTCAGAGCAAATAATGTTCAAAAATTTCTTTTGGGTGTTTCATAACTGTTCTAAAATTGTTTCTAAAAGAGTCTTTAGGTTCTCAAAAATCACTGGTAAAAACACTTGACTGTGTAGTCGTGTATTTAACCAACGCAATTAACAAATAATGTTTTCCTGTTATTATATATCTTTTATCGAAAGATTTCACATTTACATGGTTTGCTCTGAAAATTCAGATTTTGAAGGTAAGTTTGTTTAATAGCAACTTTTGTCTAAGTAACTTGAAGGGCGAAAATTATAAATGCCTAATTTTTTTAATAAATAATTCAGGTATCATCTAGCAACAACCATTTTTTTATATTGATGAATAAGTAATTAAATATTTTGAATCATAGTATCATTTTTACATGGCCAAAAACGTTAAATTTTAACAGCTAGATTTAACTATTCAATTTATTTTTAGAATTGAGAAAATCGTTACATGTGGTTTGCTTATAAACACTCGAATTTCACGTTTTCCTAAAATTATGTAAATATAATTTATCTTGATAAAGCATAAGATACTATCAAGTGTTTTTTAGATGTTATATTATTTTAAAGTTCTTTACATTTAAATAAATATTTCTTTACCACCTATAAACATTTTGATAGTATTTTCCTTATGAAAGAATGGGAACCTCAACTAGCCAGCTTAACAAAGGTTTTGTTTATTTGTTTTATATATTCAATTTTTTAAATACTTTTAAGCTGTTGAAAGCTTAATAAGATTCTTATTATTGATAATAAGCTTTTTAAATTGTTGTTAAATAAGTATTGTTGTTATATATTTCTCATTATATTATTTATTTTTATAAATTAGAAATTGTTTTAAACCTAAAAATATTAAGAAATGAGAAGTTTGTTTAAATTTTTGTTAATTTAGGAGATACTAAAGAATTGAAGAAAACTAAATTAAATAATAATTTGAACCCACCATCAAAATTTCAACTTGAAACAATTGAGGTTTTGAATTTTTTACATATTTAAGAATTCATAACTTTTAGTCAAATTTTCATTTTTATAATGATCCATAATCATCATAAATAGATCTGTAGATACTTTACAAAGACATTTGTGTTTATTTAGACATCTTTATCTCAATTAGAGCTACTTGAGCCGACGGATGATCTTATAGATGGTCCTCTTAGATTGATTTATAAGGTAACTTTATTTGAATATCAAAAATATTTTATTTTCTTCACTCTTAGTCAAATAATCAATTTTGTTTATTGAATCATCAGGCATATTTTGAAATTAAAGAGATGAAAGATTCACAGCTTTTCTTTAAAGCTGGCAATTTACTCTCTAAAAGAATCTTTCTGAATTTTTGTACTGAAAATTGGAACTTATGTCACAATAAACCATCCAGTGATAAAGATTATTTTCTTAACTCAACTAAATATCAAATGGTAATATTAAGTTTGTATTTATTTATGCTTTTATTGAATTAGCCTATTATATTTATAATAATTTATATATAAATTATGGATGCAAACATTACTAGAAATTCCTTTGTTGTATAGAAAACTTGAAACAATTTAAATTGAAAAACTGAATCTAAAATATCTCAAATCGAAATTTGTGAGTTTAAAACTTGTCAAATCAAATGAAATTGATCCAATAGAAAACAAAGAAAGTTGATTTTCAAATGATTCTTTCAGTAATATTTATTCATTATACAAATAATATATATTTACAAAATAAAGTTTTGTGTTCAGCTTTCAGTGTGATAATATTCTCGTTTTTATACCAGCGAAAGTGCTTTAAACTCTACATGTAACAAAATACTTTATAAAAAAAACAATTTGGTTCATTTCTAAAAGCTTCTTCAACAAACTTAGTCAACACTGACAAGTTTTGTCTTGATAGTTGAGGGTACTAAAGACTTATTTTGATAAAAGTGAATGCTCATAAAAATATTGATTATATTATTTATTTTATTCAACACACAGCTGTAAATGGCAAAGTATACATCTCTTATAGCAAACACGGAAGAGTATGAGGAACAAAATAATGAAAAAGTCTTAAATTCAACAGTTAAGCATAAATAATATAAAAAATGGGAACACTAATCATTTTTATTAAAATTTCAAAAATTTTGTTAAACAATATTCAGAACTCAAAAAATAAATGGTAAGATTTTTTTATTACTTTATATGAAGCGAATAAAGTAAACTTAATTAGTCTGCATAAATACCAAAAAAAAGTTTCATTTAATTGTATCGTTAGAAGAAAAAGTCTTAAAAGAACGTCTTAACATAAATTTTGAATTTAACTTTTAGCATTATTTTGTTTTTAGTTAAATTTTTAATGTGTAACTCTTTAAATTTATCTTGTGTCCATTAGTCTTGAAATTAAATAAATTTTTGATAGGAACTGCCTTTCCAACTTAAATAATTAATTATTTCTATTGTTTTAAGTCCAATGTTAAGTTGTTTTGTCACCTAGTAAGTTACAGCAGACAACCAAAACGCGAAAATTAAATTTGTTAGATTTTTTTTTGTTAAAGTCCTGAAACAGTTCTTTTATAATTAAACAGAAATTAGTGTATAGTTTATTTTAATTACATGGTAAAACTTATTGCTTCTGCATTCCAATGTTTATCTCTAATTAATCTAAAGTGTTTAAAAATTATGAGGGATTCAGTTAAACAATCTAGTGAATTTTCAAAATAAAAAATACATTATTAGATGCATTTTTAAGTGCTAAATATGATGCCGGCCTTTTAAGAATTAATTTATTCTTTTTCACTGACTACAACATTCTTACTTTACTTAAATAATGGATCTTTTGTTTTCTTTCAGATAAAGTCAATCTTGTTGAACTATACTTACAGCTGTCCAAGGTTATGCGAAGAATTTTTTCAACAAGAGGACTTCATCAAGCAGATTATCAGTGAATTTTCTCTTCCACAGCTTTCAGTTGATCAATTAAAAGATAATAAAAAAAGATTTTGTATAAAAGTACGGCGGTTCTTGCCTAAACTGTACTTGATATTTATCAAAAACTCTATCTTAAGACAAATCTTGGTATTTTACAAAATATACTTCAGCATTGTGATTCAAATAAACAATTACTTCGTAAATATAATGGAATTAAGCTGCTTCAAAAGTATCTTTCTTCAACTTATCTAGTAATTAAAGCCAAAGTGATGATTGTACTAACCTATTGTGTTAATGATGAAGAAAGCGAAAGAATAACCACAGGTAAGTAAATATTCGAAAAGTTTTCATTAAAATTAGAATTTTTGTTTGAAACTTAATTCATTTAACTAAACTTTATTTTTTTCACATTTCTTTTTAGTGTTTGTAACACGCTAGTAATTAAATAAAAATCATTTTCATTCTAGGCTTTGGTGTGATTGCTTTCTTACTGAAACTGCTAACAAATGCTTTGCTTATGAATAATCACATTGCACATAAGTATGGGTTTTCTGCTGTTGAAACAATTGTAGCTTTGAACAGATTATCTTCTAATGATAACAACAAAGTAAAAGCACTTTTTCATTTTATGTTACTAAATCTCTAGCCTAATTCTATTAACAATAATGTATAGTAACATAAACTTAAGAAAATTTATAGTAGTTTTTGCTAATTGATTTATGAATGAAAGGTATCTTTGATCAAGCAAGGAGTTTTATCTTTATTAATGAACATGATATTTAAAAGTTTAAGCAATGAAGAAACTCGTCAATGTGCTAACTGTTTGTGGACTTTATCTTTTCACAAAGATTATAAAGATCTATTTGTACAAGTAATTAATACTTGAACTAAAAAATTATCTAAAAACTTCTAAGTTAATTCAATTTACTTTGTTCATTTACAAATAAAAGATTTCTCATGTGGTACCCATTATCTTTATGATAATCAAACTTTGAATAATCTATCACGATATTTCTTTTAAGCAGGAAAATAAATTAATGGAATTTGTAAATAAAACATTAAAGTCTCAAGTAATAAACGATAAACGGCTATATCGAGCTTGCAATGGTATTTACTTCAATATATATGGATCTTACTTTCAAAGAACTGAACTAAATGATAAAGTACCTAGTTTAAAACCATCTCAAATTATGATTAGTTTTCAATGGGAGGTAAAACCGCAAATGAAAAAAGTAATTTTGATTTTTGTTTTCTAATACATTTGTGAAGTTCATAGAGATAATTCTAAATAAAAAATAAATGAACTTTGTGTAAGACAACAACTACTAACTTAGTTTTATTTTACGTTCTGCTGCTTAACATATTTTTTTAATATATCTCTTGTTATCAAAATCTAAAAATAATTGTGTATCTTTGATACTAAAGTATTTTCAGTTTCTACTGATTGAATTGCGAATAAAACCATTTCTATATTAATTTTAAAGATACTATTTTATTTAATAAAGACTTAACTTTTATATATTACTGTGTAATTAATATTCTAAATTTTAATTTGCTGATTTTTATATTACGTGAATGTATATTTCAAACAGATTTGCAACTTTTTAACATCATCTGGATATACTGTATGGATTGATAATGAAAATAGTGAAGGTCCTCCACTTGCTTTAATGGCATCCGCAGTTGAAGATGCTCAAGTGATAATAGTTGCAATGTCTGAAAAGTATAAGAACAGTAACTCGTCTCGCACAGGTTGTCAAATTTAATGAAATGAATCAATTGTTTTCTGGAGATAAAGATATCAACTTAATACTAATTTTTGATTTTTAAAATGTAACAGTTTCAGGTAAATCTAACATTTAGTTTTTCATAGAAGCTGAATACGCTTACAAACTAAACAAACCTATTGTGCCACTGCTAGTAGAGAAAAACTACAGGCCGGATGGTTGGTTAGGATCTCTAATTGGAACGCAGATGTACATAGACATTACTTCTAGTTATAGACTCGATGAAAAGTTTCCTGAAATCCATCAACAAATCTTTTTAAAATCATCAAGTGAGACATTTCAACATATTTACTCTCCGTATGCTTCTTATAAAATTATTAACTACATGATCGCTTAAATTTAAGTATTTAAAAACAAAGAAGTTTGAATCCTAATAAATAAACAAAAAGAAGCTTAAAACTTCTACAAATATGTTGATTTAAAATTATAAAAGATAAAAAAGACTAATTACTGAAAACTTATCAGCAAAATCTGAAACCAAATCCAACCATTTTAGTCTGTGGACTGCTCAACAAGTTCAACAATGGGCAAATAGCTCAAAAATTGGTTTGTTTATTTTTCTAAACAGCTATTAAAGTAGATGAAACCTGAAATTTAAAGCTGTAAAAATACTTTGAAATGATTTACCTAAAAATGTTCTCTTGGTAGACACTACTTGAAATTTGTAATAACTTCAAATTACTAATAACTTGTTTTACAGACGGATTAGTAAATGCTTTGAAAGATTTTGACGGATTTGGACTGGAAGCTCTGTATGAAGCATTTAAAAAGTCGCCAGATTTTTTCTACCGAGCAATTAGCAAAGATTTTAAACTATCTCTTGTTAATCAAATGAAATTTATCAGAGCCTTACAAATTCTGGCCCAATGAGCCATCTTTCATATTTTAAATAGTGCAAATACCAAAAAGTATAATAATCACCTCAATTTTGATATAAATGTCTTAATTTTTGTTATGAGAGCATGAAGCCGAATGTAATCGTAAATTCTTTTGTTGTATTGTTTTTTATGTGTAATGTGTAACCCAAAACACAACTTTAATCAGTTTTTAAATTTAAAAAAGTTAAAAAAAGAGTTTTTAACTTTTTAAGGATTTCAGTTTAGAAGAATTTTTCTTATATGACAAATCTTAAATGTTTTATTAAACTTATTAATTACTGTTAGCTTATCTTGGCCTAAACTATTTTAACCAAATTAAGTTGTAATTATTTTTCTAATGAATAGTTGTAAAGATTTTAAATCATATAAAAAGTCATACTTCCTAGTAACCAAAACTAAACTAATTTATATAAATTAGTCACTATACTTGACTTCTAATTATCACTTGGAGGATAACTTACCATAAATTATAAATCACACTAGAAGTTTTTGTTAAAAGCTTTTTAATAATCAATTGCTTAGTAAACAGCTAAGTTTCCTCTTTAATAAATTGCTTCCTTTTGCTAGGAAGTAAAGAAAAACAAATCAAAGCAGGAAGTAAAATAGGAACCATCGGTTAAAGAGATATTGCTTCCTTTGTGGCTTTCTACTATATTTTAGATTATATTTTATGTTTTCCAGATTAACTCACAAAAATTATTTTTAACTGTTTCTTAATAATATAAGTATAATTTAAGGATTTATAAAGTAAAAAATGTGTTAGTTAGAAATTATTAACAATAATTTATTGTATTAAACTATGATTGAACACTGTTAATAAAGTCATTTTAATCTTTAATAACTGTTTGTTATGAAACAATTTATGTGTCTTTATGTTAGAGGCTAACTTTTACAATTATATTCAAATTCTAAAGGTTTGAAAAAATCTGAGAATTAAACATGATAAACAAAATAAAAAATACGAAAGGTAAACTTAAACTTTCATCAAAATTTCTTGGAAGCATTTTTTGTACATAAATTTGCTACTAGTCTTCAAGTTTCTTTCTAACAAAAGCAAAAACGTATTTTTTCAAATGAAATTATTTATTAAATGGTTTGTTTAAATTTTGTCTTCTTTACAAATAACATCTTTGTCAGAATAAAATTCAGAGCTGTAAGGCTTTATAGAATTGCTGTATGGCGACAAACCTTTCGTTGAAAAATATAACAAATATCTAAAATAAAGTCAAAAATATGTTACATGTGATTAACAGTTGCAGTAACGTATACAAAATCATGTAAACAATTATTTACTTTTATTGTTAATGTAACTTTATAATCATATCAAAAAATGTTTGGTCTAAGAGATAAAATTTAAATTTATATATGAAATCCTAAAAAAATAAAGGGGAAAAAACCTTATTGAAAAAAAACTAATAGAATAAGAAACAAAATTAATTAGCTCTTATAAATATATTGCAGTTTGCCAGTAAATAAATATAACTTTTGATTATCATTCTAATTTTTTTTAGATTTTAGATTATTTTATCGATGACTTTTTTAAATAGAATATTGTAAATTTTCAAAAAGAGTTTTTTAAACATACGTCTAAGTCTTTTTCGTTTTATTTCAGAGCATTTGATAACATGCTTTTGTGTCGCAATATTAATGACACAAAATCTTTTTTTGAAACTACGCCTAATCCGTTTACCATCCTCTAACAAAATTCCTAAGAGTATTTCATCATCTAAAGTATCTTCATCATCTGAATTTGGAAATAAAAATAAATTCTATTATTATGAAAAGTTAAACATTTTTATGTCCAATTGACTTTTACTTTCAAAGTTGTATTATAATAATATAATCATTAAATTTTTTGTTAGTATGAAACGTTCTCATTTGTTCTAAACGAAAGTATTCACCCTGAAAAGCCAATACATCCGATTCGTTGTCACCTTTTTGTTGAGAGCAATATTTGCTTTGAAAGCGTTTGCAGTCATCTAAATATTAAAGTTGAATTTTTAGTTATAAAACAAACTTTGGAAATAGATTAACAGGTAAACAAACTTGTCACAAACAAATCTCTTAAATCTTTTAACTATTCACTTACAATATTTATTTACAGCTTCGAAAATTTTGCAGTCGATAATAGAATCAAATTTCGACTTAGCACAGAAAAGAGAATAACGGGTTGATACATCATCAAAGTTCAAAGCTTCAGCTAAAAATATTTAAATAATGAGATTTTTGATCAAATCTGATAAAGTGCTTCAACTGACTGTCAATGTCTTCATCTTGGAATTGTTTTTCGACATCACTTGAGATTGAAACCTGGGTGTCTCCAGAAACTTCTAGAAAGTTGATACTTTAATTATGTTGAAATTCCGTGACAAATCAATCAGTAGTTTTTTTTTATCATAAATTAGAAAATAAAGTAAATCAAATCTTTCCATTTGTACTCAAGTAATTGAAAAAATATCTGAACTAATTCCATTTTTTCATTTAAACAATTTAACAGAGTTCCAAAAATGTTTAAAAATGTTCTTTATATTAACAAACGTTTTCTAACTACTTTTTAATAAAGTTTTCTTACCTATATACAGTAACACAGAAATCCAAACTACCGACAACAATCTTCCATACATCATTCTTCAATTATTTCCAAGTAATCAGTTAAACAAACTTTCTTCCCTTCTTATGCTGAATCCTTTTCCTGATATTTTTAATACGTGAGTTGACAATTTTACCTTGGTATGGATATGTGTCAATTTTTGTTATGATGTGTTTAGTCGTCATCGGAAGTAAAGTTTCGAACTGTTATTTTTACATTAGGTTTATTATTTTTAGTTTCCTTCTTTAGCTACCAGTAGAAAATTTTGAAAATTTTCCTAAAAGAAACTATTTCAAAATACCTTTTATATATACAGCACTACTCTCCGTAGAGGTGGTCTTTCCGTCTGCCTGAAACTTCAAAGGTCTCGGGTTTGAGTCCAGTCGGACACATATTTGCGAGAAGGAAAGTTCCATAAGACACCATGGCAGAAGGGCCTTAATAGTTTGATTTAATGACAAAACTTTTAAGAGACTCAAAACTTCGAATTTATAGCCGGAGTTGGAGCCTAGTAGGCAGTTCGTGACTGTACTCAGTGTCGTTCTGGCAGTTCCTACGACGCCATCTGGGTGTGGGTGCATCAGTCTATTGAGCTGCATACCTTTGAAATACGTACTTCATCTAATTTGACATTTTAATGCCACAATTCAAATGAGCATAATATATTTGTAAATGAGTTCCTGATCATTCCATCTTTATAATTTGCTGCTATGTTATTCTTTAACTCACAATCCTTGGCCAGCCGTACCAAAGTGCACTAAGAATATTCTAAGGATTGACTTTATTTCTGTTTTATTTATTTCCACTATTTACCACTCTTTGCTTACTGACTGACTATCTGGGTCCTTAAACAGCACTTTCGTTCACATAGCTTATCAACTTCTTAAGTTTCAAGCATGAAAACATATTCAATAAAAAGTATGTGTAAAAAAACTTATTAAACCTTGCTTGAACTTTAATTGTCTTTATACATATGATGCCTGCCTTATAATGACATTTACAATAATCTTTTCTTTTACAGTTCAAATGTATCATTTGTAAAAAAAATGCTCAACAACTTTTTAAGAGAAAAATTATATTTTTTTACTGGTAGTCATTTACTGTCATCTCAGCATAGATAAATTAACACATACGATGTGACTTATACCTCCGACTAATCTCAAGCAGAATGACCTCATACCGTACAATTAATACATGGAATCAGCTGCCATCAGACATTGCCATGTCGAAGTCAGTTCACTGTTATGATATTGCCAACATTGTCATTTCTAAACTGTGATTTTATTCTCTTTCTTATATTAACATTCCATGTAATTGTTCACTGTTATATGCTTTTAGTGATATCGAAATGCCATGTGTTACATCTTTTACTTTCTTTATTTTTGACTAAATATATGTTATTTGTGAGAATGTGTATTAGCGAGAGGTGCTCTTTTCAGGTACCCTCCTTCACATTTATTGAAATAAGTAAATAACTAGATTTATGTAATAACTTTTTTTAATTCATGTTGAATTTTGTTCAAGTAAAATTGAATTATTCTAACATTTGGTTGGTTCTGTGCATAAGGTGGATACACTTTTTATAAAATTATTTTTGAAAGTGCTCATAAACTAAACGTATGAAAGAGAAATTTCTCTAGTTTATAAAAAAATTATGCAACTACATAGATGTCTTATAGTTTGATTTTGTTACTTAAAAAGAATTATTTAAACTTTTTTTATGCAGTCAGTGTATTTAAATTTTTTTGATTTTAGCTAATATTTTATTATCACAAAATTAAATTTTATACTATCTGTATTTTTGAAACTTTATCGTTTAATTAAAATTCCAATGACGTCTATTTTTTTTAAATTACTTTAGTAATTTTTTCTATACCACAACACAAGGCGCCATATTAGTACAATTGTTTACGTTTCTCAAAAAGCTGTTAGAGGTTTTCAGTTAGCATCATTTTAAAATTATTTTCTGTTTTAGTTTGAGAATTTTAAGTTTCAGAAGTTGATTATAACAAATGTTTACTTCATTTGATGATACTTCAATTGGCTGTCAGAATTTTAAAAATATTCCAGTAAATGTAGATGAAGAAGATGACAATTGTTCTTTTTGTGGTACTAATACTGGATCAAGTGGTAGAAAAGATGAAAGTAATGGAAAAAGTATACTCTCTGCTTTAAAAAGCTTGCAAGATAAATTAAACAGGTTGGAAATGGAAAGAAGTGAACTAAATAATAATATGGATAGTTGGAATAATGATAAAAATTTGTATAAAAACTTTAGTACCTCTCAAAAATTTGATTCAGCTAAGTTTGAGAAAAGTCCAAAGTTTTCAGTTTCACCTCTAAATCAAAATAGATCAGATAGAAATTCGGATAGAAAAAATATTGTACCAGAACAGGTTTCAAGTCCTTCTAGGCTAGATGAAATCTTATTTTCTTTGTCAAATAGGGACCCCAGCTTTCCTGATTCACCTGTGAATGAATCTATAACTTTACCAAAGCAACCTCCTACTAACAATAGTCTCAGATATCATCTTCTTGAAAAACAACTTGAAGATATGAAGAAAAAAGTTTGTAAAGCTGAAAATCAGTATATGGATGCAGCTGTTAAGCAAGTAGAGTTGGAACATGAGAAAGGAAAAATGAAATTTAGGAATGAAGAAATAGTTGCTAAAATAGATCATCTTAACAACTTAGAAACAGATTATAAACAATTAGCTTTAACCAATCAGGCATATTTGGAAAAGTTAAATGCTCTTGAAGAAGAATTGAAGCATGAGAAGCACCAAAGGCAGCTTATACAAGATAAAGCTATTCAATTAGAGAGTCAAGCTACTGCCCAGCAAATTTTATCCTCTAATGAAAAGAAATCTTTGAATAATTTCAGGCAAAAAAATGAGCCAATTTTACCAACCAAGTTGGTTGGGAAGGAGGCAGCTGAAAAGCTTTTTAATAAAGAAACTGATTCTTCTCATTATCGTCTTAATCTTGCTGATCTTCCGTTTTTAACAGGAACATCAACATCACCAAGTCATGCCTTTTCAGCTAATATCCAGAAGATTTTTCATGATTTAAAACAACATAATTCTCATTTGTGTAGTAGGCCTGGCTCTTCAAGAAATAATAAAAAACAACAAA
Organism: Pegea sp. RAD2-039; assembly: GCA_034620365.1. Lineage (NCBI taxonomy): Eukaryota > Metazoa > Chordata > Thaliacea > Salpida > Salpidae > Pegea > Pegea sp. RAD2-039. The sequence goes on from JAQGEQ010000357.1 coordinate 28,461, forward strand.
AAGCTTCTTCACTAAAAACAAATAGTGCAAAAGAAAGCTGGGAAAAAAAGTTTGCTTTAGAAGAATTAACAAAAGATGAAGAAGGTTTAGTTTCAATAATTCAAGTCTTACAAAATGATTTTGATAAACTGATTGAAGAGCATAGAATTTTTAAAAAGCAATTGACTAAGACTGCTGACCAAGATGCTCAGAATTTTATTATAGAACAAATAAAAGATGTAGAAGTAAAAATGGAAGAGAAAGGATACATGATCAACATGTTAAAACACCATCAGCAACAATTAAATGAAATGGTAAAAAAAAGTCAGCTTTATTTAGCTATTAATGATTCATCAAATAAAAGACCAAATAAAGCTGGAAATAAAATCAAAGCTAAAAAACCTGGTGCTATAGCTAAGCAGAGACAATCTTTATTAAGAGATGTTAAAATTTTTCATAAAGTCTTAAAAAAAGATGACCTTAGTTGGGAATTATAGCTTTTAACTTTATTTTTAACTACTTTTTAACAATTATTCTGGTATTTTAAATTAAGCCTTGATTTGATCTTTTTATTCAGTTTTTTAATGTGTCTAAAGTTATAATAAAACATACTAAAAATAACTTGTTTTATTTCTACTTTTTATTATATTTGTTTACACTTAAAGGTTTTGATTGTAACTGAGATTAACTTTTGAAGTTGTTGTGATTGTTAAAAGATGTTGATGGTTTTATGAAATCATTAAAATCTTTGTAAAGTCTATACACTTTTTCAGCTCTATTTCAACTTAATTAAATAAATATTTTTGAAATAAAGATGTTAGAATGTTTCTATAACCCTAAAAAGCTGCTTTCATATATAGCTTTTTTGTGAATTCAAAGTAAGTCTACAACAATAACATAAACACTAAATTTTTAACAGTTTTATTTTACTACAACTTTAAAGAATTTGCAAATCATGAATACTTAGATTTAAAAGTTTATAAAATTTAGTTTAAGTTCTTCTCAGTATAATTTTTCAATTTTTAGTAAATATTTTGATCATAAATTTCTATCAAATTAGATTTTATGTAATTTTGTATTATCTGAAATCAAATGAAAATGCTTAAAAGTTATTTTAGTTTAGTTTCATATTTGTTTTTTATACTTATTATTTTGTTCTAAAACTTCATTTCTTAGTCAGGTGGGGGTAGAAGATGTCCCTGGAAAAAGAAGAATTTGATTCTGATTCTATATAGAATTACAAATATTGAAAAATTGAAAATTTCATTCTAAGCATCTTCTTAATGAGATTAATTTGGTAAGAATTTTTTAATGTTAAAAATTGTCATGAAGATTAGCTTTATTTTTTCTAAAATAAAGCGTTATGTGGGCGACTGATGGTATATTACTCTTTAATGTTTAACTATCAACAGCTTAAAGTAACTAACACAAACTTTTATAAAAACAGATTAGATCTCAAACATTATTTAATTTACGTATCAATATATAAAATATGTTTTTTTTAAGCAGGTAATTATTTAAAATATATAATCAAAAATTAAAGAGAAGAAAGATAAAAATATATTTTCTTTATTTTATCTTATTTATGATTATATCATTTGTTAAATTCAATTGTTAATGAATTTTTGAGTTAAGTTTTTTAAATTTTACTTTCTATATATATAAGATGTTTCAACTTTTGTAAAAAATATTCTCATTTTATACAGTTTTGTATAAATATAGGATTTGATTAAATAAAAAGTAAACTTTTTGAACCAAACTAATACATTAATAGCTTTCAAATTTTATAAATCTAGAACTATTACCATCCTTATGTGATATACACATTTTAGTATCCACAGCAGAATTATGTTTTCTTATTGTTTAAGGGTTATCAGTTGAAAAAAGCTTGAATATTTTATAAGTTTTCTAAATAGAGCATAATTCAGTGACTAAAATATTTTATCAGTTATAACTAGGACTTTGTTTTGGCCGAGTTAGGCCATGTAAAAATGCTCCTTAAATAGTGTCAAAAACAAAACTGAACATTAGGTTCCTCTTCCTTTTTGATATTAATTTTTCTTCTTTATCCTTCAGTTGTTTGCGGAATAGAGTGCCATTTGGAGTAATCTGCTGTAATATCTTCTCATTTGCTGGTATTGATGATGACGGTTTTCATGTATCCTTAAAACAAAAACAACTTAATCTTCATGTTTAATCAGAAACTTATTGATAATCAGAATTGATTGAAATAGAGAGTTGTTTCAATTAACTTTTACAACAATTGAAAGAATCTTTCATGCATCTTGTGTTTACCGATTTCTTCAATCAATTTTTGTACGTTTTTTATCCTAATCTTTTTCTAGTAGTCTGTTTACACGTGTCAATTTGAAGTTAAACAAAAAAGTTGATAATTTTTTTGAATTAAATTTTTTGTAACTTAGCAAACAGTAAGACTACTGGAAGCAGAATTTAGATAAAATTATTATTTTTTAGGTTTATTAAACTCACTCTGTAATCATCAACTTAGTACAGTTTACTTTATCTAATATTTGTATTTAGTTTTCGAATGTTATAAATTTTGTAAATAAATTCGAAAGTTGCTGATGGCAAGTTCTTATCAACTTATTATACTCTTCTTTTAACATAAATTACTCATTTTATTCACATATCAATGTTAATACAAAGGGTCAGAAATATCTGTCATCTTATTTGACATCAGCTTTTCTTCGTGAGAAGATAATTGAGAAACAAAACCTCTATTTGGTCGAATATCCGCTTTGCATTCAATCAGGTGATTCCAGGCTTGCTATAAGTTTTGTGGAATTATATCAAACAAATGATTTACAATTAAACAATACCTTTAAGTCCCATTTGTAATAAGACATTAAGTAAAGTATGCAAACAGTCGCGCTTCTACTAATTCCGTTTTTAGACCAAACTAAAACTGTTCTTGAATTTTCTCGGTTAAAATCTGCAACAGAAGATACTCGAATAAAAATGTTGTTTAAAAATAGTTTTCTAATTGAATTTGTTGACATTACAGACTAACATCAAGATTTTCAGAACAAAACCTGTTAATCATCAATAGCAAAGTCGTCTGTTGTATTTGGGAAGAGTTTTTAGAAGTCCAGTTACTATTAGCTTTTTATTCAATCTATATGCTCTACTTAAGATTGTGTCATCGCAATTTACGAATCAATAATATTATCACACTGGAAGATATTCCATCAATTAGTTTGTTTATACAAACAGTGAAGGTATTAACTTAAGAAAAGAACAGAGATCTTTTATTTTAGACTTTTTTGAAAAAAGAATGCCAAAAGAGTGTTTTCGACTAAAACATTTGAAAAATTATTAAAAGTTTAGAATTTTTAATATTTTGCAATCATTGCTGAGTACTCATTTTGTGTTTGTTTTAAGAGTTGTTTTGTGCAGCCATGCTTAAATAAATACTCATACTTTTTGATACATTGTTTCAGAGTATCAAGTATAGAAAACCTAAACTAGATTTCAGTTTTAACCATTATTAAATAGCACTACAATCTTATTCTACTGAACCGATAAAAAATATTTTGTAGACTAGTGGAACTGACTAGACAGTGACAATTGATTTTTAGTGTAAACTGGGCCTCAAACAAGAAAACTTGTCATTTAAGACCTAAGTCATCAAAATGACCCCACATTTATGTACAGTTTTTCACCTGGTCTATTAACTGTGGGTCTCAAAGTTCTAAACTTACAGCTTTATAAAAGTTTACGACTACAACTTAGAGATAGGCTCTATAGAACGAACTGATTATCATTTAAGTTACCTATAAATTTCACGATATCGTCCACATAAGATAATAAATCACTGTCAATTGTATCTTCCACGTCGATTTCTTTGTAATAATGTTCTTTGTTCGTAAACCTAAAAAAGTAGATTACAAAATAAGATTTAATAAACTGATTGTCAATATTATATAAACTTATATTTCATTTATCTATTTTATTCAACTCATCGCTGCAAGTGTCAAATTATACATCTTTTATGAACAGTAATATGAGCAGAAGGAGAATAAAAAGGTTTCTAGATATAGATTTATTGTTTATCTTTGAAAATAAGGAAATTTTCATCACGAAATTATTCAAAACTAAGGGTTGCTACGAACAAATTACAAATTAAGATACTTAACTTAGCTGAAACATATTTATAAAACTTAGAATAACAATTCATGTTTAGATATATTGCTAATAACTAGTATAAACTGAATAAGCAGAGCTAAAAGTTTTTCAAATAAAAAGTAAATTGTAAAATTAAAGTTAAATAAAGTTTGTGAAATTTACAAAGGATTTTTTGTACAAGAAACATTGATATGTGCTTCTATCTTCAAGTCTTCATGTATTTCTAAATTGTGAGCATGCTTTAGATTTCCGATATAAACCATACCAGGAATCACTTCACAAGGATATGTTTGGAAGTTATCAAGCTCCTAAAAAACATCTTACTTCATAAATTTTAATAAAGTTAAATAAATGTATTCAACAAAATCGAATAATCTTAAAAAATTTTCTTTTTTACTTTATCCTACCTGAGGCATGTAGATGATCTTTTGTGTTCTTAGAAAAGGATATAAGGCAGAAAAATCTTCATATCCACCACTGAGCAACTTCACCGGGTTCTTACTGCCAAACTTGGCCACCAATTCGGCATATTCAATACCAGAAGCTGAATATTAAGATTTGACTGAGTATTCCCAAAGAAGAAAATCAAAATATTTGTGAACAAAGTTATAGTTTTATATTTATATAAATTTCGTTTATCTGGCATTTTTATTAGTTGCAAATTTAACCAAAATATTTAGCTTACAATTAAACAATAGCAATTTGAGAGATAAAACTGCTTCAAATTATCAAAAATAATAAATAAGCAAATGTTAGTAGATCTACAAAAATTATAAATAACATTTTTTTTTATAAACTTTACAATTAAAAAAAATTGTTAATAGTTATCCTTATCAAATTACTGAAAATAATAATGTTATTGACTGATTATATTACTAAAGCTAATGATATTGTGTTTAATTACATTAAAACTTTGAAAATTAAACAATTAAAACTAACAGCAAACTTTTTTTGATTTAGTATTTCCATCATATACCACTACATGAGTTTTACATTCAAGCTCAGCATCATAAGGAATATAGAATTGACCTAAATCATCTCTTCGTGCACGTTTAGCTGTGATGATATGACTTTCATCATATTCTTCATCAGATCTAGCATCTAATAAAAAATTGCCATCAACATTTGATAATTTAGTTTGAAGTCTGTAGAAAGATTCTAAAATATTTTTAACCCAAAATAAATCATGTTTATAAAACTATTATTCTTAAAGTAAAGTTTTTTTTTGAAGTTTTTGAAATTTTTACAATATTCAAAGATGCAACTAATTGAAGTTTAAGTAATTTCTTCAAAAGTATAATTCAACATTTTATTAAAGTTGTTTTAAATCTTATTTATTTGTAATAATAAATTACAGAACTATGTTTATATACAAACTTATTGTACCATAAATAACAAGATAATTGAGATCACTAACACATGGAAATATTGATTCTTGATTCAATAGATTGAACAATTTTGTTGGTTCAATTAAAACAAAAGATTTCATTATAACCAGTTTAAATAATTCTTACTATCATGGTCTGTTGACTTTTATCCTGAATTTAGCAACAAAAGTATATAAATTTCTTAATCTATTTTGATATTTTATTAGATTATAAAACATAAATATCAATTTTACGTTAAAACTAAGTTTTTTTGATAAAATGAAACCTTTAAATCGAAAACGTCGTGCTTAAATGTATACAACCGTTACCATGCAACGTGATACTTATTTGGCTTATTTTTTAACTGTCTAAATTAATTTAATTTAGTTTTTTAATAGCATATTTTTTCTTAGTTTTTCTTTTATATACATTTTACTAAAAGAGATTTGAATTTCACAGCACAATTTACTTCACAAAGTAATATTCAAAAGCTTTTTTAGCATCATTGACCATTGCCCTTGATATTAAAACTAACTGTTTAAAACATTTTAAGGCCATGACTATTTTACTATAAGACTTAAATGAAAATAGAAAATTTAGATCAATTATCAGTAGTTGTGCAGCAGTAAACACTCTTTCTACCTTTCATTTTTATTAGTAGTTTTGTAATTTCAAATATCAATATTTAAAATTGAACAAATGAATTGGACCTTTCATTAAGTTTATGCAGCAAATGCTGACGTCAAGTCTACAAGCACAAGATTTATACAAGATTCAATACGGTTGGTATTTTGCAGCTTTAATAAGTTTTAAGAGACTCAAAACTCAATTCTGAAAACTTTAAAGGTTTCTGAAATTCGTCTTTAATTATATAAATTCTTTTTTGATTGTAACAGTTATCTATAGTTTTCAAAGAGTAACATCATCATTAGACTCATTCTTTTAATGTCACATTTTTGAAAGAACTTTACACAAAGGTTACTAATCTAGCAGCTTAATAGAAACTTTATTCTGTCGGTAATACTAATTCGTCTAAAAATAGTTGTAATTTAAACACAAAGCCAGAAAATTAAAAAATACATTTGGGCCGATTCAGCAATTCAAAGTAAGTCTTGTACAAACCATTTAAACCTTACCTTAAAAACTAATTCGTTAGTTTATTTCGGAATCTCATGTCTTCCAAAGGAACTTCAATTTTTGCTCAGTTCTCAAAATTACTCACCAAACCACTGAAATCTTTCGTTGGTGAAACATTGTCGCTACACAAGACTCGTCCTTTGAGCTGATCATCACAAATGAAATTACTCGAAACACAAATGAAAGGTTGATTTTTGATACCAGTAAAGAGATCCATATATAAACATAAATTAAAAAGTTGATAAAAAAAAGCAAAAATTTGTTCATATTTTTAATTCCAGTAAATTTTTTCAAAATGTTAGATTATTAATTTATATTTTCGCCAAAATGTCTTTAAAACAAAAAGTCTTTTGGAGTTGAAAATTTTTTTTTTAATTCTAATTGTTTAGAAAACTGCTCATATTCTATAAAAATAAATTTCATTATTATTTGTTTCCGTTTTCAAAAAATGTAATTTGATTTTCTTGAACTTAAACACAGTAAAAGATGTTAGAACTTCATGACAGTCATTTATTTAAAACATAAAATTGTAGTGTCTGTCATGTAGTATCCAATACATGCATGTTTGATTAAGTTTAAAAATTAAAAAAATAATATTAAAATATACAAATAAAAAATGCAATATCTTGTAGAAGTAAAAGTTATAAAACTATACAACAATTAAATACAGTACAACAATTAAATAGAACTTTCAAACTATCAAATAAAATATAAAGAATAAGAAAGTTAAAGAAAAGAATTAAATAATCATTTATGAAATAATACGAATCAATATAAAAGGTTTTCTATTATATCTACTAGTCAACAAATTGCTTTCTGGTTACTAAATCATGAAATTTCAATAAATACAGTTCTGCTAAAACTTTAAAAATAAGTTTGTGTGATTTATCAAGATAGGATTTATTTAGCTTCATTACTTTTGGTACCTTGATTTAGAATTTTTAACTTTATTAATACTTAGGCTAGTAAAAATTTTAAAGTAGTATACTAAAATATATAACTAAAAACTAATTCTATTCATCATAAGATAGAATCTGACAACTAAGTTTTATACTATTTTTAGCTAACGTTAACATAAAACTGCCAGATATAGTATCTTCTGCGTCTTATTTCAAGAATTTTCAAAAAGATTATTTTATATTTTTGGTTTATATCCAACTGAGTGCATGTAAGCAGCAAATAGTTATATTTATCTTGTATGATTTGAGCTTTTAAATCTGCAATGAAGCTACGACTTTTTTTTAAACAAAAAGTCTTTTTTATATTTATGGCCTGATAAATTCCAGTCAAAGTGTAGGAATTTTTCAAGAAAAACCTTTGGAGTTTCTGCATAACATAATATCAAAGGATTTTCAGAATATCTTCAACAATTTCAGTTTGATGACTTAAAGTATCAAATATTCACATAAATATTATCTTGTTTAGTCTGAAACTAAATTATTGATGGCAATTTTCAAATCTGTTATAGTGTTTATGATCTTGCTTCTTTTTCAATTTCAAAAATAGTAAAAAGTTTTATTTTTACATGACTCAAGTTAGATTCTTATAGATTAAGTCTTCTGAAGAACGTTTATGCATTTTTTCAACAAACTAAGAATTTTGTCTCTTAAATAATCCCTAAAATCGAATTTAAAAACATTTCTCAAGATTGTAGTCTCAACTAAGTCCAGTAACTTTGATAATTGGGTTTAAGTTTAGTACTACTAAAAAATAAACTTAGAAAACCTTTTTGGGGCTGTTTAATAAAAAGTGTAATTTTAAACGAGAAAGTTATGAAAACTCTGAAAGTTTATTGCAACTAAAACTTTACTTTCTAATATTTGGTTGCATCTAAAAAATCTGTTCGAAAATGAACAAATCAATATCATTGAGATGTGTATAATTTCCTTTTTGCCATTTACATATCAGTACGTGATGCTGCTAGTAGCAGCAACTGAATAATAGTCTGGGAACGCGTCAAACTACAAAAAAGTCTTCAAGAAAATCGTTCAAAATTGAAGCAAATTGCACAAAATTGAATGAAGCAAACTGACAGCAGAAAAGATAAAACAAACAATGAGATAAAAGATAGAATAATAATAAAATATAAGAAGTGAAGAAAATGGTGACAAAAAAAAGAGTTTATTTTGCAGCTTTTCATTTTGTTCAAAGGAACTAGACTTAAAATAGGAGTACAACATAGTGAAAACAAAGATAACGTAGGAGTATTCTAGTAGGCGTTAAAACGGCCATTTTGGGGGGTTTTTGTGCAAATTTAAGTAATAAAAGAGAAAGTTACGCCACCTAGTGACCAGTTGAAGACTGAAGTGAGATATAAAGAATTATAGATTAAATGAAGAGGAGGGTCTTTGAGATATTTGAGAATATTGACATGCTGGAGACAAACGTAAATAGGTTAACAGTTAAATTGACAAAGTTGAAACATTCCTATATTGATTCTGCAGTTGATTAGATAAAAATAAATCATTAAATGGAAGAAATTATTCGATTAAGTAAAATCGACAAATACACTAAATACAAATAATCACTGGCTCCACCCAGCGGTGAAAAAGGCAACGCAATCAAGACTTACAACCGTCTAGATGCGTTTCACCATGATAAAAAGAAATTTGAAGAATAAAAAAGTAAAATAATACATGATAGAAATATGAGGCTGCTAATTAAAAATAGGTTATATCCACGCATAGAATGTGGTGTACCCAAATATTAGCTTGCTTGCATATAGTGAGCAATTATTACATTTGGTTATTCCGGCCTTTTATAGCGAGTTGAAGATGTTATCAGTGGTTGTCTTGTAGGAATTTCATCTTGAAATATTTGGTCAGTTGATTATAAGTGGGAATAGACTTTCTAGATGCTTGCAGCTTTAATATTGGGTCATTTTCAAACAGGGTAACTTGTATTTGCATGTAATAAAAATAATTGAAGAAGGTTTCAAGTTACAGGTGATGAAGAAATTTGTTTGATGAGTTTTAGACATGCAAAAATATAAATCCGATTAAATAAAGAAAACAATGAAATAAAAGAAAGATTTTTACGTGATGAAGTCGAAAGTTTCGAGAAGGTCGTTTACTTTCGTGTACAAAGTAACACAACTAGTGAAGTAGACAATGTCGACAGATTAACGCGAATATTCTTTCTGCTTCTGGTTCTTTGGTTTACGGGCTGGTCAGTGGCAGCGATGAATACTAAATTGTTGATTATTGATAGAAAAAGAAGATATGATAAAAAAAATTGAATATTATTTCTATTCATCGTTAAAACTATCCATTTTCTTTGTTTCAATCTTTTTATTTTCCTTTTCATCTACTTTAGAATGAGATTTTTTGTAAGGATGAAACTAAGCCCAGACCTGAAAGTTGCAAATAAGAAAAGTGCCCCTAAAAACACAACCACTACTTACTCGTAGTGTGGTGTCCCAACTACCAGTACAAAATGCAGTCCCATCAGGAGACACTTTCATACAACTGGCCCGGTTTTCATGTCCAAACAAAGTAGATAACTTTACGCCTTTCAACACGTCCCAAATATGAACTAAATAATCGTTGTAAGCGCCAAAAACGATGCGACCTGAAAAAAAGGGAATACCATTCATAAAAAGGTTTGTGATTGAATGTTTAAAGTTGTGTGACACATCGTGAATAATTGTGAAATATTGAAAAGGAAATAAAATTGTGTTATCTTGGGCTTTATGTGATTACAGTGAAAAAACGTCAGTTGAATAAGCAAGTAGAACAGTTACATCAAGAGTTCGAAATTATTTACAAATGTGTCACAATAAAAAGGAAAATAGAGTGACTAGAAAAGAGAAGTGATATATTCATATTAGTCATTTAAATAAGAATTGGACAACTATTTTTCAAAAGAAAAGAAAAAAAGAATTATTTGGAAACACGAGGCTGGTAGTCGGGGGTGTTTGAAGCAGAAGCCTGTAGTGAAAGAGTGCTGCTTATCGATTAGTCTTTCATTTGATTTGAATTTTCGTAATTTAATAAAAGAAGTAAAATAAAAATGATGAAATTGTTGTCCTTAGAAGCAGGTGAATGTAGTTGGTAGCAGAAACATCGAGATACTCACCGCTTATCGAGAAGTCCACCGAATTGACACCAAATAAAACGCTGTGCCGCTGATAGCGCGATATTTCACGATCAGCACGTAGATCGTACATCCGTATCTACATCAATATCGAGATGTGAGTTTCCATGACAACCACAACAACCACTTACCGTTCCATCGTCAGAACCAGTTGCAAACGTCTCGCCGCTCGGAAACCATCTAGAAAAAGTAATTAGATGTGGACCAGTGGGTAAATGGGACAGGTCTACCTGACTGTGTTGATGTCGGACTCGTGGGTCTGGTACGAGTAGACATGGTTGGCCGATCGCATGTCCCAGACAATCGCGTTCTTATCACAACCCTGAAAAGGATTTGATGAAGATGATGTGAGAAGAAATTGAAACAGACCCCTGAGATGAAGAGGTTCCCACACTCATCAGGAGACATCGCAACATCCATCACATCTGATTGATGTCCGTGGAAGCTCTGTAGTAGTTGACTACTTTCTACATCCCAAAGAGCACATGTACCATCACCAGAGGCGGTTAGTAACTGTAAGTAGCGCGCGTTGTTAGAAAAGCGATCAGTTTGAAATGGTTTCGATGAATCAACTAAAAGCCGCGATTTCTTTGATAAAAGAGCGAAAAAGATGTGATAGAAGCTAGATGATGACTTCAAATTGAATATAAATGATGTATGAAGGAAATTAAATGATGTTGAAAAGCATCTACTGATCATCTGTTGATCTTTAAAATCTGATTTCTAGCTATTTTGAAGACCACATAAACTATCTGTATGAAACTTACTGTTTCACATCTAATCTGTTTCTTGCTTTTTAGAATATCTGGAATAAATTCAAGTTTTAAGATGAAGTAGTCGTTGAGAAAGAGGACTTTTTGTGGAGGTTGAAATTTGAATAAAGATACAAACTATCTCACTTGATGATCAGACTCAGTAAAGGTACATGATGACAAGTAGCTGGTATGCATCGCTACAACTTTCTTATTTTGCAAGGTAGGAACGTTCATTGAGTCGTTGTTCCCGCTGCCGCTGCCACCGCTAGCAGTTGATGGTGGCGAACCTCCATATATAGGGAATACTGAACACTTGTTGTCAAGTCCACTGAAAATGAAAATCAAATTTGTAATCGATTGGAAAGATTTTGTTGGAACTATTTTCGAAGTAGGTGTTTTGTTGCGCGTTATTAGAAGAAATTTTTAGATAAGGTGGTGACTGAAGTGATGTGTGCAAGTTATTTCGATGGAGACATTAAAATGACTTCAAGCGAAATGAAGATTTTTAACTAAAGTCTCTAGAAGTCGATTTACTGTGGAAGTAACTTACCCACAAGCGATGAGGTCTCCTGTTGGAGCAAACGCACAAGCATTCACCCAAGTTGTTTGTAGCGAAGCCATACATTCCTGTTAAGTTTTAACAACTAATTATTCCATAACAACTTATTTGAAATTATTTATAACTCTTTAAACGATTTATTTGTTACAAATTTTTACCTTAACTGCTGCGTACGCATCCCAAACTAAAATCTTTCCATTCTAGAAATTGAATCAAGATATTAAGATCAGAAAATTAATATCTCAACTGAATTTATTGAAAAAAACTTATACAGTGAGAAATTAAGCAAGTCATGAAAAATTTATAGAAACATTTTCCGCAACTAGAAACATATTTGATATTAAAATAAAACAATTACAATTTTCAAGAATATAAATTAAGTTAAGAACCATTTTAAATACAAAATATATGTAAGCAGTTTTTTATAAAAAAAATTGATGTTACAGTGGAATAGATGATGAAAGAATTGTGCTGATTAAATTTCATGTTATTATTTATACAAACAACTTAACCATTTGAAAGTTTACATGTCTTTATTTATGATTAGAGTATTTAGAAAGAAAAATTTCATTATTTTAGTCAATATTTTCTAGTTAACTTTTTGTTTAGTCTTATCTGTAAAGACATGCAAATTTTGCAAAGGCAAATTTTTAAATATTGAAAAGTTGTATAAACCTGAGATGAACTAACGAGTCTCCGCCGATCTGAACACCAATCTAAATCTAAGACCTTGCTACTATGTCCTTTAAGAACTCGTCGGCATCTTATTTGAGCAACTGAAATTGGAGCAGCTTGACATGTAGCAAATACTGAAACAAGATATAAAATTAAATTTTTATAAAAATAAATTTTATGAAATAGTTTAGTTCTAAGAAACCTGATTCTATTTTTGAGTTAAATAATCCAAAATTAAACTTATTTATAACAAATAAATAGATTTTTGTATCATCATCAACATACATTCAGCATCATTCAATTTGTCTCTTTCCTCACTGAGTTTAAATCGCAAGTTTTCTAGTTCTTTTTGTAAATTAGAAACAGAATCAACTTTGTCTTTCGCTCCTGAAGCCATGGATAAACAAAATTTATCAAAAATAAACTTTAAATGTTTCAAAAGTCTTTTCTTCTATACTCAACATTAACAGATCATTAAATTCAACTATTCACAAGACGCTTATCAATTTCTTTGTCTGTAATAATTTCAAGTGTAATCTGGTTGAAACATAATATAACCAAGCAAAATATAAACATCAATTTTAAGTATCTTTAAGTCAACAAAAATATAAAACTTGTTATTATAAAATTAAAAGCAAATCATAATAAATAGATGAAAATTGGTAAGTTGAATCATGCTATAAACTTATATTATATTAAAATTTCATTTTAATAAAGCTTATAAACATACAAAAATAGTGATATTAAGAACAAGAACATAAAACATAGTTTAAATAGTCTAGCACCAGATTTTAAGGTGGGTTTAACACAAGATACTACAGCATTGTTTTGTTTAAATATCAAGATCTTTTCTTGGATAATTCGATCTTTTAAACTTCTATCTAACTCCATTTCATCAATACAGTTTTTAATATGGTTTTTTAACTCTAATCTTGATACATTTGAAGATATTTCTAAAGATGAAACACCATTACTACCATCAATTCCAAGTGTTTTTATTACAAGCTTCCTTATTATATTGCCACCACTTAATATTGCTAGATACATAGTATGTATATAAGCAATTAATAGCTCTGGTTCATTATCAGTAACTGAACATATGTGTGAAACATAATCATTAACAACTTTTGATGGTTCTGATTGATACCAATTAACACCAAGATAAAACTCTAAATCTTTTTCAAAAGCTTTTTTTCGTGATAATTCTGGTATCCATAATTGAGAAATTTTTTCATTAGCTTGATGTTTTGCTACTTGTTCTTCAATGGTTTTAAATACATGATAGAAATCTTTTAGGACAAGACCATAAAGTTTTAGATCAGTTAAGGCTATAGCTAGTTTTAAATTGACTAGCTTATCAGACTTATCATGTATAGCTCTTGACTTTAGCTTTAACTCTTCCGAAAATGTTTCATTCATACTTTAAAAAGTTTTTAACAACTTTAAAACAAATTTCAAATTTTTAATTAAGCTAGAAATATATATAAACAGCTTTTTAGAGCATACACCATTAAATAGATTATTTAAAACAGAACATAAGTTTGTTGATTACCAAATTTTGAATAAATTAAATACATAAATAATTATACAAGATGCTTAGAAACTTTTTAAATTGAAACAGAAACCACAAAATCTAAAACATTTCCACTAAAATGACTTACAGATGAATTTAATTTATTGACATTATAATAAGCACTTAACCATCACTTAATTATTACAGATTATATATGATATTTAGATGTTTTATTTTAATAATTTATATTATTAAATTTTTTAATGAATTAATACAAAAATAAATGAGTTTTTCCCATCTATAAAAAACATATCACATTAAAAACAAAAATTACACCTATAAATCAATTTCTGTTATTCTAAAATTTAAATGAATTCTATTAATAACCAACTAAACTCAAGTTTAAAAAGATAATGTTTCAATTTTTATGAACTTAAAAAGTTTTATTTTAGTTCAAATAGAGTTATAAAAATATTTTAGCAAAAATATTTATAATTTAAAAATAAGATATTCTTTTTCATATATAACCTATTTGTACTAAACTTAGCAATTGATTAAACATTTGTAGCTATATTTATCATTAACTATTAATTAATCACAATTAACATGAAATATTATAATTCATTAAATTTACTAAATAACTTTTAGGTAAAATAATTTTACAATAAAAATCATTAAATGATTCTATTTATGAAAGGGACTACTATTAGGTATCAAATTAAGTAATTCTTTTAACAAATATGTGACTATAGAGAAATAAAAGTCCTAAATACTAAATTCCAATAAAAGTATTTTATCTATCACTCAAGTTGTCTCAATCATTTAGCCTTTTTTAGTTCATTGGCAAGATGTTATCTTAATAAGTTTAATTATTTCTTAATATATTTATATTTATTATTATATTTATTTTGAATATAATCATTTTATAAGTAAGGAATTGCATTAAGTTAAGACTAATATAATAAAAATCATAACTTTAATCAAAGGTCAAAATTAACAAATTTATTGAAAATATTTCAACATATTTGTAAAAAATCAAATAATACTTTTAAACACACAAAATAAAATATAATCTATAATTCTATTATTCCTTATAAAAATAATTTATATCTATACAAGGTCTAATTTATTTTTAGAACTTTATTATTTAAAGTCAAAAGATTTTTTTTTGAGTTATCAACAAGTTTAATTCATGCAATCAAAATATAGTCCTAATTAATACTTAAAAATAAAAAGCAATTTATGTTTTTAATATTTTGAATTTCAAGTAATAAAATATCAATATAACTAAGCAAAAAGATACATTATTGATACAAAACAAAATTATATGTTCTTACAAAAGACTAGACTTTAATGAAATATGATAAAAGTTAAAAGAAATTAAAATATGAATAATAAATTTAAAAATAAAACTCTAGAAATAGAAAAATGAAACGTCGTAAAGAAATTATTAACAGATTATCATTTTTAATAAACCTATAATAATACATTTCAAAACAAACATGACTTGACTAAAATATATATTCAACAAATTGATGTAAAAAATTTAATCAGTGAAGTTAGAATTTATTCATTAAATACTTGCAAAAATTAATACTAATTCTGGATATTAAGCATACAGGGGATTTAACTATAAAAAACTTATCAGCTTAAAGTATGATGAAATAATATGAGTAGGTATATTTGAAAATAATCACTTTAAAATATACAAAAAAACATAACAAAGTATTTCATAAAATGAATGAGGTAGCAACTTTTAAATCTACAAGAACATGGTTTGAAAAAAAAAAGAAAACTTTTAAAACATACTTTGCTAAGTTTAACATAAATTAAAACAGTTTTGATATATTTATAATTTTACGAAAAAATAGTTAAATCATCAAGTTCAGCCGCCCTGAAATATCTATAGATAAAAACCAAGGTATATCAGATTATGTACGAAAGCACCTTTTTATATTCTTGCTTTATTTGTAAAAACAATCGGTATGACATAACAAAAATAATTTCATTTTAAAAATAATTCTTAAAATTGTTTCAAAGATAGAAAATTTTTGAAACAAAGTCATAAAAAATCGATATGAAAAAAATAGAATACTAATCTTTATTTATTTTTTCTTTAAGTTTTATTTATTTAACGTATGCAAAACATTGAAGCAAATATTAGTTATAAAAATATTGTTTATAAAAAAATTAAATCTAAGTTAATTTTATATTAAACGATGTTTCATCGATGACTAATCAAAATTTATAAATGCTGAAATATTAAGGTTCTCAATTATGATTATTTTATTAGTAATATTACAAGCAATGATATCGCTCTAACGAATTTATCAAATTCCGAAATAACATCTATCTACATATACATAAAATTCAAGTTATATCAAAGAGTCAGAAACCTTTATTCTTAAAAATTTAAACGACGATTTTTTTAGCTTAGTAATGTCTCAGAGTTTGCATCAAAATATTCATTGAGAACTCATGTTCTATTTTATTTTATTAGATTACAGAGTTTAGCTGTCCAAACTATAATGTTGCATAATTAGTTTTGTTTATTTTTTCTATTCCGAATTTAGAACAACATTAAGTTAATTTGATTGACATAACATAAGCAGTGAATCTTTCTTGGTGGACGAGACTACTGAAGACTCACCAGAGCCAGTGCTTTCCTTAAAAGTATTGTGAAACAAAAAACAGATCTTCTGTGCATCAGTTTTACCGTGTACATTCAGTTTTTGTCGGGATGGCTCATAACGTTTTTATGACTCGTCTTTTTTTTCTTAGGATAGTTAACAGAAAATTTAAAAGTAACTGTGAAGTGCTCTAAGATAATTAACAGTATAAAATTATATTTTGCAATATCATATCATAATCGATAAGAAAATAATTAAAAGAAACACATTTAATAAACTTTTTGGGTTTTTGTAACCGTTCGATTAGAGATTGACCATCAATCTTCAAACATAATCTTAACTCTGCATAATATACAGAATAATTTCGTTTACAACTCTAAGTAAATATGAATCGCCTTATAACTAAATCTGTCTTAAATGGTTCTTCGTACTATTTTGCTTAAAGTCTAAAAAGAGGTTTCTTACGGCGATTAATTTTATATAATTTTTATCATGTATATTTTCTTTATTTTAATTAAATATATCTGTTAAATAAATAACTCAAATATTCAAGTGTCTCATTTAGACTATTTTTTTTACATAACATAGTGTGTTTTCAAACAACGTGTAAGCAGTAAAAGATACATTTTAGGCCAGGTTTTAGCTGTAATGTTTAAATAAAAGGAAACTAATAAAAACAACTTCAATATTTTTTTCATTATTTACCTTAATTATTCTCATTTTAAATCTATTAATATAATTTGATTTTTCTGAACTTCATTCAACATGTATTCATCAGGTGTAAGTTGTTTTTATGTTTAGATATTTTTATATTTTGGATTTTTTATAATATTTTCTATTTAGCTTTTTCTATCTCTGTTAGATTTTAAAAGCTGTTTAAAAATATATTTATATTTTTTCCTACAAAAATCTTATTAAAAGATACTGATTTTTATTTCAAAATATTTTGAATTAAACTTAATTAATTCATAAAATAATATTTTTATATGATTCACAATTCTTTAAATTATAATAATACTTTGTAACTGATTTAAAAATTTTGATAAAATTGTAGTTTGTGATGAAATTGTATCATGTTCTCAGGCAGGTGTTGCATACATCTTTAATCTTATAGTTGGAACAGGAGCACTAGCTCTTCCGAAGGCAGTTGCTGGTGCTGGCTGGCTCATCAGTATTATATTCTTATTTTTATTGGGCTCACTAAGGTTGCTACTATATGAAATAAAACCACTTTTTTAAAATTTATATATTTTCAGTTATATTACAACAACTTTTGTGATTGAATCATTATCAATTGCAAATGCTTGTTATCGACGTGATAAGTCAGATGATTTGGTAATTTATATATTTTTTGATGGTGTTACCATTGAGTTGAACTATTTTGTTATTTTAGCTTCACACAGACAGTTTTGTTAAGGGGATAAAGGAAGAAAAAAATCATAAGAGTCCTTCTGTAACAAGAAGAGATGCAAAAACTGAAAGAGATCCTTTGCTAGGAGATCAAGATGGTGAATTATAACATATTTACTTTTCATATTTTATAATTAAAATTGTTTTTGAACTAATCAACAGCAATAAGTTGATAAATTGTAACTAAAGTATTTATTTATTGTAAAAAGATAAGCCAGAAAGACTGTTCTTTATTACCTTCAACTGATTTTTTTATTTACATTTAAAAAAACAAGAAAGAGACTGATATATACTTGATTTTTTGGGAAATGACAAAAAAAGATCAAAAATGTTTAATTAATTTTTAATAATGAAATATTTACTATTTGTAACATATATTAATAGTAATTAAGCGGTTGTTATATGAACTTGATATTGATTTAAATGATGTAAAATAAAATTGATCTATTGTTGTAAATTCTTGTAGTAATAATCATGTTAGAAAATCTCTTTTTTTTTGTTTACTTTAATAATATTTAAAGTGATTTTACTTGTCTCAATCAGTTTTGATTTGTTTGGTAGCTTCATGCTTTTATTGGAGATATTTTTTTCCTTATAGGTTATTACAGAAATTCAAAATGGCGAAAATATAGTGAGTATAAGAAGCATTCAATGAGATAATACTAAAAAGTTTCATCTAACACTAAATGAAACATGCAATGTTCTTCTTTTTGCTTTCAGTTTGTAACATTTGCCAAAATCTTTTTGTTCTGTGGTTGAAAATATACCTTTTTTTTATACAAATACTTTCATCTGTCATCTGCTCTACTTGGCTATCTGTCCTATTTTGCATTTTAGTTTGCCTTTTCTGCCTGAACTCTTCCTAATATGTTTCTGTTTCACTAAAATATGCGCTTCTTAAAACTAAATCTAAAGTTTTTTTTTAAATTACTAAATAATTAGATTCATTTTAAATTATTTCACACAAAGTATTTTCATTTAAATAACTTAGTTTAAAGTTCCTAAGTTTACTACGAAAAAACAGACTAGATCTTTAAATATTACATCTATAGGCAATCAACCTCATCAATCAATTCCGATTAATAGTATAGAAGACAATTTTGAAATAACTAGGAATATAGAAATGGGGGAAATGTCAATCATGTTTTTCAACAAAAGTAGTTTATATTAAAAAATATTATATACTTTTATAAATTTTAAAAATAAATAAGAAGTTATTTTGTTTCCAACTTTTATTCTTTATTTGTTCACTTTAGAAGAAACTATTTTATTTATTTTAACAATTGTAGCAGAATTGAAAGATGAACTTTTAAAAGTTCATTGACAAATTTGTAAACTTTCGAAATCTTTTTTATTAGTTGGTCGAATAGCTTTCTACATTTGTATAATTGTTTATCTTTATGGAGATCTCGCTATCTATGCAGCTGCAGTCCCTAAATCTATGAGAGATATCGCCTGGTGAGTTGTTACAGTATTTGGCTTTGTCTAATATTTAAAACTATTTTTTAGTGCGAGTATTTCCTGCAACTCTTCCAATTCAACTCATTCTAAAAGTGAACTTTGTTGGACTGGACTTAATCGTGATGACGTTTACCGGATTTTTTTGGTATCTTTTTTATTCATTTTAACAAAATAAAGATTTCTTTTTTCTAATATAATTAGACAAATATGGTCAGATAACATTTTGGCATCTATTTTATCATTACAACATCTTTTGCAATTTCTGATTACAATTTTCTAATTAACTTTATTTAGAAACTAATTTTGAATTTGATTCTCATTTAGAATTTAATTGTTTTGTTTATAGGCGGTTTTTACACTTTTTTTGGCCCCTTTTGCTTATTTTAATGTTCAAAAAACGAAATACCTCCAGTATTTTACAACAGTGCTACGATGGATCGGTGTGTATACATAATTAACTTTACAATTTACCATATTTACGTTATTTGATGTAAAATTCCGACTTTTTAAAATCCTCAAAAAAGCCCAGATATAAGGTTTAAAGATTGATCTTTCTTATTCAGTGATCTTCTTAAACTAATCAGCTAATCAAGAGACCTCTTTTTATCATAATCACCAGAATATCTTTAACTGACCCAGGGAGGGTCTTTAAGGACCCCAAAAAAGGTTTAAAGATCCTAGAACATGGTGAAAGAGTCCATAATATGTTTAGAAGACTCCAAGTATGTCTTGGGAGTCTGTAAGATGTTCGGTGAACCCAGGGTGTGCTTAGAAGGTCCAGAGCGTTTTTAAAGACCCAGAAAAGCTGTTTTCAAATTTATTTTAAATAATTGTAAATAAAATTACCTTTTTTATTAAAAACTTGCAAAAAAAAATAAATCGAAATAATATTTTTTAGACAACTACCAAATATAGATATCTAAAAATAGCTCTTGATCTAAACAAACTTTATTTTATCCTTAAAACAACTCAATAGACAAAACTATTAACTACCTAATTTCAACAACAAAAACAAACAAGTCTTTAAAGTGCTGACTTGTTGTTCATTCAACAACTATTTATAGCAACTTTCGTTTTTCTGCAGCTTTTATTGTGATGATAGTTTTGGCATTTCTATTAATAGTAAACAACAACAAAAAAGGCATCATTAGAAAACCTTCAGTTGCAAACTTTAATGAACTACCAAATCTTTTTGGTGTCTCTGTTTATTCGTTCATGTGTCAACACTCATTACCATCTCTTGTGACACCAATTAAAAACAAGAAAAAGTTGAAATGGTTGCTTCTTTTTGACTATATACTTATTTTTGGTTTTTATGCTTTACTTAGCTTGACTGCAGTGTTTGCATTTGATTCAAATACCATTCAAGACATCTACACACTAAACTTTCAGGTATTTGATTGTTTGATTTAGTTTCTTGTTTAACTCTTACTTTTTTTGCAGGATTCTTGTGAAGCTACTGATATAACTTTTTTGCGATATTTTTTGGGTTTATTTCCAGTGTTTACTATTTCAACAAACTTTCCTATCATTGCTGTAACACTTACTAATAATTTGAAGGTTCGTAAAACGTTTATTTTTATGAAACAAAAAATTTTTAAAGTTTCAAGACCAACATCTAATGTATCAGAGAAATTATTTGATCTGTTTAATATTTTAGGGTTTAAATCTTATCTTGAGACACATAACTAAGAAAAAGATCTTTTTAAGTCAATTTTGAACTTGATATACTTTGTAATCAACAAATCCAAATTTTGATCCACAAAAAGCTTCTTTTATATAATCTCTATTAAACTCTTTAGTGTGAAAAAGACGTTTACTACAAGTATAAATCACCAAATTACCTATAAAGATATCATCATGACTTCTCTCTTAGTAATAGCTCAAGTAATTTTATTTACAAATTTGAAAAGAAATTTACGTGAATTATTCTTTACAACAAAATTTGACCACAGAATCTTAAAAAATTGTCAGGTAACCTTCGATTTTTAAACCAGCGACCCTTAATTTAAATTCAATTCAGAAAACAAGATTGTAATCAAAAGATAACTTGATCGATTTAATTGATATTAAACTTTTTCCAGGCATTGTTTTCATCTGTATCTTCTTCATCATTATTTTACAATCGTATTCTGTTTCCTACACTTGCAATTGTACCACCAATAGCTGCTGCATTTGTCACTAATGATATAACGAGCCTGGTTGGCTATACTGGTTCGTATGCTGGTGCTGGTGTCCAGTATGTTATACCAGCGACTCTTGTGTTAATGGCAAGAAAACATGGGGCTACTATTTATGGTGAATCAGCAATTAAAGAAAATCAATACAAGTAAAGTTTTTTGAAAAGATTTAATTAATTATTCTGTATTTATCGCAATTACCATATCAAGAGCATGTTCAGGGGGCCCAGAACATGTTTAATCCGTTATATTAGTAATTTTTTGCACCAATTTTATACTAAATGAAATTAACTATTAAATTTAGGAGTAGCTCCAACCACCTTGCTCTATGGTCATAGCGCATGCGTAGTTAGATATTAACAAACTTTTTTCTTGATTATGTTCATAGTTTATAGTTTGAAAATCAACAAAAGTATGTCACCTAGAAGTTGTAAGAGTTTAAATTTAACAAACTACATCATCAGTGTTTTGGTCGAACCAATATTTGCATAATTGCAAAAATCTATTTTTTGCTCTTAATAAGAACACAAAATAGTGTTTAAGTCACCTTCATTAAAAGTAGTTGACAACTTTATCTACTACAAACTGACAAACCGGTAAAAATATCAGTTTGTTTTAGATGTATGTTGCAAAATAATCTCAAATTTTGAAAGTACTAAGTAGATTAGTTGATGACTTCATTAAAGATCTTTTCTTAAGGCGTAAAATGTTGACATTTTGGTCTTTTTACATTTTTGCGCGAGAACATTTGCTGTAATAGAACTACTAAAAGATCGTTTTGCTAATTTTATCATTTTTTCATTTCAATACTTTTAATTATAAGCAATACAGATATCAATATCAACAGAATCACAAACAGCAGATAACATCACAAATATTTAATCAAACAACTCAATTATCGGTTTGATTTACTCTTTGTTATATAAAGCAACAAATCCATGATTTAAATTTATATCTCAGCCATGTGTTGCTACCCAATTGAGTTGAAGTATTGACACACAAACACATGTGTCTCAATAATTAGTCTAACTTCATCGTTCTTCAGTTGAATATCTACTAAACTAGTTTATTTTTCGTCATCGAAAACGTCTTAATTTAAAAGTATGATCTTACTAAACAAACATTGAAAGATTCATGAAAAGCAATAAACTGGTTGTTATTTTTACAGGTCTCCATTTTTCAGGCGTATTTGGATTATAATATTATTATTATGGACGGTAGTTTGTATCACCTTTTTAACTGTCAATCATATTCTAAGTCGTCATTGAAGATGAATCCTTCACCGACGTTCTTCTTGTTTCACTTAAAAGTGAAATCGGCAAAAATAATGTTTAGAAAGTTTATTGTTGAAAGAATTTTGTATTTGGATTTAATCTTAAACTGCTCCATCTTCAAATCTTTCCGTATCTTTGGAAAGTTTTTAATTGATGTATATTAATCTTAATAATCTTTTCTTATTAGCTCTTCAATCTTTTTAAAAATTTTTTTCTGCTTTCTTGAGTCGTTTTTGTTTTCCAAAATGAGCCATTTTCAATCCAGAATTTACAAGTTTTTTCTGCAATCTTCGAACTAATTTAGTTTTTTATCATTTGAACTATTAAATGAGTCATACAATTTTCAATTTATTTCAAAATATTTTTTCAACTAATTATTTTCTTATTTAGTGAAATAGCTTTTAGCAAACAAACAAAAATCTTTTGTAATATTAAAGTTTTTAATTTAAATGATAAAAATAAAACAATTGTTTAATAAGCTCTAAGAATCCCAAAGTACAAAGGATAGTTTACTCACCGATAAATCACAATAAACTAATTTTTAATTGATATATTTACACTAATCGTGTCTCAAGTGAGTTACACATAACTTATTCATTCAGTAATAGGTAGGCTGATTTCAAAAACTCTTTTTACCTTATAAAGAAATTAGATTTCACTTCAGTCTATTTGTTTCTTAAATTAGAGAACCCATTTGCCAGTCACTAACCAGGCGACTGAAGCTTATATGAGTAGACTGATGAAATGAGAGATAATTATCACTATAAACCAAGAAATATAAAAAAAGGAAAATATTTTATTGCAATAAGGGTTTGGATAGGGTGCAATGCATAGGTTGTGGATAGCATTAAACAGTGAAAGTTATCGACAGTAATAAAAAGAGGGTTAGGAAAAGTTACAAACGCAATTAAGTCTCGAAACTTTGCACTATATATACAATTAATTACTATTCTAAAGCTTGTCTAGTATTTCTAAACCAAAATTTTAAAAGAATCTCGTAGAATAAACTTATTGATAACATCACAAAATAACTTTGATCAGCATTTATTTAATTTTTTATCACCTTATTATGTAGAAAAAGCTAATTACCATTAAGATATACAGTGTGACTCCTTAATGAATTTTAGATAACCATTTTATTTATGACAAGCCTTAAAGGTGGATCAATTTGTTAAATGTTTTTTGATTAAAGTTTGTTTTGGGAATTCAAATTTAGCTTTTTTAATTAATTACATTTACATAAGTTTGTAACTACTTACATAACTAATTACATAACTAATTACATAAATTTAATGATCATCATTTACCACATAAAAAACCCTATTAACAATTAAAACATTTTGAAATTACCACATTTGGCTCATTACAATTTGGCTTTAATTTGATTTTCTAATCTTACAAATGCTGGTGGTATTATATAGATATTTACTTATTTATTTTTAAATTATTTTCCATTAGTTTAATTTTATTTTTTATAAACTAAACGCAACAGTTAAAAAAGTTGAAATGAATTGAAAAGTTTATCTTTTAATCAATCGTTCTACACAGAAAAAACATATTTTCTTTTGAATCATAATTTTAATTTATTGTTACGATAGCAACTTAATAATTTAAGATGTTACTTTAAGTTATACATTACTTATGAAAGATTTGCTTTTTATTAGGATATATTCATTCAATAATAAATTTAGTGATAGCATTAAGATCTCAATTTTTGTTGTAATTATTAAGCAAACTAAAGGATTACTTTATAAAGCAAATCAAACTTTAATAGCTCAAGATAATTCCTTTATTACTTATTTGAGATGAACAAACAATGTTTCATAAACTTCCATTGTGTTGTAGATTAAAATATAAAACCTTGAATAATGACAGTAACTTAGTTAAAAACTAATTTGGACCACTCGACAATATTAACAAAAGCTAATTGTTAGAAAATGTAACATTTTTGTAAACAACTTACTATAAAGAAAATTTATTTTAGATTATATAGATTACTTTTACATACTTTGTGGAATCAATAAAAAGAGTTTTGACATATTTCAAAATAATCTGATACAAATTATAAAAAGAATAATTATTATAAAAAAAGTGAACATTTAATAAAATATATTTTTATTTGCAATATCAAATAAAGAGGTTATCTTATAAGCTATTTGTCTAACTTAATGAAATCCAACAAACTGTATCAATTGAAGTTGATCCTTTCAATAAAGTCATTTCTAAAATATTCTTTAAGTGTTTACCAATTATAACAGCCCTTTAAACGTCTCTCTATCTCATTAAAGCTTATCAACGTACCACAGCAACTAAACAATGTTGCTATGTAGATGACTAGGAAACGTAAAAAAGGTATAACTTTAAGAGAAGAACACTTTTGTAATAAGCTCCCAGCTGAGCTTTTGTCCAAAGAAAAGAAAAGATTGTAAGTAAAAGAAGATTTTATAGGATAAAAAAACTAACTGTTTTCATCAGCTGTTTTAGTATATATAGCAAGGTTATTTTATATCCAACGTACTTCTATTCTACTTATTTCAGGTGTAACTTATAATTTTTGTTTAGAAAACAGATGCAGTGAGAATATCAAATAACTTCTTTTGAACTTGATAACATTTGCTTGATTGTCCAAACGCAAATTCCGTGATCTTCTTATGAAATTAGTGTCTGGACATCCTGTGAATGTAAATCACAATCAACTAAAATAGATTTTTATTATATTTCAGATAAGATTCAATTTTATATTACTAACCAAAAATAATTAGAATATATAAATTTTGATGTTGTATTTGTTTTCATCAAATATAAAAAGTTGTTTTGTTGTAGATATGTTTAATGTCTGCATATTTTTCTATTGCACTTGTCTCCTTCTAACTTTTTTACCTCTTTCAACAAATTTTATGTTTAATGTTCATATTAACTTCTGTTTTCTTTTAAAGTTTATCAAAATGTCTGAATTTAAACATTTTGTAAATGTCTAATAAATAACTTAATACTTGAAATCCTTATTTTGCTACTTATTAAATGTTTCAAGCAATTTTTTACTGAATTACATTTTTATCAGTGAAAATGAATCTATTGAGTCTTAGTAAAAATCAACAATTTTCAATATTTTAACGTTTTGAGTTTAAAAGTCAAAGAAGTTTTGTTAAGCTAAAATTTTTATCAAATTTCTTGAAGCAAAGTGTATAGTAAAAATATTACTCTATACCAATAATAACTCGATCACTATTAAGCTAATGATCAGTTACTAAGAAAAGAGCATCATTTGAAGATAAGTTCAAATCCTACTGGCATAAAATCATTTTAGTAAATATTTTCAATTTTTACTGCTACTCATAAATCCTATGAAAGTTGATTCATTTCAAATAAATACAAAAATTCGTTTTATAATTTATTTGTAAATAATCTTCTTTCAACTTTTTTATTATTTTTTTGGGAGTCATTTAAACTTTTTGTTTTGAATTTTGCTGAAGCAAACTTTGTAGTTTTTCTTACCTTTAATAAACTTAGTATTTTCATGCATCAATGCCTGTACGTCTCTTTTATGCTTGCATGTACTTCTTTCCTTAATTTATAAAATAAACGGTTTTTTACAATATTGAACAGTTTGTATGGACTATTATACTCAAAACTACAATTGCTAAAGAAATAGTTGTTTTATAATTTCATGGTCTTTAAGTTTATCGTAGCTATTTTAGAAAACAAAAACTCAAAAAATGTTTCATGTACAAAGTGAATGTTAAAAGATTATCCAGGGTCTTTAATATTTGAACAAGTTTATTTCAAGCAACTGACATTTTTGTGATCAAATATTTGGCAAGCATTCATCTGTAGATTTGTAGATTGAAAAATTAAACATCACAACAGTTTCATGAATAATTGTATACTGAACTGTAAACTTAACAGGTGTTCTTCAAACAAAATGCAATTGCAAAAGGTTTAAATTTAACAAACTATGAAGCCCTCCATGTAATGTTTATCAAAACTATTTTTATTTTAAAAGTAAATATCATCTTCATAATAAACCAGGCTCTAGTTTAAAGATTAGCTTTGAGCTGCAAACTTAAAAAGAGAAATCTGACTAATAATCTAAGCAAATGTATAAATATTTAGAGTAATAACAATTTCAAAAAGCTAATCAGACTAATTGACTGATAATCAAGATGTTTTGTGAACTCAAAGCAACTATAAATACTGAACTGATTTTTAAATTAGGCGATAATAGTTAAACTGAGTTCTTGTTAAGACAATTTTTACAAATACTTCACATTAAGTTTTAAAGATTAGATACAAAGCACAACTTAATATATGACAAAATAGTTGGCAGTTTTATAAATTTATCTAACAAATATTATCAAGAACATTTACAAAAGAAATTCAAACAAATTTTATGTTTATATTGATAAGTATTTTATAAAATATTGATAAATAAATCATTTGTGTTGCTTAAACCGTTTTTAAATTAATTTTACAGTCATACTTATCAAATAAATTTTATCTTAGCAAGTCTTGTAGACAAATAAACTTAAACATATATTTTAAACTTGAAAATATAAGCAAATATTTGTAAATCTTCAAGTTCATTAAAAAGTTTTAGTTTGCTTGTAAGACTCGCCAGTACTTAAAAGTGACATTTTGTTCGGTTTCAAAACATGTTTGTATCTGAGACTTTGCTACGCTTGAGCAGTTAATACATCGAAAATTATAATTTGTTGCTTCATCTTCAAATAAGAAAACACTTGATAGTAACTTGTTCAAATCAATTTCTATTTGATAAAGATTTGTGGAAATTGATTAAGAGTTTAGATTATCAGATTAAAATATGACTAACTAATGTGCAATGTGATTAAAAACTCAAATTTATAAATGATTCAATTTTATTTTCAATAATTTTGATAACTTTTTCACTGAAGTATCAGAGAGATTTAAAGACTAATTGAACATAAGTGGGCTGCAAATTATTCACATCAAGATTGACAATTTAATTAAAAAGAAACTTTTAATAAAACTTTCCGTGATTTTCACTTGAAATATTTTAACCTGGTCAACTGACTACATCTAAAACAAAGTGTTAGCCTGAAGATTAGACATAATGACGTCACAAGTAGCTTCGAAAAAAGATGAGCTTGCAGCAATTGAACAAAAGAAAGAATCTTAGAAATGAGCAGGGTAATAAAAAAAACTACGAATTGACGTCAGACCGCAAAAGGTGTTTACATTGGGTCTAAAAAAGCGACAGAACAAGCAAAAATCTATTATGTAGTCGACGAAAGTGGCTAGGGCAATGAAGCGTTGCACCACTGTGCATTTTTGACTTGCTCATACCTTCATCTGCTCACTGAACAAGAAATTAAACTTGGAGTTGTATGAGTTGACGTCATTGTTCTTCGTCTAACCTTGCAATAACAACAAGATTTTTCAGATCAGTTTTTTTACCAACTTGAAGAACTTGCGCAATATTAAGATTTTTTTATCTGGGTTCAGATTTCGTTGATATTAGAAACAATCGGTTTAAAATCGTTCTAGTAAGTTTAGTTTTATTATGGTGAGATATCTCGATTAGTTATGGAGATAGATTATTAAGTTGAAGAGTTTTTAATTCGTGAAATAATAAAGCACAGAATCACATTTACTTCTCTAACAAGTAAAACAAAAAAAAAGAGAAAAAATGAAGAAGAAAAAACTTTGTTGGAAACAGAAAGTTAGTAGAATCAGACACAGGAAATAAGATCGTTTCAGCATCCACTCTTCAGGCAAGTATTCAACCTCATCAGTTCATAGTTAGATAATTTGTATTTTAACTGATTAATTATTCGACTAGATAGCTGAAGTTTTATTAACATCTTTAAAAAGTATTAAGGCATCGAGGTTTTTTAGTAGGGCGAGAGATATGTTATAAGAAATGTTTTAACTAAGAATGTAAAATTTACTTTGAGGGTTTTAGGTTAATTGAATAGTTGATAAGAAGGAGAGATATTGGAGTGTTTTTGTAAAGTTTTATTCCTCATAAATTTCATTTTATTTTATTCAGGAATTTGTAGCAAGTTTTTGTAGCATTTTAGCACAGAATCTTTGATTCAAAACTCCTACAAATCTATTTACTTTTGAAATGAGTAAAACTTCTTTGTAAATCTCAAACAAACTTCAACGTAAAATGATTTTTTCATCTCTTCTGTTACTCATCATTGCGTATGATGTCACAATTGGTCAATACGCGACCCATTACGGAACATCTAGAGCTGTGGAAGTCGATATCCGAGGTATCGTGATTGGAGACATACGAAGTGAAACGTATCACCCAGATCTTGATGGAGTCACAGCCGGTGCCTCTTCACTCGCTTTTGTTTTTGATATCACTGGATCGATGTGGGATGATTTGAAGCAAGTGACAGCAGGTGCCAAGCAGATACTCGAAACCACTTTAGGTCGGCAGGAACAACCACTGCATAATTACATTTTGGTCCCTTTTCATGACCCACGTAAGTAGCGCCAATAGTAAAGTGATCTGGTCGTATTCAACGACATTTTTTCAGAGGTTGGACCAGTTACTGTAACCACAGACCCAGACCACTTTGAACAAAGTCTTCGTAATCTTTATATTCAAGGTGGAGGGGATTGCCCCGAAATGAGTATCACAGCAATTAGGTGATTCCCCTTCACTGAAAGCTCTGGGCTGCTTTAAACATAAACCTTTATAGAGAAGCTCTTCTGATCTCACTTCCGGGATCTTTTATCTATGTCTTCACTGATGCAAGATCAAAAGATTATTTACAGCTTCCTGAAATCTTAAAGATTATTCAACGCAAACAAAGCCAGGTGGATTTTTAATGTCGCTGACACTCGCTTTCAACTTGGTTGTATTTTAGGTTGTGTTCGTTCTAACCGGAGATTGTGAAAACCAAACTCATGATGGATACAAAGCATATGAGCGAATCGCAGCAACTAGTTCAGGTCAGGTGTTCTTCATCACCAAAGATGATGTCTCAGAGGTTTGTTTTGACTTCTTTGTATCTGAAACCTTCAAATTGTCTTCAGCAATTTATCTGCTAAACATATTTAAACATTTATCAGCTTCTTAAAAGTAATTATAGTAAGTTGGCACTTTAGTATTGATCTAGATAAATACTTTAAAAGTGATTAGGCTAAAGTCTCTAAGAATATCCGCTGAGAGCACTTAACAAATGAAAAAGTGCTTCTTAGTGGATCGTTAATTGAAAATTGTCTTTGAAGGTTGTCAAGTTTATTGAAGTTTCAGTTCAAGCACAAAAAGTTGTTTTGCATGCTACAGATCATAGTGAAAGAGGTAGACATGAATGGCGATTACCATTTGACCCTGAGCTTCAAGAAATTACAATCGCTGTCAGTGGGCCAGGTAAGCTTAACAAGATTTAACTGAAAAAATACCTTTTGAAGGTTCCAAGCATATATCAATTTTCGCTTTATAGACAACCAAAAAGCGAAATAGTTATTTGGATATTAAATTTTAGGTAATATTTACTAATGTTCTTTATTATTTAGGACGTAGTCTTGAATTATATGACCCAACTGGTACTTTAATCAACGAAGATAATGGAATGGAAATTTTACTGAATCTAGATTCAGTTCTAATTGCAACTATAAAAGCTCCAAGCCCAGGTATTTGTCAAAAGCTGCAATTTTATTCGTTAATGATTAAAGTTTGTTTTCTGAACAAACTAATTTCGTTTTTATTTGTTTTATCCCTTGGTAAGATTTGATTTTTACATCTGCTCTTATCTTATCTCATTAAGTCTAAGTTTTTATCAATTTTATGATGTTGTAAGTTTCTTTACGAGATATAAAAGCTAAATGTGTTTGCTATAAACCAACATTTGGTCAGTTCTAAGGACTTTCAAAGATAAAACGATTTTAAATAAAGTTTTGATCCGACATTTGTTTTTATAAAGATATAAAACGAACCGGGCGACCTTTTAGTTAATTATTTTGTTTTTGCATTTTCCTAGAGTCCGTTGTTTTTAAATTTAAAACAGTTTCTGCTATCATATGAAAAATAAGAATAAAATTATTCAAAAAATTGTTTTCAAATTTCAAATTATAAAACAGTTTGATTGATTTCAAATGAAAGTTCTATGACCTTTCTATTCTATATTTAAGCAATTTAAAGAAGATCACAAATAATTTGTTAAAGTTAATCATAAGGATACTTTTGAGATATTTAATTATTTAGCTCACATACTCCGTAAGGTTTCGATGATCAACTTCAAACTTTCCCTAACTTTCTTACAATGTTTCTTTCACTGTCTTCCTTTCTTGGTTTAAAGTGACTACCCGTGATAGGCTCTTTATTCATTTTCATCACTGCATTCATATAATCCTTAGTTGCCTGGTTGTTGACTGACAAACGGACTCTCCAATTTCTGAAAACTGAATGAAAATATACTTCATGATTGTTTAAAAATAATGATCAAATATTAAAATAATTTTTGTTAAAGGTATATGGAGAGTTATAACAAATAGCAGCGGAGAGCACTCCCTACGTGTCACAGGCCTTAGTACCCTCGACTTTCAAGCTAGATTTTCAAGATGGCCGACATTAGATTGGAATAATGCTGACTTTCAACCAGTTTCAGGTTCACTTCATCAATTTTCTTCATAAAATTTGACTTTAAATTTTTATTCAGTCCTTAATTGTTATTTTTTTTATAGAAATGAAGACATATGCTTTGCTCAATGCAACAGGATTAATCTCACCTGGATCTTTATCATCTCTTCGTTTGGTTGATTCAGCTGGACGAGTGAAAAAGGTCTCAACACAAACTTTTTATAAATCATCTCACTCTCAAATACTTCCAGAGAATCCATCTCACGGAAAGTGAAAGTCAGAGTAGCGGACATATCTACTCCGTCGAACCTTTCATTTCACCCGATTATCCCTACTATTTAGTGGTGCACGGAGTCACCCACGATGGTTACCGCTTCGTTCGCGCGTCCAAGAACGCTATAATTAACGTTGCAGCAGGTTCAACACTCCCCCGTCACCATGACAACCGTTTTTTACGCGCATTTGCCGACAGAAAAGCCGAAAATTGATCTAGATAAAGATTATCCAGGATATTTTGACTCTACTGTTGATTTAGTCTGTGATGTTTACAGTCTTCTGCCTTTTGACATCAAATGGAGTCGATATGTAGATGACCACTGGGTGTCGCTCACAGACAGCAAGCACTTCCGGTGAGTTCTGCTGAATTTTAGGGACCCTAGTAACCCCTAATCTTACAGTGAGTCGGCTTCCGATGTTTATCACATCGATGACGTCACAGAAGAAAGCGAAGGAATTTACAGGTGTTTAGCAAACAACTCAATTGGTTTTGACTACGGTGATACATTTCTTGATGTTGAAGGTAAGTAGGGTCCTAACTCTCGTCCATTCCCTGATTTTACTATCTTCAGAACGACCCCCAACAATTATTCCTTCCGGAAACGTAAGCGTGGTTCCAGGAGGTGACGTCATACTGACTTGTAACATCAGTAGCAGCGTGGAGTACTCAGTGACTTGGAGGAGAAAAGATCGAAAATATATGCATCCAAGGAGGTGACTTGTTGAGGGTTATATCAGGGGATGATAGGTGGATTTTACAGGATCATCAAGCAGTCTAATAACTCTTTACTCATCAAAAGCGCGAGAAGACAAGATGAAGCTGATTATGAGTGTGTAGTGACAAACTCAGGAGGCGAGACGGTTGGGTCTATTCTTCTTTTTGTTCAAAGTTAGTCTTCTACATCAGTTTGTAGCAAACAATCCAACATTTGACATCAAATTAGTTGAACATTTTGTAATTTTTCAGTCCCACCCACTGTTCAAATCCGACCTACCTCTGATACCGACTTTAAGAATGGAGATAGTATCATGATGTCGTGTACTGCAAGCGGTTATCCGACTCCAACTATTAATTGGTTAAAAGATTCCACATATTTATACAATGTTGGAAATATCAGGTGAGATAAAAAACGAATCAATCTTTCACTTATGTATCCACTTAAAGGATCAAACGACGAGGCAGAAATTTCGAGCTAGTGAACGCCCGACAGACCGATGAAGGAATCTATAGTTGCCAGGCAACGAGTAGAGCAGGAGTCGCTGTTGAATCTGTGAGATGGATTTACACGGCTCGACCGGTAGTAACAGTTGAAGAATCTGATATGCTAGTATTGGAAGGAGAACAAGCTCTGATTAAGTGTATTGTGGAAGGAGTTCCCATGCCAACAATCACGTGGTATAAGTCACGTGTGAAAGTGATTACTAGTGCGGAAAGAGAAATCACAGTTAGTCACCTACAACTGTGATCTTCATAACTGATCTAAATGAGATTCTTTCGATAGGATGAAGGATTACTGATTCATCAAGTGTCTGAATTTGATCAGGGAGATTTTCAGTGTTTCGCCACAAATCAGGCTGGAATAGACCGCAAGAGCGTCCACTTGACAGTTGGTCGCTTGCCTTTCTTCACTAACCCACCTCACGATATTGGAGTCGATATTGGTATCTTAAATAATCTTGTTTATTAGAGAAATTGATAGAGTGAAATTTGAATCACTAATTTTCTGATTTGATATTTATTAACAAACTATCTTTATAGGTAGGACCGTTAGCTTGCCTTGTGTAGCAGATGGTAGTCCTAAACCTAAAGTGGATTGGATAAGAGTGTCCTCTGAAGACTCAACGATGTCATTAAGTAGATCAAGAACAAGAGGCAGTAGCAAAGAGCTTTATATCACAAACCTACAACTTGAAGATGAAGGACTTTATTCATGTGTTGCTTCTAACCAGTTTGGAGAAACCTCAGAAACAATTCAGCTAACAGTGACTGGAACTTGTGAGTCATCTTCACTAATCAAGCTGATGACGTCACAATGATACTTACAGCGTCACCACGAATTATGTCTGTGGATAAAGAGATGAACATCATTATCGGGAATTCAAAAGTGATTGGATGTCGGATATTATCAGGGACACCAACTCCAAATCGTCAATGGTACAAAAATGATATTCCAATTAGGACATCATCTGATCGGTTACGGGTAATTCCCTTATCAGCTGATCACTGATGGCAACTAATGAGGATGTAACAGGTGAACCGGAACGGGAATCTGGTGATAACTAACGCGAAACCAAGCGATTCCGCCACTTATGTTTGTGAAGCAACAAATGAGATTGGAGATGATCGAATCACGATTGATCTCGATGTTTGGAGTGAGTTTGACCTTTAAACTCCTTTCACATCTCGTCTTTATTCTTCTTTTCAGCTCCACCTCGCATCCATTCAACTCCAAGCTCCCGGAGTACCGTCGAAGGCTTCCAAATCACTTTACCTTGCAAGACTTCATCCAATCCGCCAGCGACCTATCTGTGGCGTCACGATACAAACGAGAAAATAGAAAATGACTCTGAAAGGTTCTTGATAGATGAAGACGGCTCTTTGATACTTCTAAATCCGCGAGATGCTGATCGTGGTCGTTACACATGCACAGCTAACAATCCAGCTGGCGTTGATTCCATCACTACCTCCCTAGAAGTCTACAGTTGAGTGATGACGTCATAATCTATAACACGCGAATCTAATCTTTGTCGCTCCTACAGCTCGACCTCAATTGGACCTTGACCGTGCAGTTACGGAGTACATGGTTGTTATGGGCAACAGCGTGTCGCTTCACTGCGCGATGACGTCAGCAAGACCAAATCCAACTTATGAATGGACGCACAATGGGAAGACATTGAGTGGAGAAGAAGAAGGAATCCTAATTCGATCAGATGGAGTCCTCTACATTAAGCTTGCTTCACTTTTTCATTCTGGTGAGCTCTAGCAACCTCTAGTGGTATCAGTTACTGATTGAATATCTGTAGGGATTTATGAGTGTTCAGCATCCAATATCGCCGGGAAAACTCAACACCAGATGTCGCTAAAAGTTTTACAGCCACCCAAAATTCATCGCGATCAACATCATGTGGCGGTAGCAGCTAAACGATGAGTTCTTCGCGCTGAAAATTGATCTTTCAACTCATTAATAGGTCCTAGAAACCGAAACTGCGCTGTTGTCATGCTCAGCTTCTGGATTTCCTTCTCCAACAATAGAATGGTTTCGTGATGGACTTGTAATTGATGCAGATTTTGATCCACGTTTTGAAGTCACACAAGAAGAAGGTGAGGCAGTTTTGACCACGTGACTGTATCGATGACGTTCTTAATGGAGTAGGTAGTTCGGAGTTGAGGGTGACAAGAAGCCGAAATGATGATGATGGAAGTTATCGCTGCATCGCGACTAATATTGCTGGAAAAGACAGCAAAGTAATTGAACTTGACGTTCAGAAGTTTCCTGAAATCACTGGATCAGTTGAATGTGCTCCAGTGGCTGAAATAGATGAACCAGAAATCTGTTTGCTGACCCCACTCGAAAAACATCCCTTCCGTGTCCCATGCAACGCTACAGGGGACCCTAAACCAAGGATTAGGTCAGTATTTTCTACTTCATTGCTTCTTGATTACATCATAAGATCACAGATGGTACCATGAAGGAAGGATTTTGGAAGGTGATGAGAACATTGACATCGACAGTCAAGGAACCTTAATCTTCAGATCAGTTGATCCAGAAGATAATGGAGTATATACATGTCTGGCTGAAAATGATCTTGGAGACATCCGTCAAGTTGTAGAGATCCTTGTTCATGGTTTGCTCTTTTCAATTGGTGCTTTGAAACACTTTTTACTGGATCATATTTTATAGAAATCCCTGAGATTCGTGACAATGATGGAAAGATTGAACATGTTTCGGTTATAGAAGGCGAAGATACTCAATTGGATTGTGAGACATTCGCTGTACCTCCACCAGTGATGTCGTGGTTTAAAGGTGAAGCAAAGGTTTGTAAACTCATCGAAGTAATCAAGACTTTAATTTCTAACTGATTGGTAAAGGAGTTAGTTGAGGAAGATGAACATACGCGATTATCGCCATCAAGACAGGTGCTTCATGTGAATCGAGCTCGCGTTTATCAAAGTGGTACCTACTTCTGTTTGGCTGAAAATGAAGTTGGTCAGAATCGAAAGGTCGGGATGTTTACGGAAAGACTTTGATGATCTAATAAAATCTCTTTCCAGTTCTTTAGACTCGATGTTTATGTCCCTGCTTCTATTGAACATGGTGAAGCAGTTGATAAACAAGTGACTAATGTTGAAAATCCAGTTTCACTCTACTGTAGAGTTCGTGGGGTACCTTTCCCCAATATCAGATGGTTTAAAGGTGAGGACATAAACCTCCTCTTTAGTTTCTAATCTCATAACTCTTAGGATCTTCCGAAATTTCTCCTGCAAACGAAAGAATCACTTTCAAGGAGCGTAAGCAAGTTCTTCATCTCGATTCAGCTGAAGTCACGGATACTTCCCCTTATTTTTGTGTTGCAAACAATATAGCGGGAGAAGACCAGAAGAATTTTGATCTACAAATCCAAGGTGAGTCTTTCAACAAACTTCAAGATGAAAGATCTTTACAAGAGCTCTTTCCAGTGCCACCAACCATCAAAGGACGAGATGACGTCTACATGGTGATGCAATTCGATCGCTTACGTCTCCAATGCTTGTGAGTATCGCGCTTTGATGTGCGCGATTGCAATTTGAAGGTTATGATCTTTAGATCGAGTGGAGTCCCTGATCCTGAAGTTGAATGGAGGCGCGAAGGACAACAATTACCAGTTCGCGCGCTTTTCTACAACAAACAACAAACTCTTGAATTTGAATCAATTCACAAAGAAGATGAAGGAATGTTTGAATGTCGAGCCTCTAATGATGCAGGGATCAGTTACAGAAGATACGAAGTTGTCGTCAGAGGTGACTCACATCTTCTCGAATCATAGAGTACTCACCTGATTCAATTCCAGTCCCACCACGAATCAGAGGACTAGATTCGGATCAAAATGAGACAGTTATAATCGGGGGTACTTTTAAACTGACCTGTGATGCTGATGGAGATCCCCCTCCAGAAATTAGTTGGATTAAAGACGGGATTCCGCTAATAGAAAGCTCGAATCGCGTTGTTAGTGACGACCGGAAACTGCTTACTGTTACAAGTGAGACTCTACACGAGCGGAAATGACGTCATAAATGATATGGTTGATGACAGATGCTCAGGAAGCAGACGCAGGAACGTATGAGTGTATCGCGCATAATGACGTAGGCGAAGAAATGATGTTTTTTGTCGTCAATGTGTTTGTACCTGCTCGTATCGAATCAGGGAATTACCCAGAAGTGCAAGTAATCGAGCACTCGTCGGTCATGCTTGAGTGCCTCGTGTACGGTAAACCATTTCCACAAGTCACGTGGAAAATTCACGGTGAAGAAGTCGAAGAAACCGATCGCGTCTCCTTTCACAATCGCGGCCAACAACTTGTCATCTCCGACACATTTGTCTCTGATGCTAATCGCTACACTTGTGACGTCACTAACGCGATTGGAAAGACTTCATATGATACAGACTTGATAGTCAATGGTAACCACGATCTTATATCTGCTCCGAGCAACTCTACAAAGATCTCTTACAGTTCCACCTCACATTATACAACCAACCAGAAACGGGGAGGAGTACTCTGTAGTTGAAGGAGGTAGTATTGAGATGTTGTGTACATCAACTGGTATTCCAATGCCCTCATTAACCTGGCTTAAAGATGAATCACCTGTTAATACTAATCTTGTTTCGGTAATTTCCCCTAAAACGAGAAAGTTGATGCTTAGATTGTTACTTTTTAGCTTAGTGAGAACAACCAAGTGTTGTCAGTCGACTTTGCTGACGTCATCAATCACGAAGGTTCGTACAAGTGCATCGCGAGTAATTCAGTCGGTGAAGATTTCAGAACCATGTCACTAGTGGTTAATGGTAGGAAGTGTGACGTCATAAACGCGAAAATAGTGACTGATCGCGTTTGTAGTTCCTCCTATGATTGAAAGAAACACGAAAGAGGTTGAAATAGTGGTGGAAGCGGGAAGAAGCGCGATTCTTGAATGTCGTATCGAAGCAGGGAAGCCTGCTCCAGAGGTCATTGCAACTCCACTGATGACGTCACCTTACTGATGACGTCATGATTACAGATCTTATGGTTTAATGGCGATAATCAGCCGCTAGATGGCGGTAGCGGGCGACTGATAACAAATGGTCGGCAGCGGCTCCATATTCTCAGTGCTCAGCTTAGTGATGCTGGGAGATATTGGTGTGACGTCACAAATATCGCTGGAAGCTCGCGAAAGCTCTTTAATTTACTTGTGATTGGTAAGTAAAGTAGTTTCGATGTTCACGTGTTTATGACGTCATTCGATGCAGTCGCACCGCATATTGAAGGCGAAAATGAAGTCTCTAAGATCAGTATTATTCTCGGCCATGATATTACACTGGAGTGTCAGGTTCGGGGATTTCCCACTCCTGATATCATCTGGTTCAAGAACAGAGTAGTGTTAGGAGAAAATGCCGATTTATCAGCTGGTTTGTTTCACTTCTAAAAGCTCCGACTTTTCCACAAACAATTTCTAACAGGTGGAACTCGACTCACAATTCATGATGTTCGAGAAGATGACGCTGGAAGTTATCGTTGCTTAGCAACAAATGCAGCTGGAAACTCGACAAAAGAGTTATCACTAGAAGTGTACAGTAAGTAGCAGAGGTTTGTTGCTGGTTGTTGTGACTATTTTGGCTTTTTAGTGCCTCCTTCATCTGGCAATGAGGAGATTGAAAACATCACGGTCAACGAGAACTTTGCGGTCACGCTTAAGTGTGACGTCAGAGCCTTCCCACCACCGACTATACAGTGGTTTAAGAACTCGAGACCAGTCCTGTTACGTCCAGGTGTGCATATATCAGAAGATGGCCACATACTCAGTATCGAGTCAGCTAATGTAAGTCTGTCGCGCTTCTAAGCTAGCCTCAAATATTTGATGTATTTAATCGAAGGAACGAGACACGGGATTGTACTTCTGTGAAGCCGTCAATATCGCGGGAAAAAAGCGAAAACACTTCCGTCTCACTGTCCACGTAGTCCCAATCATTTCAGGATTACCTAAAGTGAATTTAGAACACGGTAAGTTACATCTACGTCATAATCATCACTTCTTCCATTTTACTTATCTAGTTGTTGGTGATGACGTCAGGATGGATTGCGGATTTGATGGTATCCCAAGTCCTGTGGCTTCATGGACAGGAGGTCGTTTAGATGAAGAGGATCACACAGGACTTGTACTTTCCTCTGATCAAAGACATCTTTCAATCAGCTCCGTTCAGGTCTTCTTGATCTTATTCTTTTCTTATTTATCTGACTTCTTTTTGTAGTTGAATGATACGGGAAGATATACTTGTGAAGCTAGAAACGAAGCTGGATTTGACATAAAAACATTTAATCTTGTTGTTTATCAACCACCGTCTATAGAAGGAGAAAATAACACCAACAAAATTGTTGTTAATCAAGGAGACCTATTTGTGCTGACCTGTTCTTATAGCGGCTTTCCAAAACCTAATATCTTGTGGTTGAAGAACCAGAGACCTTTACTTGAGTCTGTTGATAGGTTGTTTTTTGTCGTTAAATATTTAGCAGTCAAATGATGTTAGTTGTATTTTTCAGTGCGAAACTTGTCGAAGACTCTCGAAAACTAGTTGTAGTTCGTGCTGATGTTGATGATAGTGCTAAATACAAATGTGTTGCTGGAAACAATATTGGAATTGCGGAAAAGCGATATTATGTTGAAGTTAGAAGTAAGTGATTTAAAGTTTATAAGATCAGATTTTCTTTTGATAATTTGCTCTTAGTAAAGTTTGGTCGTTTTTTACTTTGCCTAAAATTTGATTTAAGAAAAGTAGCAACAAATGTTATAAACAAACTGAAAAAATCAATCTGTACAGTCCCACCAAAGATAAAAAAAGAAGGATTAGTTGATGCCCGTTGGGTTAATCAAGGAAGCAATGTCTCGCTGTCCTGCGATGTAACGGGATTTCCACAACCATCGGTTGAGTGGAGAGTTAACGGGCTTCCGCTTCAATTTACGCCGCGAATTCGACTTTCATCTGCGGGAAGAATTCTAAAAATCTTCGATATTCTCGTGAAAGCTCTTCATCGCTACTTTCAAGTAAAATTTCAAAAGATCTGTTTTAGGATGAAGATGCAGCGACATACACTTGTATCGCTACCAACTTCGCAGGGGTTGATTCTCGTGACGTCACTATCGATGTGTTTTCATCACCGACTATAGAAGGCAGTGACGTCATCGATATTATAGACGTCAACATCGGTGAATCCTTCATGCTTGAGTGCACAGCTGAAGGCTTCCCGACTCCGATCATCGAAGTAAGAATCGAGGCTAACGATTGATTGAACACATTGTGACGTCATTGACGCTCGTACAGTGGCTGAAAAATGGCTTAGTGATTGCTTCCACTTCGGAATACCAACTTCTCGATCTTGTTGGATACAATTTAAGTCCAAACGGAAGATTTCTGTCGGTGACGTCATCCAATTTGAATCATATGAGCGACTACTCGTGTCAAGCAGTGAATACAGCGGGAAACAGCGGAAAGAAGTTCCGCGTGAATATTCGCGGTTTGTTTGATCACTTTTATCATCTGCATCTAAATAATCTCCATTTTTAGTTCCTCCTTCGATCGATAGAGAAAAAAGCTCCCCTGTTGATATCACTACTTACGTCAACACGCCGACAACGATCCGATGTTCGGCACATGGCTCCCCAACTCCTGCTGTGAGCTGGTTGAAAGGTACATCTCGACTACTAGCCTAGCAACCAGCTTAGCAACGTGATTTGATAGATGGGGAACCGATAGAAATAACAGATTCAAGCAAGTATAAAGTTCAGTATAGTAATCGACATCTGAAGATCAAATCAACTTTATTGAGAGATGAAGGAGTTTATACTTGCATCACTTCAAATCCAGCTGGAGATGCTAGTCTGGACTTTAATCTTCATGTTCAAGGTAAAGTTTAAAGATTTCTCTGTGAGACACGATAAAGATTTGATGAATTTGTTTAGTTCCACCTCGAATAGAAGGATCTGATCATCTCTCACCATCTTTGATCGAAGTAAGAGCTTCAGATACAATCACTTTGTACTGTTTGCTAGAAGAAGGAAATCCAACTCCAGATTTTATCTGGACGAAAGGAAGAATGCGAATCATTCAAAAGTAAGTCCTCGTGTTTGAAAAGTAACTTTTGTTTGCTTTCACTTTTCTATTTCATCTTTTATTATTATCTAATTAAATTACCAAAAAAAAAATAAAACAATTTTGTTGGGCCTCAGCCGAAACAGCAGATGAAGTTGACATCTATACCTCTTTCCTGTCTGCGCATGCGCTTTAGTTATGGTAGAGCAGCAGCTGCTAAACTACCCCACCTCTTTAGTGACGCGGCCCAATGACCCTGAGATCAACGCTTCTTAGGTTTAATTTCAGACTTTCCCTGTCCTAGATTAGTTACCTAACAGGGCTGGTCTTTCAAAGCTGCCCAGGATTCTGTCGCGGAGGTTTCTTTACAGCCAGGATTTTCAGTCTGAGCTTACTCGAATAACTTTTGCTTCTCGCGAACCAACCACAAAACAGTGGCACTGTTTACAAATATTAAGAAGTTAAACCTTAGTTCACATCATAGAGTGACCATCATATAAGTTATTTCATTTCAAACTTTTAAATTGGATGGAATTATTTGATGAGAATTTTATGTTTCAAATAAATTAATAAACTTAAATTAGTCGACAACAAATTTAATGGAAAAATTATATAAGTTATCTGGCTGCTTAAATATATTTTCAATTTCTATTTGGTATATCAAATAAAATT
Source organism: Pegea sp. RAD2-039 (assembly GCA_034620365.1). Lineage (NCBI taxonomy): Eukaryota > Metazoa > Chordata > Thaliacea > Salpida > Salpidae > Pegea > Pegea sp. RAD2-039. The sequence continues at coordinate 70,488 of JAQGEQ010000357.1, forward strand.
TATTTATTTAAAAAGTGAAAGAATAAGAATATCAGAAGACGGACAAGCACTGACGATAGATAACAGCAAATCACAAGACACAGGAAGATATAGATGTACTGCAATTAATGAAGCTGGAGAAGATGATAAAGCGTTTGATCTCGAAGTGCAAAGTTAGTTTTTCTTAATTTAGTTTTTCAATTTATTTGTAATATTTGAACAACAAAACCTGAAAAATATTACAAGTTCTTAGTTCAGATCATAAAAAACTTTATAAGATTTCATAAATAAAATAAGACTCCTTGAAACACTAAAAATCGAAGTGATTTTTTATTATATAAATAAACTTATAAATTTATTTAGAATTTCATGAGGATAAGCGCAAAGAAGAGTATCTGAAACGCGCGCTTCTACATTTTTAGCTACTACCTCCTACATTTTTTATTTATACTTTCAGATGCACCAAATTTTCCAACTGGTGATCAAGTCGATGAAATTGAAGTGAATGAAGGTGCCCCATTTCACATTAACTGCAAGATTGTAGCTGTTCCTCAGCCTCAATTAAATTGGTTGAAAGATGAAGAGCTTATCGAGTCAAATGATCACGTCATCATCTACCCAGACGGCAGAACCATCCAAGTCCTTAGTGCCAGGTTTAAACCCGATATAAGACGCGAACCATTGATGACGTCACGCTTCTTTCTAGGGCTTCTGATGCCGGTAACTATGATTGTGTCGCTAGAAACAAAGTCGGTAGCGACTCTAAACGTGTTCATGTTCGCGTCAACATACCTCCAAGAGTCGCTGATAACAGTCGAATCGAGATCATTCGTCAAGTTCTTGGAACCTCCTTCGAGTTACAAGTGAGTCTCTGATCTCATTCAGTATCAACTTACCAGGTGAGCTCTTCGGTAGTGTGACGTCACAGGCAGTCCTACACCTACAATCACGTGGTACAAAAACGCGATTCCAATCGATGTAAGCTCCCCGAAATATAAAACATCGAACAACAACCAAAACTTGCTGATCAAGTAAGTATCTTGGGACTTAAGATCGTTTCAGATCGTCCTCTTTTGCATGGTAGGGAAGCTGAGCTAACGGACAGTGGTCTATACGATTGTCGGGCCAAAAATACAGCCGGTCAGGACAATAAAGCCATTCGGGTACAGATTCAAGTTCGACCAGACATCTATGGACCTGATACTACAAAAAGAGTGGCTTTTCTTAACACCCCTGTAGTATTGTCATGTGATGCAGACGGTGTACCTTCTCCAGTGAGTTGATTGGACGTTTTATTATTACAATTAACCAATCAAATCATTGGAATATTAATTTGTTGTGAAGTCTCTTCATTGGCAAAAAGATGAAGAAATAATTACACCACAAACCAATCCGAGATATCAGCTAATCGCTAAAGGAAGGTTCTTGATGATTCTAGCGATTAAGAGACAAGATGATGGCATCTATACTTGCATCGCACGTAATGAGGCAGGGGAGGTAGGTACATCTTTCAATCGAGCACAGTGAAGATCTTGATGTGATTTTAGGATCGAAAAAATGTCCATGTAGTCACTTATGTGTCTCCAACACTTCCCAGCACTTCAGGAGATATTGTAGTTGATTTGGGTCAAAGTGCTACTTTGAGTTGCATCAATGATGCCAAACCTCTTCCAAATGTTCTATGGCGACGCGATGGTGAAGTTCTTCAGATTGTCAGTTCATCTTACATCATCTTCATCTGTAATCAGTCTTTGATGCCTTTCAGGATACAAATGAAGTTGAAGGTGTGTATTTGTCACATAACAGACAAGTTTTGACCATTGATGAAGCTATGGAGTCTGATGCAGGAAGATACGCTTGTGTTGTTTCTAATAAAGCTGGAATCCAAACTAAGTAGGAAGAAATTATTCCAATCAAAGTTTTTTTGAACTTTTTTATTTTAGAAACTTCAAGCTGAGTGTCAATGTTCCTCCTTCAATTGATGGTCCACAGCAGGTATTCCTGACGACCATTTTAGGGGACTCGACAGCGTTAGAGTGCAAGGTCTATGCTGTCCCAACTGCTGAAGTTCAGTGGATGAAGGATGGGTCCATACTGACCCCTAATGACCACATTAACATTCTATCTGATAACACAAAACTTCAAATAGGTAATTGTAAAAATTTCATTTGATTTTAATCTGTTTCATCACTTAAATATTTCAGCATCAACACATCTTACTGATAGAGGTAGTTATACTTGCTTCGCGTCCAACCCGGCTGGTAGTGCAGAAAAAAATGTTGATCTCACAATACTAGGTGAGTCTTGCTTCATAAATTCGATGAAAACTTCATAGAAATTTCTTCTACAGTTCCACCGCAGATAGTTGCATCAGACACTAATGTTGATGTAGTTGAAGATGAAGATATCTTACTGAAATGTGAAGTTACTGGTCATCCACAACCTCAAATGGAATGGCTCGTCAATGGCTTGCTGGTTGATGCAGAGGAAATTGACCAATGGTTGCTAAGCAACAATGACCAGTTTTTATCGATTTTAAATGTTCAGGTAGATGAGAGTATCAAAAGAAATTTTAATTATTTTATTTCTAATTATCCCAAATTTTTAAGTTAAAATTATGAAGTTGATGACAACGTTTTGTAGTTTAATTTTCATTTTAATTATTTGAGAAATTAAATTTATTTTATACTAGTTGTTTAATATTTATATAATGTTCTTGTGAGTACAACCAGCATGGTCGTTCTCAGCCGAATTTTTATTATTCTTGTAAACTTATTTTCTAATATCAACCTATAATCAAACTTAAATCAAAGTTTTTTTCAAGTTTTTAAAGATTTTTTTAAAGTTATTCCTGATTCCAGAAATAATAATATTTTGTTTAATAATTTTTAAATCAATAATTTTTATTTAAACTTAATCAGCTTTTTAGGAAATTGACTTCAGTGACTGAAGCAATCAAATTCAAAAAAATATTTTCAATTAAAGGTTGGAGAAGGTGGTAAAGTAGTTTGTAGAGCTCGTAACGTAGCAGGAGTCGACTCTCATAGCTTCAACATCAGAGTTCTTGTTCCTCCTGTTAAGATTGATAATGGAGATGCAGAAACTGATGTAGGAAGTTAACTTTAAAAACTTGTTTATTCTAAACACCAACAATTTTAGGTAATAGCTGGCCTGCCTATAACACTCGAATGTAATATACAAGGAGGTTTTCCTCTACCTCAAATTACTTGGTTTAAAAATTCACTACCGCTAGAATTAAGTGATCGGTTACAAGTATTTAATGAAGGAAAAACTCTTCGAATTTCGCAAACTCAGGTGAGTCTTGAATAAAACTTTTTACAAGTTTGATGATAGAAATAATTGCTGATAAACTTTGAGTTACTTGATTTTTGAAATCAATCTACAAGTTTATGTTGTAAAAGTTAAAAACCAATTTTTGTTGTTGTTAGGAGAGTGACACTGGCATCTACTCTTGCGTAGCAACTAACGATGCTGGAGAAGTGACTGACAAAACTAAATTAAATGTTCATGGTGAGTAGATTTTCAATTTTGAAGCTATTTTTACAAAAATCAAATAGAGAAGAAATTAGAAATTTTGTTAGTTTAGTTTTGCATCAAAAAACTGCTCTAAAAAAAATCATTTTTTTCTGTAGACTAGGATAAAATCAAACTTTTTATCTCACAGATGAGACTGCTGCGAAATATTTTAAAATAAAACCCTTTTTTCATTTTTAGTTCCTCCGACTTTTACATCTTCAAATATTGTGACTTCGTTGACAGTTATGAAAGGAGAGAACTTTGAGTTGGACTGCTCAGTATATGGAGTCCCACAACCTGATATCGCTTGGAGTAAAGTGAGAAGTTGCTATCATAAGATATACGAAAAAATATCTACTTTACGATTAATAAATCAAAATAATTTCTAACTTTCGCTTTTTCCCAAAAAAAACTTAACATCAAAATTTAACTTTTTGTTTATAGGACTCGCAGCCATTAACACTTCCAACTTTACGATACAAAACTGTTGCTAATAATCAAAAGTTACGAGTAACTGAGGCTGAGGTAGTGGACACGGGCAGATACACTTGTTTAGCTATCTCAATTGCTGGTAAAAATAGTAAAAACTTTGATGTTGATGTTTACGGTGAGTTTTTTTGTTGAAAAATTGATACTTGAGTTACTGAAGTTTGATGTAGATGAAGTAAGAATTGAAGACCAGCATGAAACTCATCATATTTCTGTTAATGTCGGCGAGTCATTAGATCTTTCTTGCATTGCATATGGAGTACCAACACCACAAATCTCTTGGCTTAAAAATGGAGATGATTTAATTATAGATTCACAAAGAGTCTTTGAAAATGGTCGAAGATTCAGCATACAACAAGCTACAGTACGAAATAAATAAAAATATTCTTTAACTCAATCATTCATCAATTTCAGTTATCAGACTCAGGGACATATGTATGTGTAGCAACATCTGCATCTGGAACAGCTGAAAAGAGTTATGACATCACAGTCAATCTACCTCCATCTATAGATGACTTTTATGATGATGTTCTGGCAGTAGTAGGTGATAACGTGACATTACTCTGTCCATCAAATGCAGTCCCACCTCCAGTATTAAGCTGGTATCGGTACGCAACTGAGGTCAGGTTATCTACCTCAGAAGCTTTGAAACTAATTTCAAAAACTTCTTTAGATTGACAACAACGATAATAAATTGGAACTATTTGATGTTCAGCTTGAAGATTCTGGTATTTATACATGTATAGCTTCAAATATCGCTGGTAAACGCGAACTTATGACGTCAGAACAATCTTTCATCAATTTATTCTTAGGATCTGTGTCACAGGATATAAATCTTAATGTTCTTTCGCCTCCTCGAATAAAAGAAGGTCGAGAATACATCGTCGTCAACGAAAACGATTACGTTAAAATCGATTGTATAGTGAGCGGGAAGCCAACGCCGAATGTAAGTTGTGAGCGTGAAAAAGATTCATTGAATAATTGACTGATTCTAGGTACTGTGGCGTCATGGAGGCAGACTTTTGAAGAGAAACAACAAGAGATATATTTTTGAATCAAATGGTCTCATAATTCTACGTGTCTTTGTAGAAGATGCAGGAAATTATTACTGCCTGGCAGCTAATAATGCTGGATCAGATAAAAAAATCACTCAATTAGTTGTACAAGGTAAAACTCGAACAAATTCTAAGCTACTTAAAATCGTTATCTTCATCTCTTCAAGTGCCACCGACCATTAAATCAGGGGCCACTAATGTAACTGTAGTAGTTAATAATCCAATTACTTTGGGATGTGAGAGTGAAGGTTTGCCAAAACCAACTGTGGTATGGAGTAAGGACAGTGTTCTGTTGAAAACTGATAGTGATCCAACATACAAGTGATGATAACCCCTTAAAATGAATCATCTCTGACATCTGATACTTTTCATAGTTTACTCGACTCTGGATCGCTTCGTATTCCTTCAGTTTTAACTTCTGATGCAGCAACCTACAGGTGCACAGCTTCTAATGATGCCGGATCTTCTGACAGAGAAATAACTCTCAATGTTCAAGGTGAGTTACATTTGATTTAACCAGAAGATATCTCATATAAACTTGTGTACAGTTCCTCCTAGTATAACTGGAGGACCGAACAAATATGTCAAAAAACCTGGTAGCTATCTTAGAATTCCATGCATAGCATCCGGTATTCCTCAACCGACAGTCAGCTGGCTAAAAGACGGTCAACCCGCAACAAGGTAAATATCTGCTGTTTGAAAAAGGATGAAATTAGATATATTAAAATATTATTGATTATAAAGAGATGAAGGAATTGAAGTTGATAGTAGCGGAAATCTAATTATAGAGTCTGTGATCTTATCACATGATGGGACTTACATTTGTGTGGCACAAAACCATGCAGGTTACTTCGACGAATTACTTCTAGTTTAATACTCAACTGATTCTGTGTTAGGAACTGCAAAGTACCAAACAGCTTTAGAGGTTCGAATGGTTCCTAAGATTCTGACAGAAAGCTTGCATGAAATCGTGGAAGTTGGTGAGAGTTTGCAACTACCTTGTGAAGCGACTGGAATTCCCAAACCGACTATAATCTGGAGGAAAGGTCCAAATAAAATAATAAGTAGCAACTCCAGTGATATATTTGATGATGGAACTCTTCATCTGATCAATATCAAGGTTATATATAATCCTTACCGACCTCTGCAACAAATCTCATGTCTTCTAGAGCACTGATTCTGGGTTATACACTTGCGTCGCCCAGAATTTGGCAGGAATCGATTCAAACGAGGCTGAAGTTGAAGTCTACATCACCCCTTGGTTGAAAACGGATCTTCCTGATCAAGTAATCGCAGTCGCTGGGGAGGTGAGTAGATGTAACAAACAGCGCGATAGATAACTCCAATGACGTCACTGCAGCCACTGACAATCAAAGTGGAAGTAGAGGGACATCCCCCTCCGCTGATAAAATGGAGTCGCGGTAACGAAGTGATGGAAAGCGAAGGAGGAAACATCCAAATTCCGATAGTATCTGTCGATCACGCAGGTCAGTATTGCCAACTGAATCACGTGTGATGACGTCATGACACGTAGGAGTGTACGCGATGACGGCGGCAAACGATGCTGGTTCGATTATTCATCACGTGCGAGTCATCATTCATTCAGCCCCTTATATTGAGGCGCATGGGCCATCACATATCATTATATCTGAAGGCGAGACCTTTACGTTGTCAGTTGATGTTCAGGGTTTACCTCGACCAGGCGTTCGTTGGTACAAGCAGAATCGCGAGGTGATGACGTCACTTGTTGATGTAATGTCCTATTTACGATGATGACGTAGGTGGACGTGACTAGCGACCGCGTCCATTTGTTGCCAGACGGAAGTCTAAAGGTGCAAGACGCGACTAAACTCGATTCAGGTCATTTTCTTATCGAAGCCGTCAACATCGCGGGACGCAGCACTCGTGAATTCGAGGTGATGACGTCATCACTTCCACACCATACTCACCACCCTCATTTTAGTTGACGGTTCAAGTTGCTCCTATCATAACCACAGCACCGCGCGATTCACATGTTCGCGATGGTGAGTACGTGGTGATGACGTGTACCGCGAGCGGTTTTCCTTTACCTTCCATCACTTGGAGGTTCACCGAAAATCTCGTCACTGGAGGGCGGATTAGGATCGAGAAGATGCCAGGACGCAGCAGGTGGGAATGAGGGCGTTGCTATGGGTTACTAATGAGCTTCTCGATTGATAGGTTGTCAATCGATCATGCGCGATCGAAAGATGCGGGAATGTACACGTGTGAGGCGGAAAATCCGGCGGGAAAACGAATGGCGGTCGCGTTTGTCACGGTTGACCGACCACCTCAATTTGTCGATGGGACTAGTGACCAGCGCGTGGTCCGGGTGGGTGAAGACGCGATGCTTCATTGTGTCGTCAGAGCCGACCCACGGCCCATAATCACTTGGACTAAAGATGGAAAGGTGCGAAGAGACGACGCGGAGACGCGAAGTGATGACGTCACTTCTTCTGTGTAGGAAGTCTCGTTGGGTGAGAGGATGAGAGTGTTCGAAAACGGCTCTTTGGCGCTCTTTGATACGATTCGAGATGATTCTGGAAATTATAAATGCGTAGCAACGAATACTGTTGGAAGCGTGAGTCGTCGTCGACCACCTCTTCTGTCCCACAACTAACATGCTGCCCTACAGGCTGAGAGAATCTTTAAATTGACGCTGCAGATGGCCCCTAGGTGGCTGATCCGTCCCACAGATGTGTCTGTGGATGCTGGGGATACTTTTGTACTGGACTGTACTGCTGTGGCTGAACCTCAACCTATCATTGGTCGGTTACTATGGCAACATGTCCTTATCTTCTTTACCAGTTTCTTTCTTCCAGCTTGGTTCAAACAAGGCGAGCCGCTCGTCTATGACGATCGAGTCACGTTGCTACGCAACAACTCACTTCACGTGACAGCTAGTCGCCTTGGAGATACCGATTCTTATTTCTGTATCGTCAGTAACTTTCTAGGAGCCATCAATCACGAAGCCAAAGTGGTCGTAAGGGTTCGTGGCCCACCTGTCCCTGTCTTTGATCAATTGTCAAAGATAGCATTTGTAGGTGAATGGCGGCTTCACGTCCTGGTCACCATGGGGGTCGTGCTCATCAAGCTGTGGCGACGGATTCCAGCTAAGAATGAGATTTTGTATAAATCCTGCTCCTGCTAATGGAGGAGTTCCATGTCCCGGAGAGCCTGAAGAGCAAAGAAGATGCGAGCAAGCCAACTGTCCAAGTAAATAACCACCGACCCACCCAAAAGTGTTCTCATCGCCCCCTTTGACAGTCGACGGTGGCTGGGGCAGCTGGGGACCATGGGAAGAGTGCTCACAGACATGTGGAAGAGGTGTAAAAACGCGATTACGCGATTGTAACAACCCTTCGCCCCAATTCGGGGGTCTCAGTTGTGATGGAGAAGCTTCAGAGAGCGCTGAGTGCATCGACACCGAGTGTGCAAGTGAGTGATGACGTCACAAATCATCGATGACGTCACATGGTTTATTTTGGGGCAGTTGATGGACATTGGACAGAATGGGGCGAGTGGAGCGCGTGTGGAGCGACGTGTGGGGAATCACTGCAGACGCGACGACGAGCGTGTAGCAATCCAGCGCCATCTGGCGGCGGAATCGAATGTTTTGGATCAGAAACAGCCACAAAAGTCTGCAGCTTACGCAGTTGCCCTGGTGATGTCATCAGCACACGATCTACTCACCAACCAACCTACTTCTCGCGTAGTGAATGGTAACTGGGCAGCGTGGAGCTCTTGGGGTATCTGTAGCTCTTCTTGTGGCGGAGGGACGCGAAACCGCGCGAGAACCTGTTCGGATCCCGTCCCACAGAACGGAGGACAACTTTGTTCGGGATCCAACCAGCAAATCGATAATTGTAACATCGAGCCATGCTCAGGTGAAGCGTTTAGACGTCACTGTGACGTCATCATGACGCTGTTTGCTTGTAGTGAATGGAAACTGGGGCTCGTGGGGCAGCTGGAGTGAATGCTCACGTACATGTAGTGGAGGACAGATGAATAGATATCGGTCCTGTTCTGACCCACCACCACGATTTGGTGGTCGCTTCTGTCCTGGAAGTGATTCTGAAATGCGAGGATGTGGACTGGTCCAGTGTCCAGGTACTTGTACTTCAAATTGAATAAAGTGACCAGAAGTTGATGTTTTAGTGGACGGTGGCTGGTCTGAATGGTCCAGTTGGAGTGAATGTAGCGTGACGTGTGGCAGCGGTGAACGCGTGCGTCAACGGCAGTGTAGTAATCCTGTACCTCGTTTCGGAGGTAGTAAGTGTCATGGTGACGGCAATCAAGCGGAAAGGTGTCTTGTCACTAATTGTCAAGGTCTGGACATCTTCTCGTAAATCTTAAATTAATCTTTCCCATCTTAGGGACCCCGGATCATGCAACTGGGATTTTATTCGGGACCATCAATAATACTCCTTTTGGGGGTTCCCCAATAATCGCAAACGGAACGAAAATCGAAGATAAAAAAACGAGAATCTTCGCGACTATTAAAAGCGTTCCTCCTTCAGTTGGTAAAGATTTATTTTTAGTTTATCTTCATCTTCAATGTTTGCTTCGTCCAATCAGGAGCTTACTTGAAAAGTCAGGTATCTATTCTCACTCCAATCTACTGGACAATTGCAAGAGAGCTCGATGGAGCCTACAACGGTTACTCGCTCACAAAAGGATTCTTCAATCGAGATGTGATGGTAAGATGTCCTTGGTTTTATCATTAGAGTCTAAATAAGATGATTTGTAGGTGGAGTTTCCGACCGGAGAGATTGTGAGGATGGAGCACAAATGTAGAGGTGTTGATAACGAAGGAAGACTGATAATTCATTCCGATGTCAAAGGAAATGTCCCAGATGTTGATTTAGGGACCCAGATTGACATCAAAGTTGGAACTTTTACTGATTAAAGACTTTAAATTTTTTATCAACTTTTGTCAGGATTACACTGAGGACTACATCCAAACTGGACCAGGGTCTATATACGCTTTTTCGGACAGATTGATTTCTTTGGATACTTTTATTATGCCCTACACTTGGAATCATTCAATCTCTTACAACTCTTCTCTCGGCAAAGTCATCTCTCAACCACATCTTAAGACATTTAATCAACTCTTTCATCTAACAGATGCCTTTCCTAGTTGAGATCTTATATGCCCGAAACATCCAAGTTAACTACGATCTACGACTTCAACAACTTCATTTCAATCTTGATGTATCAATTGGTCCAGGCGAGTTCAGGGACACTTGTCCATATGGTTTTATTCTTGACCCAACTGGACAGTATTGCAATGGTACGTTTGTCAAATAGCTTTCTGTTACTATCAACTTTAGTTGATTTCCGTAGATGAAGACGAATGTGAAATGTGGAATCCTTGCTCTCATGACTGTGTTAATGTACCCGGCTCTTTTATTTGCAACTGTCCACTGGGCTACACAGTCAGCACTGACGGTCGAAGTTGTGATGGTTAGTGACCAACTATTATCTATCGACTGTTTTTGTAAAAAGCAAATTTGGTTGCAGATTTAGATGAATGCCTCACAGAACAGTATGTTTGTGGACCAGCTCTAGAATGTTTGAATACCTTAGGTTCTTACAAATGTGTGGTTACTTGTGAGCCAGGCATGAAGCGTGCAGATGATGGAATCACTTGTCAAGGTTTGAAACTTTTGTAATTTAATTGATATCATTTTAAGATTTGTTCAAAACTTCTAGAATATCTAATCAATGTTTTTTAATTATTTTATAGACATTGATGAGTGCGAAGAAGCAACAGAAAGAATTTGCGATCACACTTGCACTAACACACTTGGTTCTTACCGATGTGAATGTCGTTCTGGATACCGAAAACTTTACAACGGCAAATGCAGGGGTTAGCTATGATATATTTTACAGAGATAGTTTATCCTGATCCTTATTTGTGATAAATCAAAAATCAGTCGCGACAGTACTTCTTGGAATCTAATCTCTGAGAAATAATATTTTATTAATATCAAATAGAAAGTTCTTTTAGCTTCATTTAAAAGTATAAAAGTTTAATAGTTGTCTTTACGAATTTTTTCCGGAATAAAAGCTCAAATGTTTGAAGAAATCGTTGCCAGGAGCTGTTAAATTTAGCTCAGATTTTAATATCAATTAGCTAAATTAAAATCAATACAATATTCATTCTTAAAATTTCAACTAACCAAATGTAGGTTAAGTGAAATTTTCAGGTTTAAATATCTTAAGATGACATTTAAATAAAAGTTGTAATTTGCAGATATTAATGAATGTCGAAGAAATGTTTGTAGAAAAGATCAAAGATGTCGAAATACTCAAGGAGGGTACCGCTGTATTGATGACTGTCCACCAGGAATGAGAAAGAACTCACTAGCTGTTTGCGTCGGTTTGTAAAGATACTTTTACTCACTGAAATCATCTTCAGACTTTTACTTTGTATTTATGACAGATACAAATGAATGTGTGACTGGATTACATGACTGCGGCGAGGGTATGATCTGTGAAAACACTCCAGGCGGTTACAATTGTATTTGCCCTCCAGGATTTAAGGGTTCTAAAGTTGATGACTCTTGTGTTGGTCTGTAATAGTTGATCTATCACCTTTCCAAGCTAATTTATTTTTCATTACAGATATAAACGAATGTGAATTGAAGCCACCTCTATGTGAGTATAACTGCAATAATACCAAAGGAAGCTACAATTGTATTTGTCCTGTTGGATACCGACTTTCTAAAAATGGTCACAACTGTAGAGGTTGGTCACTAGTTTCTTTAAAGAGGCATCCACTAAGACATATTCCTGCAAAGATATCAATGAGTGTCGGGAAGGTATTCAAAGATGTCCGAAAAATCGGATGTGCTTTAATCAAAGGGGTACCTCCACCTGTATCGATACCCCATGTCCACCAACTTACACTAGAGCGGAAAGCGGGTAATTTTTCTTAACTGGTCCACCTTAAATACTTCAACGGCCAGATTTAATGGGCAGGCACTGCGTAAGACGATGTACAGGACCAAATTGTAATGGACAACCGCGGTACGCGATCGAATACAAAACAATTGCTCTCCCTTACGGCATTACACCATTCCAAGATCTTGTTCGTCTCAGCGTTTACTCTGATAGTGAAGAGCTTCACATGAACACAAGGTAAGTTCCTCCACGTCTTGATCTACATCTAATTTTATTTCTGGTACAGATTCTCTGTAAGAAACACGTATGGTGGACCCTTTAATATTCGAAATGAACATCACAAAGGCGTTCTTTTCACAACTGCTGGTGAACTACAGAAGTCGAGAACTTATCATATTGAAGCTCAGGCTACATCCTATTCTTCAGATAACTCTCATGTAGAATACTACACCAAATTTATCATCTATATAAATGTCGGCTCTTTTTATTTCTAACAAAACATTTTGTAATTGTTTTCAAAGAAAAGAGCACTGTTTTTAAAATATGTTATTAAACAATTACTTGAAAGAAACCATTTCTTTTTATGAAACAATTTCTTAATAATCCTATACAATTTAAATCTTTTTTGTATGTTTAGAATTAAAACTTTAAATTAAAAACTTAGCTACTTGAATATATGTCAAATGGTTTTTCAACTATGCTCCAAATTAGTTTACTGTTTAGTTTTGATTTTCATTCATCTTATAGATTGTAATATTCTGTGTTTTATGTTGCAACTGTATCGACATAAAAAGTATGATGTTGTAGCCTGGCGCAAACTTTGAAATTACAGGTAATATAGAATAACCCAAACCAAAATCATGTTATAACTTTTAACTGGTTCTTTTACTCAGTTTGTTTTAAACATAAAAAATGTAAATAAATTTTTCTAATGTTTATCAACATGTCTTTGAGGAGTGTAAAAGAGTAGTTATCTCCTTAATATCATTTGTTTGTTTAAGATCAGAATAAATTGAAAAATTATTGTAAGCGCTAACTAAAACATGGAGTTGAAACGAGTTTTTGAGTTAAAATTAACTCTTAAAAATATGAAAGTTGTAAAACATGAAATAAGTAGCTACTAATGCTAATTTATTACAACTAAATGTTTAACTCTTTTTATATAACGGTGAAAATTTCCAAAGGTAATAATGAAACTGCAAAATGCTTTTTAATAGAAGCAAAGTCCGATAAGAAACTGGCTTACAGCCAAGAATACAAAAAACTTTGTTTCTATAAGCGATAAAAGACGTATTATATTATTATATTATTTCATCAAATCTTAACCTCCTAAATTGTTTCATTTTAAAAAAAACTCACTACTAGCTATTAATATCTATAAAACATTGCTACTTTTTAATAACTGATCATATGAAACCATAAATAAAACAAAATTAATATTTTCAACTAACGGATAATGGTAATTATCTTTAATTTATTTTAATTTTATACTTGTAGTATAAAGGGTTTGATATATTTATCAAAGAATAAAATTTATTAATAAATCGATTTATGATAATAAATAATTATTTCCGCCTCCGTAGTGTAGCACCCGAATAACACGCAGAAGGTTCAGGGTGAAAACATAACTTTGACAAAGAAAAGTCCATAAAAAAACCCGAGTAGAAGGGCCAAGCAAGTCTGGTTAAACACAACACTTCTAGGAGACTCAAAACTTTGAATTTAGAGCCCCATAGGGGTTAGAGCCTCGTAGGCAGTTTGTGCTGCGACGCCAGCAGGGCGCAGCCGCGGTCTTTCTGTTCCGCTGCATAATCTTGTTGGCGTGGAGAGTGAAATTCTGCTGCATAGGCAACAACTGGATCTCCATAATTTCTGCCCTGGTATTCAGCAAAGCCGTTCTCGGCCAAGCCAGGCCATTTGTTTTTCTTCTAATTGTACTTGCTAGGCTTTAATTTGTTTATATTTATCAAACTTACAACTAAACAGCTTTTATATATATATATTTATAATCATTTTAAGTGCCAAACAGCTAAAATATACTTCCTAAGGCTTAAAAGATTTAAAGGAATGCACACAGTCTGACAAAATCTTTTCAGTGATTGGAAGTTAAAAAAATAAAAAAAATAAGTAATTGTTAATAATTAGTAATTAAGTGATTGTAAAATCTTTTCATTAATTAAGATTTGTCGTCTATTTTAAAATTTTGTTTTAAAAATATGATTTAAGCAATTTTGCCAAGAAATAAGTTATATTTCTGCCAGATTCTTTGTTTTCTTCACTTATTTTGTTTTTGGTTCATAATTCATAATTATGAAGTCTTCCTATTTTTCTATTTTAACTATGTTAAACTGTGATACTTAAGACTATCTTTCTGCTCATATTGTCTTGTGCTTGATATAAGACCTGTTTAATTTGTTATCTGTAGCCAAGGGTTGAGAAGATTTAATAAATAAAACAACTCTACTAAAAAATCAAAGCTTTAACTCAAATATTGCTTAATGCTTACTAAAGGTTACCAAATCTTTTAAATAACTTATTGTAGCGATTATTCTCTGAATTCTGTTGGAAAATACATTTAACAAAATAATGTAAATATAATCTTACAAAAAAAATCTAAGTGCTTATGGCAAAAGTTAGATTTAGATCATAAGAACAAGTGTTATATAGAGTAGCCATTTACGTTTATTAAGAGCATTGTTAAGTAAGAAGTAAATTTGGCTAATGTGGTTGTCATGAGTAACATTAATAAAAGAATGTCACAATTAAAATTTTAACAATAAGTTTGATATTTAATGAAAAATTAATTTTTTTTATTTTTTACAATACCTGATTAACCTTACTTATTATATTATAAAAATGGAATTTAATGATATTGATTGATATTTGTTACTTTAAATTACTCTAAACTCCCTCGTGTGGTGAATGACTTTATTACAGGCATGTACGACCAGCTGATTTTCTCTTAAGAAATTTACTAGACTTTTGTCAGCTTCGAATGTACATCTGTGCGCTTACGTCTGTTACGTATTTTATAATTTTTTAGTTATTTTCATTCTTAATATTAACATTTTATCAAAAATTTGTTAAAATGCTTTCTATAAAAAGTTTTGTTGATCGTTATTTTCTCTACCTTATTCGTTTTATTGTTAGTATTAAAATTTAATTTTATGTATTTTAAATAGATTTTTTACTGACTTACAATAGTATATTAAGTTTAATTTTTTTTTTTTCAAAGTTCTCTAGAAATCCGAAAATTTTCAAATTATAGATTGGATTAAAAAATGATTTATATATAAATTTAATTCATATTTAAATTATTTAGAGATGTAAATTTTTTAGTAGTGAGATTTTATTTGTGCTTTCAACAAGATCTTTTTAAGTTTTCTTATATTCATGATGATGATATTGTTGTAATTATTTTGTTATCTTCTGCAATATTACTCACTCAAATTTAGTTATTTGAAAGTCAAATTATAGTTCATATTAATATTATAATATTAATTATATAGATTACAGTTAATATTAGTTAATTATACTTTTATTTATTGGTTTTCAAGCTTTAAACAACTTTAAATGGCTATTTGAACTTACCTAAAAAGTTGATAATATTTCTTATGTACTCCTGTTTGTTAATTCAATTTCTTTTTAATCTATTTTATGTACTACATTTAAATTAAGATGTTTGACTTTTAATTCTAATTTTTAAATATTTGATGTTGATTTTTATTTTGAATATTTGTTTGATGGAGTTTTACTTTTATAAAAGTTTTTGAGTAAAAGTAATTCTAAAAAAAGTTTATAATTTTTGTTGAGCAAACCAATAAGATATTTTTTATGATAATTTATTTTCAATACTTTTAAATTATAGAAATATAGTTTTATTCATTTTAAAAGATCATTAAATAAGTTAAAAGTCTATTATTGTATTCTTTTCTTATCTAGTTTATCTAGGTTTTAGATTAGATATATATTTGCAAAGATTTAATCAGAATAAAATAGTTTTTTCTATGATAAAATCTGGCTATTTTACTTATATTTTTTATATAAAATATTTGTTTTGACATTATACTAATGTTACTTGTTATTTTGTGTTTTCTTATATATCTGTGTAAAAAAATAATATATTATAATAATAAGTATGATAAATCTTTAAATTTATATAATATACTCTATATAATGAGTTTGTGTTAAGTATTTTTTATAAACTATTATGTTAGATATGTTTAAAATCAATTTTTACAAGCGAGTAATATTTGCTTCTAGATTTTTTAGCTAAACTTAATTTTTTATTTGAATTTACTTTTTATCTCAACTTGATTCAATTTTATAAATTTTAAACAGAGTTTTCTGAATAAATTTTTTTGTTTTTATTCAAGTAGTATTGATAAATGGTTTATTTAGTATTTTTTATTTAAGATTTTTTATCAGTTTTTTCTTTGAATGTTGCTTTTAAAATAATTTAATATACAATGCCCAAATTTGTATTTTTAAAAATAAAACAAGTAATTTATAACTAATTCATTTTTTGTTTTGTATATTCAATAATTAATCAATTAGTTTCTTTATTTAGAATTTAAACCAGTTAGGGAATTTTATTTATTACTGTAATATATGTAAAAACTATGTGGAAACAAAGGAAAAAAAACCTTGTGGTTTCTAATGTGTACACATTTGATGGTAAGTTATTTAAATAATATTCTTTGATTGATTATGAAAATAAATACCTCTGATTAGTTTGTTTTTGGGAGATATATAGATGTTTAAAAGAATAGTTATTTATTTTGTTCAATGCATTGAGCTGAACAAGTAACATAATTAAACAAAGTTAATGTTGAAAGGTAAGAACTTAGTAGAAGAATAAGTAAAATATATGAATTAGAACTGTAAAATATTTAAGAAAATTAAGAAACTGGTAGTTATATTGTTAATTATATTTTTTTTAATTGTGTATGAAAGAAAAATAATTTCAGTAATTTATCTGAGGTTATTATATTATGTTTGTTAATATTCTTTGTTCATTATTATATATAATTTATCATCTTTACATTTCATTTATCTGCCATACATTAAATAATTTAAATTATATCTTAAAGCACACTTTTAAAAGAGGAAATATTTGTTTGCTAATTTTGAGTCATAAATTATTGTATCACAAAATATTTATTAAAAATAGGAGATATTCAATTTATTTCAAAAAAGTTAATAGTATTAATGTAAAAATGAATTTGTATGTCAAAGACTTGCACAAGTTAATGAGTCTAAAACTTGAAACTTTTAGGTATGATGGGAAAAATTTTCAAAATTTATCTTGCTCGTCAACGAAAGAAAGTAAAATTTTTAGTTGAAAGAAAAAAAAGATTAGGTCCAATTGCAGATGACGATTTCAAGTTGATACCTCATGAAGATCTTAAAGTAAGATTTAAAGAAATCTTCCAAATCTTATTTCTAACTACAATTATGAATCAATAATGTTTTCGTCGCTTAAATTAAACTGAATCTATTCAACAGAACCTAGACCCACGAAAATGGAAGGAACAGGACCACTATGCAGTTCTGGGTCTCGTTCACATCAGAATTAGGGCCACTGCAAACCAGATCAAGTCTGCTTGTGAGTTACATCCTTAAAATCAATAGTGTGTCTGATGTAGCTCTTCATAGATCGCAAGCTTGTGTTGCAACATCATCCCGATAAACGGCGTCGTCGAGGTGAAACGGTGGTTGATACAGATGACAGCTACTTCGGTTGTATCAACAAAGCTTTCGAAGTCTTGGGAGATGAAACAAAACGTCGCGCGTATGATAGCGTTGACCCATACTTCAACAATGATGTTCCTTCTATCAACAAAAACTCCAAGTAATCATCTTCTGATCATCTGATCTTCTTCTAAACTCTTCATCTTACAGAGAAAATTTCTTCGAGGTCTTCACGCCAGTTTTCGACCGCAACGAGCGGTGGTCGTTGAAATCCGAGGTTCCGTTTCTAGGCGACAAAGACTCGAGCATCGAAGAAGTCAACAACTTTTACGAGTTTTGGTACAGCTTTCAATCATGGCGAGAGTTTTCGAATCTAGATGAAGAGCAGAAAGAGTCTGCTGAAGAGTAAGTGGTCACGTGATCGACGTTGATCGCGGTGATGACGCGTTTGTATGACGACAGCGCTTGTGAGCGAAGATGGATGGAGAAGCAAAATCGAGCAGCTCGAGCGCAGCGTAAGAAGGAAGAGAACGCGCGAATGCGGCTGCTAGTCGACAACGCGTACGCTTGTGATCCACGTATCAAGCAGTTCAAAGCCGACGAGAAGCGGAAGAAGTAAGCTGAGTGGTTGCCATGGTGACGAGTGGTAACGCGATTCGTGTAGAGAGGCGATCAAAGCAGCTCGCGCTGAAGCTGTTCGAAAAGAGAAGGAACGCGTAAAGGCGGAAGAAGAAGAAGCAAAACGAAAAAAGAAGGAAGAAGCAGATCGTGCAGAAGAAGAGATGAAGAAGCAAAAAGCGGAAGCAAAAAAGAAGCGCGAACGCGAAAAGAAGGCGATGAAGAAACAGCGACAAAAGTTGCAACAATTTTGCAAGGTGACAACGACATCTAGTGGTGAGATTGTTGTAAATGATAATGATGTTGCAGACATATGATTACTTCCACTCTGAGATTGATGAGAGGTTGGTATTTATGCAAGATCTCGAGCAACTCTTCACCGCCATCGATTTTGATACAATCTCAAATCTGAACAATAAAATTAGAGAAACAGAAGATGCCCAGAAAGGTTACCAACTGATTTGTGATCAGGTGAAACCCTGTTCTCTTTTCTTCTCGATCTTAATGATCTTTTGATCTCAGTTGAGCGAATTGCGGATCAATGAAGCAGATGATAAGAAGCAAACTTCCGAAGTCAAAGTGGAAGTAGTTGTAAAAGAGAAGGAGCCAGTAATTAACAAACGTGAATGGAACTCAGCTGATCAAGAAATCCTCGTCAAAGCTTCTAATCTTTATCCTCCCGGATCAGTGAAGAGGTAGATCACTAAAGATTTTATTTGATTCAACTAACATCTTTTATTAGATGGCAAACTGTTGCTGACTATCTTAATTCTCACGGTGCCTCTATCAAAAGAGATTCGAAGGAATGTTTGATTGAAGCAAAAAGATTAAAAGAAAATGAGATGAAAGCAAAAGTGAATGAGAAAGCATTTGAAAAGTTTCAAGAAGATCATCAGATGGAACAACAGAAAAATCAGGCTTGTCCCCAGGGCGGTGATATATCCCAAAAATTCGGTATTTAAAACTCTCCTATCTGTAATCATTTAATCATCTGTTGATTTTAGAAGAGCCAAAAACACCAGAAGAACCTAAAGCATGGACAACAGAGGAACAAAAAATCTTAGAACAATCTTTAAAGACATATTCCCAAAGTACCCCTGATAGATGGAACAAGATAGCTGAGTCTTTACCTAACCGATCTAAAAAAGAATGTATGATGCGATTCAAGGTGATTTTTATTCAATTTCTGTGATGAAAATTTCAACAAACATTTTTATTTGTCAGGAATTATGTGAAAGAGTAAAGGCCAAGAAAAAAGTGATAAGATAATTTCTGTGAAGCATTCGTTTGTCATTGGTGGTCTAGCAAGCTCTAATTTTACATTTCTACAAGTTTATGAAGCTTAGAGTTATATGTGCCTTCGGTTGTTTGGTCTTTGTCGGCAAAAGTTGCACAACGAAATTATGGTCGTGTTTTCTGACTTTTTATTGTGGATTTTATACGAAATTTCATAAACCTTTGTCGAAATAAATTTGTAACAATTAGAGCTACTTAAGATGTGATTCCAGATATAATTGTTAGTTTTTGAGAGCTAAATATAAAAGCGAAGATAAAAAGTTTTGATTTTTAATACATACGAAATGATTAAACTCAAAATATCGAAACATTCAAAGTATAAATTTCAAATATAGAACCGAATTTTTAAGAAAGATTTAATTTACTGAATTTTCATCAATAATTTTCTTTGATGTTAATACTAATTGTTCAACGAGCATCTGACATTGTGAAGCAAACATAGTTAAAAGTGGAACTTGTTCAACCAAATAGCTCATCAAGTTGAGGTTCTTAACTAGGAACAATAAATTACTTTTATCATCGTGGAAAACTAGAGCTGCTTGCAAACTTTTACACAAATTAGTTCTATCAGCTTGATTTTCATTTTGTAGAAAGACATTTTTCCTTTCAAGAGCTTTTTCAGGATTGTTTTTACCTACATCTTCACAGGTTTGAACTTTCCATTCATCCAAAAGTATGATTTTATTAGATAATATATCATGTAACATCTGAAGAAGATACCCAATATTTGTAAATAAACAAACATTTAAACTTGAGCTTGTTACTTCAATTTGTTCTTTCCTTAATCGACAAGCAAACTGATCAGAAGTTGTCTTAATACATCTAACAATTTGCTTAACAATAAAAATAAAAATACTCGAGTTTTGTGACAGGGTCAAAAGAATTTGATTTAAAGATGAAATAATAAAATACTCTTCAAATGAGGTACATTCCAAAATAAACATTTGAATAACTTCTGTTAATGTCGTTACTTTGTTCAAAATATGATTTAGTAACATTTTATATACTCCTTCGCAATATTTGTGTAAACAAAACTTTTCTAAATTGTTTCCAATTTTACAAATTTGTTTTAGACCTGATTCTACCACTACATCAGATGACTTTGTTGAGATTTGATCTTGGGTGGCGGCAACAATAACATCAATATCTCGAAAAAATCGATCTTTATATTCTAGTACCTCTTCTCGTAGAATAGTTGTGCTTTCAAGCGCTTTATTAAACTTATTTAATGAAGCAACTGACATAATAAACTGTATTTTTTTACTAGAGTTCATATTAGTATGGATCATTTGATCTGTAAACAAAGGTTTTTTCAAAGTTGCTATCAAACTGGGTTCTTTAACTGTTGTTTTTGGGCTTTTCAAACTCATAAGAATAGAGTTTAATTGTCTATCTTCATTTAATTTTTTTCTTCTATTTGAACTAACCATGCTATAAAGTTGCTCAGCATATGAACTAGCACTTTGATTAGGTGGCTTTAATCTTATTATAGCTACAGCAACTGCAAGTCGAAGACTTTCAAAACTAGTATTCACTTCTTCATCAATCACATCTTCATCTTTTATTAAAGATGTGTTAGAAGATATCATTTGTAAAGAGCACTGCTGTGTTTCAGACACCAAATCTTATACCTAAAAATTGATTACAAATAATATTTGTAAAAGCTGTAAATAGAAAATATTCTTAAAATAATTTGAAAAGATTGAAAAACAAAGAATTTAAAATATGTAACTTTAGTTAAAGAAATGGTTATTCCTTTTTTATGAGTTTTTTATCATCTTTTACTAGTTTAAAGTTTCACTTAGGTTCATTTTAGTAAAAATTACTTTTAAAGATAAAAAAACTTTAATTTCAATAAGATAAGTAACAAATAGATACAAACTAGGTATAAATATTGTAGATTAACACAATTAATAGCTTTTATATGAAAGAAGGCAAATAAGTTGGAAGTTGTAAAAAGACATGCAGCTATTAATACCACCAGCTTTGTGACAAAATAAAAAATGTCAAATTAAAACGAAATAATTTGATTTAAACTGTCAAAAATTATTTCTAAGTTTTTATAAACACACAAAAAAATTAATTTTTAATATTAAAAGTTTGTTTATAAGAGCTGTGTTAATTTCAACGATAATTTTCAAGAGTTGAAAAACCATAAAAATTAAATTAAAAAATGATATTTGACGTTTATATATAAAACTGATTTATTTATTATGTTATTAGTTAGTTAGTTGCAGAAATTAACTTTGAATCTAACTGTTATTACCTAAAATTACAAAAATGTTTTTTATTTATGCATTTGTAATAAAAAAAATTTAAATGAATTTTAAAAAATTATCAGTAGGTTAAATTATGCTTTATTATTTAAAAAAAAAAGGCAAAAATATAATTTGTATACGACAAAAAACTTTTTCAATCAATTGTCTGTATAGTTTAATATTTAAGAGATAAATGTTTTTAATGATGTAAAAATATTCATATTAATTCATTTAACGGTTAGTTGCAAATAATAAATTATATAGCTCTTAAAACAAACAATATAAGAATTCTCTAAAGTATAACTATAGATCAATAATGAAAGACTACTAATACCACAAATCAAAACGCTGCAAAGACATAAGTATAATAAAGTTAGGATTACAATAAGATAAAATAAAGTACTATCCTTTATGAATAGATTATAAAATAATTATCTGCTACTTCACAAACTCCATAATTAGTTTTTATCAACCTAGTCATAACCTTACAGTAAATTTGTTTCTAAATAACTTGCTGTTAAGTACCTATAGACGTTTAAATGACGTTTTAATGAAAAAGTTCTATGAGTTACTGGCTAGTTGATAAATACTGTAAGATAAATATCGGGTTAAACTTTGTGTAGGGTATAACATTTAATAAATTAGTTTGATTGACTTAGTTTTAAAAACTTCTTCTGAAGATGGTCTTCTGTGCGGGCTTTACCTGAATCTGTAGAAGAACGGAGATAAACATTATTATCTTCACTGTGACTTCTTAAAATTAAAAAAAATTTCTTCCTTTCCCGTCCTCTTTTGTCATGGTTGGAGGACTATTGCTGGTTGGATTCGATCGCAAATGAAGTTTGTCACAATTTGTGAAACAACCATTTTTGTATGTCTTACCTTTTTTATTCCTTACAATGTAAATCTTTTTATAACATTTATATTTCTATATAATTAGATTGCATTTACTGGGAGTAAATTTACTTACTTATTTAACTAATTGGACTTTTTGTGGCTTTCATCCGGAGAGCTGATATCCATTAAAAGCTTTTTTTAATTTCTAATGAATTTATAAACAAATATTTTACAGAAAAACTTCTTGCAAGACTTGCTTTTGCAGCTAACTTCTTTCCCAAAGGCTCAAACTCTTTATTTTTAAGACTAAAACATCAAAATTAGTCCAATGAAAACCATAATCGGTGAGATAACGAGACTATTGTGCTTATAACTATTCAGAAGTGTTTTTAATATTTCATTAACAAAGGTTAAACCAACAAAATATTTGAATAACATTAATTTAGATAATAATAGAATTCCTTTCACGAATTTCCTTTCATGAAATGAAAGAATTCGATCTATCATTTTGCTTAAACTTAAAAGTAAGCTTTATAATGATTTCTGATTAATTGCATCAACGAACGTTTTAAATAATTTTTAAAATATATTTATTTATTTTTATTTATTTTTGCTATCATAAGGTTTATTACAAGATGCTAATATTACAAGATTGGGTGGAGGATAAAACAGATTTTGAAAGATTAATTGACGTTGAAACTACGTTAGCAAAACGTAAAATTACGTTAACTGTAAAGATAGACTTGAATCTCCCAACTACTCTCCTTATTTCCAAGCTATTGCAAATATTAAACTACAAATATATGAAACAAAAATTGATGAGAGATATAGATAAATATTCTTAAAAACCAATAAAAAATTAAAACAGTTGTCGAATTTATACTCAGTTAAATTATTATTCGAATTTTTATAAGTTCTCATAAATTCAATCGACTATCCAAAAATCTCTTTATGTCTCTAAAAGATGATTTATCTAAATTCATAAATGACTTCAAGTCATCTTATAAAAAAACTTTTTATTTTCATGACAATAATTTATTTCTTAGAGCTCGCTTTAAGAACACGAACAACAATCTTTTCTTCTTCAACTAGAAAAGCTCTGATAATTCGTTCACGAACAGCTTTAGCTGAAAGACATCCACCATAAGCACGTGTTACATGCTTAGTTCGCTTCGATCTGGACATCAACTGCTTTGGGCGGGCAGGTTTTATTCCAAATAACTTCTGTTTGGTGTCAGGACATGTTGGGATAGATCCAAACTTCTTCTTATGCAAGTAGACCAAACGGCCACCTGAAAAGGAATTAAATAATTGATTTACGAAGGAATTATATTAAATATGGTAATAAAATACTTTTCAAGAAATTAGTAACTGAAAATAAATATTATATAATAATTATAATTTCATAAATATAAAAGATAACAGCATAAAGGAGTTAAAACTTTAAAATCAAATTGAGCTTTCGAATTTAAGCTTATACATTTAACTTTAAAAGTATGAAATAGTAAAAGTACAGCAAATTAGACAAATTATTATCTAATACATAACTAAATAGAAAATAAATATTCAATCATTCAAAAATCAAATAACTCTGCACTAAAACTTGATAAAGATATGAAAATTATAATAAAAAAATGGTATGATAGTTACAGAATAGATAGCATATAAAACTTTAAAATATCTGAAATATAATTCATAAAATTCAAGATAAAAAATTAAATAGATGAAACATTGTAAAAATAAAATACAACTGAAATATATTAGATAAAGTAAACATTTTGGAACAAATTTGTGAGAAATATTTAGATATTTTATGATAGTTATTATAAACCTATATACCTCTATTATAGATAAACTTAAGGTCAAAGAAAGTTTTATATTAGTATACACTACTATACTATATATATTATAATATCTATAATTCATCATGTAATCTTAACATACAACAAAAATAGTTCATAAAATTAATAAACTAAATAATTTTATACAATAAATTTATTACATTTAAGTTATATAAAAATAGTCTAAAAAGACATTAAATAAAAGTTATCTATTTAGGTAAATTTCAAAGAAGAGAATTTTTAAACCTTATATATTAAACTTTATATACCAGCAGTAATAAGATAAAAAAGTAAAATTAATAATAGTAAAAGTCATATTTGAAAATATAGTGCAAAGACATTGAGTAAAAAATATTAGAAAACACTTTATTATTTTTAAAATACCTAAATATAAAACCTTTACAAATAAAATTAAGAGAACTTTAAAAAAGAAAATCAAATTAAGGGTTAAGAATAAACTTTTCTTGTGTTTAAAGTTATAAGGATTATATTTCCTTATCTTGGATCATTTTTGTAACATCTAATATACTATAAAATAATAAATTTAATTTTACCAGGTGTCTTAGAGATTTTTCTAAGATTAGAAGGAGTGTTGTAGGATAAGCGGCGACGATAAGTAAGTCTCTGAACCATTTTCTAGTTTATCCTAAAAATTATGAGATCAACGAGTTACTTCAGAATTTTCAGAAGATAAAGTATAAGCTAAACACAAGTGGCGGTAGAGATTAAGTTTCGCAAATCGTTTTTTTTCGGTCTAAAACATGCCAAAATGCCAAAAATTTTACAGTCAGAATCAACAGTAAAAACACATTATTTTAGATTTTTTTTTGCCAGTTTCGGCTACGATGGCCATGCATATATATGCATATAGAAACTATTTATATTCATATTTTGCTCATGCAGCAAGATTCTACTCTCCACCTCCAGCCCGGTTATGCAGCGGAACAGAAGGACTGATGCAACTACGCCCTACTGGCGCCGCAATATCTACCAGGACCACACTGATTACAGTAACAAACTACCTACGAGGCTCCGATCCCGGCTTAGAATTAGGAGTTTTGCATCTCCTAGAAGTGTCGTCATTTTACCGGACTCACAGGGCCCTTCTACCTGAGTCTTTTATATAGTCTTTTTCTTGTCACTAATATGTTTCCACCTGGGATAGAACTCGGAACCCCCCTGCTTGGTAGGCAGGTATGGTAATCGCTTTGTCACACAGATGGACTTTGGAATTATTCACATGTATATCACTGGAAGATAAATTATTTTTTCTGTTAATCTAATTTCTATAATCTACTTATCTAATCCATATTATGCTTAAAAAAGTAGACAATTTTTAAGTAAATCTGTTTTTACAGTCATAAGTATATGTAAAACAGAACTAAGCCTCAAAGTAAGTGTGTTTTGCTACAGAAAATATTATATAGTTAATATAAATAATAATGTATAACTGTAGACAAAATGCTAAAAAAGCTTAATATAAAAACAAGGTTACAGAAAGTTTTAAAACTTATAGTAAAGTTTCCAGTTTAAAATCATTTTCTGTTTAAAATGATTAGAATTCGTGGTCTTCAGCATCATTTGATTAAAACCCAAATTGACTTTTTGTTGTTCTCTATCTCAGTTTTAATATAAACTAATTTTTAAACTAAATTTGAAACTTTTATTGGCAATATTTTGAAGCTCAAAGGTAAAAAAGGAAAGTAAATCCAAGGGAATCCACTGAAAAAGTGACAGAAGTAAAGTTTAAAAGATGGAATCTTCATCCTTAAAATGTTATCCTTTTAGCAGACATGTTCGCGACTAAATGAAATTAGGTGAACTAATCCTTGAACTAATAGATAATTTAATTTTCTCTTATTTTAATGGCAGCAGATTTTTACAAGTCAAGGTGCTGAATAACCATGTATATGTACATGTAGTACTCAGCTTCTGGCTAGTAGTATAAAATTCAAGTTCTGGTTGCAACTAGAAGCCAAATAAATTTATTAATTTTCTCGCTGCTAAGTTGTAGAAAGAAATATTAGTTTCAAAATTAAATGAATTTATTTTTTTTAAGAAGATAATATAAAAAGGAACCTTATTATAAATTTAACTTTTAATCAAGTTATCTCGAACTAAATTCAAATTCCCAAATTTATTCAAATCAACTAAAAGTTTAACAAAATTCAAATTGATCACCAAAATTCAATTTCAGTAAAAAAGATTTTTAAAATAAGGAAACTGAAAAAAAAGGTGAAAGAAAAACATAATTTTGTGTAAAATGTCAGAAGTATCAACGATAATTGAGTCTACGTGACGATTTTCTGATCCGCTTTCGCTTCTGCGCGGCGAGTCTTTTACGTTCGATTTCAGCAGCAGAACATCTGCGCGGTTGTTGATTGGTTGAAGTCGATGAGATGAACTTAGAAATTGATGAAGATGCCGACAAGCAATCATTTTGCTTTTCCAAAACTTCAGCTGCTTTAACCAAATCTTCAATTTCATTTTCACTCAAGTCAGATTCAAATTTGTTGCAGCTGACATTAGTCCTAGAAGAATCAACAATTAGCAGAGAGATTGGGACATACGTAGCTTACATCTTTGAAGAGTTTCTAAGAGGAACAGAAGGATGAGACTGATTAGTCGAACGCTGCTTTCGTGGAGGCGTTTTGTAAACAAATGCTGGGAGCTAGAAAAAGACACAAGATGTTTTGATGGATGTAAGAAGTAATGAAAGTACTTTTTGGCTGGATGTAGGTTCTGTGTCTTCATCTTCTGCAAAGGCTTCTAACAAGCTACAGCAAAGACTAGCATCCAATTCATCTGGAGAAGTTTCTTTGTCTAATAATAAAAATATAAAAGATATCTCAAAAATTTTATCACTGGAAAGAAATTTATAAAATTATACCAAAAACTTTAACTTATACTGATCATAATTGTAAAAATATCTGAAATATCTATAAAACCAACCATTTGAATGTGAATTGGGTACTGGAGTAGCAGGAAAGACTTCTCCTGAGCCAGATTGGTCAAAAATACTCCAACTATCATCATGATCTAATTATTTATATTCAGATTAGATTGTGCTTCAGTATATATATAAAAAAGTAAACTAACCTGAAGTTTTTCCACAATTTGAAGATATTTGTGATTTGTCTAAACATAAAATAAGAAATAAAATAAATTTTAAGATGTTCATTTAATATACTGACCGTTTAATCTACTTTGTAAGCTGTCAGGCAAATCTTTGCTAGGTGAATCTACAGATTATTTATTTAAAAATTCATTTTGATTTGTAGAAATTAAATAAAAAAGTAAATTTACCATTTTTTTGTGTTAATATTTTGAACATGCTTCTATATTTATTAAAGTCATCGATATTAAATGGCCTTGTTTTTCTTTTATAACCTTTGGGTCGCTGAAAGATAAAATATTTGATAGATTATGAAGTTGTTTTAAATGATCTTACTTTTGTAGAGAGATCTTTAGTCAAAACAAATTCACATTTTTTAGGAGTATAGTCAGGGTCTGCATTCGGGTCTCTGGGGAGCCCTTTAAAAAAATTAAATTAAAAGTACAATTATTGAAACAAAAAGTTAAATGAACCAAAAATAAATAGTAAAAGTCTAATTTACTTCAGAAAAAATAAAAAATTTCTGTAAGAATTACTTTTTAAATCTTTTAAATCACATATTTCTTTATAATCCCAAGTAACTCTACAATCATCAAAGAAATTTGAAGATTCTAAATTCTGGACACAGCTCATTCTATTTTTGATCAATAATCGAATTTATGAAAAAAAATTACTACAAAAAAATCAAACCTAAAAAATATAAATTATTATATTATTAGAGACTATTACAGAAACAATAAATCTTGATAATAAATATAGATAAAAATATATAAAAATAAGTTCCCAACTATAAAAGTAAACAATAAAAATAGTTTAAATATCAGCTGAACATAAATATAATATTTTATTTCTTGAAAATAACTTGTATAATTGGTTGAAATTTATAATTTAAAAGTTATAATTTAATAAAAACAAATTTTTACAGAAAATAGTTTTCATAGAAATTAATAATTTTTGGCTAACCTTAAAATATATAATAAAATAAAAAACCAACATAAAACAAATTGTTTTAAAATGTCATTTAAACAAAACAAGCTAATTGATAAAAAACAGAACTACATATTTTAAAAAGTAAATATAAAGTTTTACAAGTTAAATTTATTGAAACTTTATTTTATGAAATAGCTTCAAATAAACTAAAGTTATTATAATTTAAAAGAATTTCACAATTTAGAGAATAGTAATCAAAATTATTACTACTAACCCTATCATTGAGTAACATATGGTGGTCTTTAAACATTTCATAGAGATAGCAAATAAACAAACAATTATATAATATAAAATAGCAACTAGCAAAAACGATTAATACTTCAGAACTAAAGAAAAAATTCAAACAAAATTTCTAGAAAAAAATTGGATAACTTTGCAAAGTGATATGATAAGCTAAAAATGATATTTTAGTTATACTTAATAACAAACTACACAAGTTTTAACTAGACTGCAAATAATACTTAAAATAAAGCTTAATACTACTTTGTATAAAACTATATTTACTTTAAAAAAAGCAGCCAAAGTTTTTATTATTACAAAAATTAAATGTGAGAAAGATGACGACAAAGAAGAATTACTACATAGTAACACTATAGCACCAAACATAACACTTTTACGAAAAAAATAATCTAAAAATGCTTGCAACCATTCTAACTACCTTCTAAATCGGTTAAAAATGGAAGAAAAAAATAAAAATAATAAAACTGAAAAGATTTATTAAAAATAGAAAACACAAAAATTAATCATATTTTTTTGTGATTAAATAATTTGTATATATAATAAAATTGAGTTTATGATTAAAATGGTTATGTATTTGTATATTATCATAATCTAAAAAATCAGACGTAAAAGTTACAGAAAAGTGTAATTATTGTATTGTTATTTACTGATTGTAAGAGAAACATGGCTATAAATGATAACAATTAGTTATGTAAATTATTTGAAGGAAATTGATTCTACTTTGGGTCTCAATTAAAAATCAAACTTTTAGTATAAGAAGCACAAAAAATAAATGTGCTCTTAGCAGGAGTTAAACAATTGCTGATGTCTATTAAATTCAAAAGCCATACAAAATTATTTAGCTTATTTTTTTTGAAAATTACGAAACTACAAAATCTAAAAAAAATCATGTTAATAATTTGTTCAGTTTGTAGATTATTTTTTGAATGTAGGTAATTTACTATTTTCAATCGTCTTTTGATCTTAATAAGCCCAAAAATCTTATAAATTTAATTGATTAGTTTTTAAAGACAATTCATTATTAAAATGTTCCTTTGTCATTAATAAAAAATTCAGACAAAAAGTCTTTAAAATATTTTCTTCTGATTGATAACAGGAAATTATGACCAAATTGATCCAAAACATAAAAAAGTACAACGTCTAAAATCATAGTCTTTTTAAGCTTATTACAAATAACAATACAGAAATTGTTTTTTATTCAGCTTGAAATATCTATTGCGTAATCATTAAAACCGAGATTTTTATACTTTTTGAAACATAATAGTTTATTTTTCAGCAAAATTTGCTTTCAAAATACTATCTTTAAACCTTTCGACACAATTTCTATTTGAACCATAAAAACATTTTTTTTTTCATTAACGTTACATACGCATTGAGTTGAACATTTAAAAATCTTCAAACAAACTGCAAAAGCTTACTTCAAAGCTTAATAAACAATTATTTAAAGATCAACAAAGTTGAAAATTTATTATATTATGTTTACTTAAGTAACAGTTTACTTAAACCCCTACTATATAATCACTAAAATTACTCCAAAATAAGTCATCTATTAAAATGAACATGTTAATTTAACTTTTTTTAATATAGTGTAATATGCTTCACCCTTTCTCGCAAAGTTGAAAAAATCAAGCTCTGTTAAATTGCTTGGTGCTTCCAGACATTTACTGAACCTTCAAGTATATTTTACAATTTTCAAATTTGTTGTTTCATTTCGAGAATCTATATGAGTCAGATTTTTTTTGTGTTTGAATTTTTCATTGATTACTTTTATTAAACTTTAAAATACTAAAATCAAATATAATAAGCTGAAGAAAATGTGATCAAGCTTTAATTCTTTCTGTTTTTTTTTTAACTTTTTCTCTTTGTTAAAAAAATCTCAATTAAAAAATTAAAAAAGTGGAATTCTGAAATTATGAATCTTTAGAAATCTCACAACCACTAATTCAGATTCTAACAACTCTACTGAATCTAATAAATATATTCCCTGAGTAGAAAAACGAAAAGAAAAATTTGAAGAAAAACCTTATTTTGTATTTTTTGTTTCCACGATAATCATAATCAGATGCAAAAACATTTCACCGTCAAACAAAGGGGTTAGAAAGTCTCTATTTACCCCTAAGTCATCATCTACATGTTCAAAGCATCTAGATCAAGTGATTTGGTTGAAAGGACAACAGCTATAGATGAAAATTGATATAAATACATATGGAATAAACATTAAAAAATCAACGATGATGTTTACAAAATAGAACATGTCATCTGACTGTTCTCAATTACATTTGGTTCTTCTCCAGTTCGCGATTTTTCGATTGCAGCTACAATCTGTAGAGGAAATGACGTCATAAGAGTCACGATAAACGAATTAAATAGCGGAAAAGTTTCTTTTTGATTTTGAAATATAATTTTTAGGTTATTATCGATTTAAATTCATCTTAAACAAATAAATGTTGGAATAAAAATTATAGAAAACTTACATCGTTTTCATATGGGAAGCCATAAGTAGCTAACTTCGAAAAGACGACTTTTTCATCTACGGACACTTCAAACGATCCTGCAAGGGTTAATGATGAAGATAAATTAATATCATCTACAATCAGAAAACTGCGTCTTTACCTGCTCTTCCTTCGAAACCAGAGATTTCTACTTCAGAGCAGAGCTTTTCTAAAGATGCTTTTAGATCTAAGAAGCGTCCGTAATAACCTCAGCTAGCACTGAAAAATGACAAATTCAATGAAACAAATTTATTAATCATAAAAATTTGAGTTGAAATTCAACTTACCAATATTCTATCTTCACTTGTACAACCTTGGGGTCTGACATAATACAAATTATTTAAAAAAAAATTAAATAGAAGCTTGTCTGAATGTAAAATAAAATATATGAAACTGAAATTTAACTGAAATAAAAAGCTACTTTACAAAGTAAAGAGGTTCGAATGTTTTTACAAATGCTTTTGAACGATACTTGAAAGTAGATACCTATTTAGGGAAAAAAGACAAATTACCTTTAGATATAACAACAAGTATGTACAAGCACAGCAATAACAACCACAAATAATCGAAAAAAAAGTTTTATCTCATTAAACTATCTGATAGAAAGTTTATAAAAATCAATATCTTCTGCGTGTAAAAAGTGAAAACCAAAACTTTTACAAATTATTATTTATTCATGTAACAAACAAAATTCAGAATTTATAAAAAAACGTCAATAGAGAAATCCAGATCTTCAAGTCCCAATATCTAGCCAACTAATATCTGTATTTAGTGGAGTAATCTTTGGGAGATACAACAAGACCACGACCCTTTCTTGCACCTCTATAAATTGTTTCAACTATGTCAATCATTTCTTGTTTGTCTTCCATTGGCCAATTGATTTTATTATTATTACCGGTTCCTAAATCTATCATGATATGCTTGTTTCTGAAAAATAAAATTGATTAAATATAAAATTAAAAAATGACATCTAAAGATTTTGATAAATATAAAATTTCAACAATTTCTTGGTCTGAAATTATTTTAAAAAATTCATTTTGAAAAAAAAGTTAACTTTAAAAGTGCTTTACTACTTATGATTAAGAGAGTAATACAAACAGATTTAAAGTCAATTCAGAGACTTCATATTTGTATTTTAGCTAAGAAAAAATTGAATTTCAGCAAAAATACATTCCTAAGATTAACTCAAAAAAGCAGTCTATAAATAAAATCAATAAAAGTTTTTGAAAACATGTTACTACAACAATAAAAAATTCTTAAATAAGTTTTAAAGATAATAAAGCAATTTAAATTCACAAGAAGCAAAATAACAAACAGATAAAATTGTTAAAATATAAAATAAGTAAAATAATCTACAAACAAAAATTTATGGAAATTTAGATAAGAAACACAAGAATTGTCAAAAAATTAAGAAACTTTCATACCTGTAGAAAAACATAGTTGTACATGGATCATACAATTCATACATCTTGTTAAAGTCAGCAACTTCACTGATATCAACCAGATAAACCACAGCAAAATTCTTCACTTTATCTGAGATACTATACAGAGTCTAAACAAATTGATAAAAATTGATTAATATTTAATAGATTTTAGATTAAGAATTTGTAGAAATAGAAAGAAATTAAACCATATGAATTATGCTACAAACAAATAAATAACCATGTGATCTTAATAAAGCTGAGTTGTTACATTTTAGAGAACAAAATATAAATAATTCATTAATGTCATAAAGTATTAATAAAATAAAATTTATAATTTGATTTAAAAATACTTTCTTGAACATCGAAATTTCTTTGAGTATATTTTTGTTATGTATCAAAATGTTATATAAAAATAAGTAAAACTTAAATTAAAGTATTTATTAATTTTATACTTTTAAAAAGTTTGATAAAAAACATTCTGATAAATGTTTTACTGATTCAAAGTATATCAAGAAAAAATTAAACTATCAGAAAATAAATTTCACTTATGATAACCTACTTATGATTAAATTTTTTAGCAGTTGAAATTTAATACAAACTGATTTTAAAATTAAAATACTATAAATATAAAACCTAAAACTACATAAATTATATTATAACTAAAATATAATTTATAAAAAGTTAATAAAAATGATTACATAATTTAAAATTTAACTAAAAAATTTAGATTATATTTAATATATAAATCTAATATTATTCAGGAAATTATATTAAATGATATTATAATTTTAATTCAAAAATTTCACTAGAAACTCAAAATACTTTAAAGTAAAAAATATAAATGTAAATTCAAAATATTATAACTAAAATAATATTTCTTAAAATTAAAATGATGATTTAAAATGTAGAAATTATATTATTTTTAAGATACAAGAACAAAATAAAACTTAAATAATTAAATTTTTACCATTTAAAAAAGAAACATAATCATTTTCAAAAATGAAAATCTATAAACTCATACAATAAAGCTATTTTTTATTAAATTTATTTGAAAAAATAATCTAACCTCATCCATTTTCATACAAGCAGGGTCCCAATCATGCCCAAATCTGATCACAACCACTCGTTCTTGTTCGTTGAGGATCGCTTGATCAACTTGCCAGCCATTTGTGAGATGAGGAAGCATATAAGACATCTTGATGTAATGTAGTTTAGCGCTGTTGCAACAAATACAATTGAGGTACTTGGCAAAATTTAAGTAAAGATTTTAGACTGACTAAAATGGCTTTTTATAAAATTAAAACAAATAAATAAGTAAAATTTTATGCTTTAACAATAAAGTATTTCTGTTTTTTAATTTATGCTAATTTGAATAAAAAAGGAAATTAAACTTTTAAAATAATAGAGACTGGAGGTGTAGAGGACATTATAATTGCTTGACTTCTATATTAAACTTTAAAAAGATTTTATATAAGATTAAAGATTACAACTTACGTGATAGCAGCTTATAATATGTATTACGTAGGTTTTCTGTTCATTTTTCTGTATCCAAGATTAAAACTAAAGCTTTTAACTTTCTAAAATTATTAAACTCCTAATATATAATGATAATTGCTGATATCTGCTAAACAAGATTTAATGGCCTTAGAAGTAATCAGTATAGCTACTTATAGGTCAAATACTATAATATGTGAAACTGTAAGTCTTCGTATAAATACTCATAAAAATACTGTTAGATATACTTAGTTTTAAGGGCTAAGCGTGAAAACCTCTGTTTATTAAGTTTATTGATCAAAAGAACTGGCCACTTATTTTAGAAAGGCCAAGAAACCATAAATAAACTCTGAGTTGACAAAGTATCGATGAAAATTTCAAAAACTCATCCAAACAATTCATAAGAGTTGTATTAATTGTGAATTTATTAAATCTGTTGGAGTTTAATGAATTGGTTATTCAGCTACTGTAAGCCAGAGCAATATAAAGTTACAGAAAATTGTCTTTGCATTAACTTTGATATTTAGAAAAAGAGTATAAATAGTCATATTATCAGAAGTAAGAAAGACAATGACAAGGTTAGAAACTATCTTAATATATTTATTGGTTAATTGGAAAGTATTTTTGAAAGGTTTTTGCTTATAACAGTTTTTATTCGGTATGAGTGGTTTGTCTCTCGCAGCTATATGTTAAATAAGAAAAAACGAAATTTTATTTTGCAATTATGATCAGGTATCAAGCCATATAGTTTTACACAGTACAGTGGAGGCAGTTTAAACGGTACTTCAAAACAAATAACAAATTGTTAACCTTGGTGCTACAAAAAGTTATTACTTTACACAAAAAATATTTCAGAAAATTTTTAATCTTCTTGAGTGCTTTAGAGCTAAAAGAAACACCAGTTATGATAATTAATTACTTTCATGTTTTAGCCTGCAAGCACTTCATTTCAATTTTGATGGTAGAATAAATTAAACCACTTATTGTACTATAAGACAGGACTACAAAAAGGATTAAAACATTTTTCTATTTTAATACTTCTGCTTTCTTCTAAGTGTCGTATTTAGTAAAATAGTTGAAAAAAACTCCTAATTCTACGTTCAAAACTTGATTAAAAATTTAAAAATCTCATGAAGCAATTGTTTGGTTAATCAAAGCTCGAATTTTTCAAACTCAAGTGATTCGATTCTAAAGGTATTAAGTTAACTTGTGTAGCTTTTATTCACTTTTATCTGTCGAACATTTTTTTATAAGCTTCTCATAATCGTTATATGTTTTTTGTTTCTTCATGTACTTTGATTTATATCTTCAAAAAAAAAGTTTTTTCAATGATTACTAAAAAAGTATTCTTCCAAATTTTCCGATAATTATTCAGAGTTTTAAAACCTACAACTAGACCTCTGCCTATTTGCGTAACTAGACGGAACATCTAGGCTTTTTAGTATTCGTTCAAAATATTTTTATTAGCTTGCATTAATCTTTTCATAATATTACAGATTTCATTATTTTTTATATTTTCCTTTTTGTAACATAAATTTTAAGATTTTTAATCTTTAATAATTTTCTTTTACAAATCACTAATTTTCTTAATTTTACAAATTTAAAATTGACTGAAAAACCCTATTTTAATTCAATTTTAGTTGTACTTGATAGAATCAATTTTTTTATTAATTATTAACCTTTATCTGTTTAATTATCTTAGTAATGTTTTTTTTTATTAAAACTTAGATATAAATTATTTATTATAGAAATCTATTATGAATTAGGAATATTTTTTAGTGTATTTATTTCTTTTGTATTTTGAATTAATTTTGTATATTTTTATAAATATATATAACTTATATAATGTATACTATAAATATTCCCTTATAGTTTTATCACTAAAATCATTGTAAGGTTATCTTTTAAGTATAATTTAAAAAATTTGTAAAATAAATAAGCATGTAATCATTGAAAACGTACCCTGAATAGTTTTTAGATTATCTTTAAAATTGTATTATTATTTAATAGATTTTTTAAATGTTTATAAAATAAATTTGTAATATTTATGTTTGTGTTCAATCAGTAAATTTAGTTTCTTCAAATACCTTGAATATACTGATTTAAATGTATACTTTTATTTTTTATAAATTGTTTTCAATATTTTATTTGTAATTTTATCAGATTTATATTTGGATGAAAAAATTTAATAAATTTCTCATTTCATGTTTTCAAGAATAAAGTTTACATTTTTATTGATTTATAATTTATGATTAATATTAGTTTATGTTTTTTTCTTATTGATTATAAGTTCAGTTAATTTTCATTTCTTTCTATTAGCTAGATGAAAACTATTTGGTAGTCAATATGAAAGAAACTTTTATCATCACTTTTACCATCACTGGTAATTTAGCATCCGTTAAACAAGAAGTTTGTAATTTTGTTCTTATATCATCCTATTTTCTCTAACATAATTTTATTAAACATAAGTTTCTTAAACGTTTATTATTTAAAATTTTAGTTTTTATAAAACTTTTTATGTATTACTTCAATTTATAGTTTAGTTTGAATAAATTTGATTTATTTTTTACTTTTCTAAGAAATTTTGCCTTTTTTAATTAAGTTATTTTTTACGTTTTAGATAAATTTTGTATTTAAGATAATTTACATCGTTTGATTTAGTTTAACAAACTAAAAATTTATAAATCAAAAATTATTTATATGTTTAAATCTTCATAAGCTATTCATTTTTTATATATTGTTTTGATAATTTTTACAATAAAAGTGTGCTATTTCTAATGATTTAGTTTTTATAATTCTGCACATGTATTCAGTTTTGTTGGTTAATTTTTTAATTATTTATTATATTATATATTTATTTATTTTTTTTTTTTTGTATAAATTGACTATTTATAAATACTTTATTACTTATTAAAACTTTGGCAGCTTTGTGTTTTGTCTCATTTTCTTTCAGATTTTTGTATCTCAATTTATTTCCATTTAAAAAACTAAACTTCTTTTTACAGTTACAAAATGGAAAACGGAAAAGTTTCTCTCGTAGATGTAAGTTTAGGCTCTGCCAGTGATACTGATTCTATTGCTGATGAGATTGCACCTAAAGTGAAAAAGACTATTAAACATAAGAAGAAGTCGAAAAAACACAGGCATAAACATGAAAAGAAAAAGATTGAAGATGAAGGTCATAAAAAAAAGAAAAGTAAAAAGAAGAAACATAAAAGAGATGAAATATCTAAAGAGGTGCCTGAAAAGCGTAAAAAGATGGTAGCTAGTGAAGATGAAGACCAAGTTGGTGGTGGTTCTTTCTTAAATGGTGATAAAAATGGTTCTGCTGAAGTAGAAGATACTTCAGAGAAAAATGTGGATCCTAAAATTGCTGCTGAACTACAAGATTTAGAGACACAAAAAGCTCTTCTGCAAGCTCAACTAGACATGAACTTTGAAGAAGAAGAATCAGTTGAACCCCAGGAAGACTCACTTGAAGCTGTGAACTTAGAATCGAATGAAAAGTCCGTGAAAAAGAGTCATAACAAAGAATCAAAGAAAACTTCCTCAAAAGCTCCTCAAGATGTAAAATCCTCGCGAAATCTTCACGAAAGTAAGAAGCAAGAATCTCATGACAGACACAGGCACGAAAGACATATAAGAGAAGATCGACACCGACGAACAAATTCATCTAAACATCTCGAACATCGACGAAGATCCAGGTAAGTACGTTAAAAAAGTTGATAATAAAATTAAGAGTTGTTTCGTTGAGTAGAGAGCGCGCTCTTCATCGTAACGACTACGAAAGACGCGGACGAAATCGAGAAGCTTATTACAATTCATCGAGAAACATATCTCGCAAGTAAGTGACTTCATCATCCTCATATCGTCGTCATGGTAACTACGATAATGTTCTAGTACTGATCATTTTCGGAGAAGTCGATCACGTGAACGTAGAGATCGTTATTATCGCTCCGATACGCGATCAGACGGAACGCGAAGACGCTCGAATCATGATGAAGATAAATTTAAAGGGAGCTTTTCAGAAGGAATGAAGAAGACTCAAGATAACTCTAGTGATAGCGAAGCTAGTTTCGAAATTGATGATTCAGAAGATGAAGAAGAATTAGCCGAAAAGAGAAGATTAAAAAGATTAGAGATTATGAAGAAGTATGATGAGAAGAATGGAGATGTAAAAGGTGAGATGATCTTTACCTCATGATTGATCTGATGATTATTTTGAAGATGATCAAGTGAAGTTGAAACAAGAATCAGAAAATGAAGAAAAAGTCGATTTAATGATGGACGATAGTTCCCGAGCATCTTCTCATGTCTCTACTCCACGGAGCCGTCAAATGTCAGCTGATTTCAACCTCCTCTCTCTCTTCTCACTTAATTTCTTTCAATAGATCCAACTCACCGGAAGTCGGTCACGTGATCGAGTTAAACGAGGAAGCAATTAACAAAAAAGAAATTCAAGTGGACAAGTAAGTGGCTGACTGTCCACAAACACTCCATACTGACCACTTCTGTTGTAGTGAACCAACAGGACCACCACCTGCCCCCGAAGTCGAAGCCACTTGTGATATGTTTTCCGATAATTTTGTTCCTGGCAAATCAGAAAATGTTAAAAGAGGTAACGACACGCAAGATGCCAATTTACAGGTTAATAAACAACTTGATGGTAGTTGTTTGGTTGCTATGTGACGTATGTTGTTGCTAGGACAACTGGACTGACGCTGATGGTTATTATCGAGTCAGTATAGGCGAGATATTGGACAATCGATACCATGTGTATGGTTATACTGGACAGGGAGTGTTTAGTAATGTGGTACGGGCCCGTGACTCGGCCAGAGGTGATTGTGAAGTGGCTATTAAAATCATCAGGAACAACGATCTCATGCACAAAACAGGTTTGTGGGTCTTGTTGAGGCTTCCATATATGATTGTCGGTTTTCTTGTAGGTTTAAAAGAGTTGGAATATTTGAAGAA
Organism: Pegea sp. RAD2-039; assembly: GCA_034620365.1. Lineage (NCBI taxonomy): Eukaryota > Metazoa > Chordata > Thaliacea > Salpida > Salpidae > Pegea > Pegea sp. RAD2-039. Next base: position 109,748 of record JAQGEQ010000357.1, read on the forward strand.
GTTAAATGAAGTTGATAGAGAAGATAAATATCATTGCCTTCGTCTATATCGTCACTTTCAACATAAATGTCATCTCTGTTTAGTTTGTGAATCACTAAATATGAACCTCCGGGAGTTGTTGAAACGATATGGAAATGGGATTGGACTGAATATTAAAGCGGTTGGTTTGATTGTTGCTTCATCTCAAACTACTTATTCTTTATCTATTGCTTACAGGTACAATCTTACTCACAGCAACTGTTTTTATCACTTCGACTCCTTAAAAAGTGTAATCTACTTCACGCAGATATCAAACCTGATAATATTTTGGTAAATGAAACTAAATCAGTATTGAAACTGTGTGATTTCGGTTCTGCAAGTCACGTGGCAGATCAAGAAATCACTCCTTATTTAGTATCTAGGTAAGTGTCACGTGATCATGTTAGTAAAGAAGTGACAAGGAGTTGTTTGCAGATTTTACAGAGCACCTGAGATCATATTAGGAATGAAATATAGTCATGAGATAGATATGTGGTCGGTTGCGTGTACCATATTTGAATTATACACAGGTAAGTCTACTAGATACAATTTCAATTTCTCAAACAACTTCTTCGCTCTACAGGCAGAATCCTTTTTCAAGGTAAATCAAATAATCAGATGTTGAAGTTGATGATGGATATGAAAGGAAAAATTCCTCATCGCGTTTTGAAGAAAGGAACTCTTAAAGGTTTGTGAGGATTTTCAACACCCTCAATCTAACCATCTTTTTACAGATTATCATTTCGATCAAAACCTAAACTTTCTACTAACAGAAGTAGATAGAGTAACTGAACGCGAAAAAGTCACTGTTCTTCCCACTATCCAACCAACAGTCGATCTTCGAAAAGAAATTCTTAACGGCCAAATGATTTCTAGAATATCAGAAGAGCAATTGAGAAAAATTAATCAGTTGATTGATTTATTAGACAAATGCCTAGCAATGGACCCCACTAAAAGATTATCAGTCAACCAAGCTATAAGTCATCCTTTTATCACTGAAAAAATCATCTAAGACTGGTTAATCTCTGGCTTTTTATAAGCAAGCATTGTAGATAGAAGATGCTTTTGTAGAACATTTGCATTTTGAATACCCCCCTCCCTCTTGGTTCTTCTGGTATTTTCAATCAGTTTATATTTGGATCAAAAAAACTGTCGTTGTCGACTTGTAGACTTTTGCTAATTTAATATAATTTTTTTTGTGTTAAATGCATCTGATTGGAATTTTTGCTCTTGCAAATATCTCTGATTAAAACTTGAATTTAACAATTTAATTCTCAACTTGCTAGGTGAGGGTTTGGACGAGAAGTCTACTAAAAGATGGCGATCAAGTTGACCAGAAGTTTTGTCAATTCTTCATAATGGTATAATTTGAGATGAAGCCTAAAAAATCTTTATATGTTAAAATCTGTTTTATTGTACCAATTCTTGTTGAGCAGTTTATTTTGTAGACAATTGTACCACCAAATTATTTGCTTGGTTTTATGAAATGGAAAATCTTTGACAATTTAAACTGATTTAAACTGTTCATCATTTCAGGAGGGGACTTCCTCGTAAACATCCAACTTCCAGAGCATCTTAAAGCTCAGTTTAAAGGTATTATGTTTATAGGAAACGACAAAGTATTTGTTAAATAGGTTTAATTTACAACAAATATAATTGTTATCCAACTTTATTGTTTTAATAAAATCTCACATAAGAACTTGATTTATGCCAATTTTATTTTTTTTAATCTGGCCCCTGTCCTATGCCGGTTGGTTGACCATCTCAGAATACTTTGGAGTTTTTCTCATCGATCTATTTTGGTTTGAACGTCTTCAAACGAGGTTCACTTCTCACAAATAATGTAAACCGATTTTTAATTTTTTTCTTCTACACCATTTGTTGTAGTTTTCTAATCTTTATTATTTCCTTTAATAAAAGCTTTGATGGGCTTTGAAATGTGGGTCGTAAATTTTACTGATTCAAGTTTTTGGCCAACAAATTTGTAGCTTTAATTATTTGATGATATCATAAAAAGTTTTTCATATAGTTTTATCAAATTTTTCTTACTTCAGTTATTAACTCTACCAGGTCTTCTGCCTGGGTTTACTCCCAAAGCAACTAAAACGTTCATACTTATTAGCCAACGAAGCTATAACTTAGAAACTATTCAGTCGATTTATCTAATATCTAGGACAGAGAAAGTTTAAAATAAAACTTATAATTCGATCTCGTAGTTGCTGGTCGTGCCACTAAATATTTGACTAAAATCAGTTAGTTCAGCGCACGCTGCTCTTCACTAATCAAAGCGTATGCGCAGAAAGGAAGTTTTTTCCATGTAACTGCACAGCTCAATCAAAACTATAGAATTAAGAGGATTTATATGTGATAATAGCAGGAAGAAGGGTTGTCAGGATGTTGCACCTCTGCAGTTTCTCCACTCAACGAATAATTTTACTTTTAAATGATGAACTTTCTAAAAAGTAAACTTTCGATAAAGAAAGAATAAATAAGCTTACTAGTTGGAATATCATCAACTTTTAAATTCACAATAATCTTTTACAGAAATTTTTTTCCTCATTTGTTGATATATTTAGTTATATGAGATTTCTTCAGTTCGTTGAAGTAACTTGTTACAATTTGGCTTATTTACCAAGAACAATATTTTTTAAAATCTTGTTGGTAAAGAAAGCTAGCCAAATAGAAAAGTAAATCTTAATAGTTATATTTATAACAATAAACGCGAAGGAGGGTGCCTGAAAAGAAAAATAAATAATCAATATAGATCGTGATGTAACTAGAAAAATATAAAAGCAAACTTTAATAGTTGAAATTATGTTCCCTCAACAAACATTTATTTAGATTAAACAAATCTCTTTCGTCTACAATCTCACCAATACTTTTGCTTTTATCCTAATCTTTTAATCGTATTTGTTACATCTTATTTTACTAGTTATATAATATTTACTTAAATATACTTACTTATATAAGGCCCAACAAAGCTCTTTTTCTATTTCATTCAAAGCTTCTATATATGTGAAGGTATTAAAATACTAATTTCAAATTTACCTAAAATAATTTTGTAAATAAAAGGATGTACAACCATTTAATTAATCTCTGCGTAAGTTGAGTCCATTCTATTTAAGAAAAGTTTTTATAGACAAAGGTGTCAAATTGTCCAAAACTTTCTATCCTATTATACTTAATTGATTCAACAACAAAACTTGTCTTTTAAAATAAACATTTTTTAATGAATGAAAATACTTTATGAAAAGCTTTTATTAAACAGAAAACTAATTTTATTCTTTAGAATTAAAACGGTTTGTAAACAAATTTTAGAATAAACCACTTTATTAAGAGTAAATTACAAGAATCGTAAAATTTTTTATTATAAATTTAATTATTACAACATCACACAATTTTTTACAAGATCTATTTTTCATCAGTAAATTAATAATTATTTTCGTTTTAGATTTTCACAAATTTTACAATCGGTAAAAAAGTCATCAAATACCATTTGTCAAAAATGTGAAAGTTTAAAAAGTTGCATAAGCAATTGTTAGGTTTCAAAAGACAAATTTGTTAAGTTTCTAATTAGTTCATACCAAGTCGTGTTTTTATTTTACAAATTAATAACTAATTAGTCTGGCAAAAAGTTCATTCACCCTCTTCTTCTTCTTCTTCAACCAAACATTTCACTTTATCTTCCAGAAAAGCATCATCCTAAAAAATTTATTTCATAAATTCTCCATATTGACTTAAATAAATAAATAAACTTTTATTACTTTCATACTGAAGAATAAAACTCCACTAATAATCTGCAAAGGGACAACCCCCCATAGTAAAGCAAATGTGTATTTATAAACTGTTGTGGTTGGTCGTTCTTGTGCCATAAATATAGCCAAAGCAAACGCCACAAAACAACCTAAAAATATAAATCAATTTTCGATAGATTATTCTTCAAAGGAATAATTAATAAGAATGCAAATTAAAGAATAGATTTAAATGATAAATGCAAAAGAAAGTTTTTTATAGAATTAATAAAACTTGTCGTGAAATGTCTACTTTGCTTGAAATATTTTATGAAATTGTCCTTAAGGCATACGCACCTCCAAAAATAGAAATTACGGCACCAAGAACGGCTCTACCTCTGCCAAGCCCAAAAAATCTTGTTATTAGAATAATTCCAGATATGATAATACAAATTATTGAAGTCAATACTAAAGCACCCATTCCCAGCACCCAAGCTTTAAAAAAAAACAATTTGTAATAAATAATTAAGATATTAGATTTAACTTTTGTAAATGATTGTTTACTTTCATCATTAGTAGTCCTCCCGATAATAACTGAAGTAAAATTAGAGCTCCAGCCATCAGTCAAAAGAGCTGTTAAGCATAATCCCAAAGAAGAAGTTAAAATAAAAACGTGTAGAATTAATATTACTAAATTGTCTTTTACTTGCTTCATACTTTTTTCTGTTGCAACACTTTTTGAATAAACATCGTTATCAAATAAAACTAAAAATGCTATCTTTTAATTTTTTATTTTCAATAGCTAATTAAATAAAAAGAAAATATTAAAGAGCGATTTTGAGGAAAACGATAAAGAAAACAGTTTAATTTAATCATAATAGAAACAGAAGCTTAATGATTTGTTTATATCTTTTGATTTAAATTTGCATAATTAAATGTAAATACTAAAAACTATTTTTTGGTTCTCATAGATTTTCAGATAATCTTAAAATTATTTTTGTGTAAGCGTAGTATTTATATTCAATGAAATATAATTTTACAATTATCTATTGTATTGATAAAAATGGTCTGCTCACTTAAATTAATAATTAATATCTCTTATTAATATTTTAAATTTCTTTTATTAAGATAGAAATTTGAATTTTACTAAAAGTAATTCATTTTAAAACTTAATAAAATTTCAAATCTATTAAGAAATAAAATTAGAAGCATATAGAAAATAATTTAAAGTTAATTTTTAAAAGTAATAAGCGTTTGCATAATTAGCTATTTTAACATAACTGAATGTTTATAATTTAGCTTTCTAAACAATTATAAAACTTAAATACATCAATTAATTAGCAGAAGCAACCTTAAAAACATTGAAAAAAATATTCCGTTAATAATTAGAAAAATTAAGTTTCTTTCATTTATTTTTTGTTTTATACTAACCACTAGTACTTACAACCTAAAAGAACTAACTTAGATGGTTTGAAAAACTTTTTTCGTATTTTTCGGAATAAATCCGATAAATTGAAGAACAAATTTTTAAAATTTTTACTTTAAAGTGTTTTCATTGTTACTGACTTTTGAGATATGACGTAATGCAAAAAAATACTATTCAAAAATTTTTTTCTGAATTAAGCGACTTTTTATGAATTAGTTAAAAAATAATAGTTATATTACCGAGCTAAAAAATATGTAATAATTAAAAATAGAAATTTGTTTATCGGAACTTTAACGCAATTAGAAAGTAAGTTAAAACAAAGTTTTTAATTTTTATACTTTTACCTTCAAAATTTTCTAATATAATCATATTTTATTCAATAATTTATAAGAATTTTAATGCTTTAAAGATTATGTACTTTATCATAAAGATATCATAGTTGTGAAAAACACCAAAAAATTTGTCTCAGAGACAAGCGTGAATTGTAGGATGAAACTTTTACAAGTCATCTCTGAAAGAATTGAATTGTCCTTTCATCAAATATCTTTTTGATTTTACTTAAATTGTTTGAATATTTATCTATTTTCACTTTTTTATATTATTAACATTCTATGTTCACTGTTATATGTTTCGAGGACTACTGAAATGCCATGTGTTACATCTTTTGCTTTCTATATTTCTACCTTAATTATATATATTAGGTATTATTTGTGAAAATCTGGTTTAGCGAGAGGTGCTCTCTTTAGGCACCCTTCTTCGCGTTTATTGTAATAAATAAATAAATTTATTATAAATATTTGTAAAATTAAGTTAAATAGTTTTTGAAATAAATTGTACTAAAACTACTTTTATATAAAACGACTTTGTAGTAATATATTCACAAAACATAGAAATCGTTTAATTGTATGCAAAATATCAAATTATAAAATATTAACCAAAAACACATTATGTATTATGATTAATCACAATTTACTACTGTTACATACTTTTATTATTTTGTATACAGTTTTACAAAAATAAATATAGTACGATAAAATCGTATAAAAATTTACAAGTTAAACACCAAAACAACTTAATCTGTTCATTCATTCCTATTTGTTAAGCTATATATCGAAAAAAACATTCGTGTATTTAATACAATACTTTCTATAGTAAATACTAACTAAGCACCATTATTATCATTTTTTTATAAATTAGTTTTGATTTATTTCTTATTAATACATACAGCTACAACGGAAATACTATGTTTAAATATGTTTAAAATCTTTCAAATACTGATATCACGAAAGTTAATTCTAATTTGAAAAAGTTAAATTTGTATATTAGGAAATATAAATACATTAATAAAATTATAAGTCGCCTTTGTTTATATCAATATTAATTATCTTTTTTTTATATACAAAAACCAATGCGCAGTTCATGAACTTATTGAAATATTAAGTAGCCATTGCATTAGAGTAAGATTCAGAAGAAAAATCATCCTTTTTAAGACTTTGACTTGGAGGTTGTATCTTGATGTAAGGTGAAAAGTTAGAGTTCATTCCTTCCTTGCTAGCTGTCATCTCTTCACATAAAGATTTTTCAGGATCAAACCATTCTTGCCTTTTAGTCCTAGCTTTTAACTTACAAATAAGAAAAGCGACCATTAGAAGTAATGAGAAAGCAAATATAGACACTCCAACCATGCAGTAAACACCTCCAACAGAATAATCAAGTGATTGTGATGAGTTTGAAAAGCTTCTTTCGGAAAAATTTTCAAAATCTGAATTTGCTGTAGGTACTGGTAGAGATGCAATGTCATATTCAATCAATGAATCATTTGAAGTTATAGGTGATGTCGTGTTTTTAAATCCCACAATGGTTTCATATGAAGTTGAAATATTCGCTGGGTTTGAAACTTCAATTTCTTTAGTGCTTGGAGTCTTAAAGTTATGCTCTTTAAATTCATCTTCTGTTACTGCTGCTGGTGACTTTGAATCAAATCTGATGTTATCATCTTTTTTTGGAGACTCAAAAATAAAATCAAAAAAACTTTTTTTTGGTTTCTTAAATGATGATTCAAAATCTATGAAATTAAAATGTGAGTTTTCTGATGGCTTATGATCAGAATCCACAAAATCATCCTCTGAAATTTTCGGTGGTGACTGATCTGGTAAGGTATCAGTTTTTAGAGGTGATGTAAACATAAAAGGGAAGGAATCCTGAAATAAATCCACAACTGATGAAAAATTACTAAAAATATTTGGTACTGTAGGTGGTCCATATCGATAATCTTTAAAACTTAAATAATACGCAAACTTCATATTTTGATTTAAGTTTTTACAAATTGCTGAAAAATTCCTTTCAATATATATTTGTTAGCAAAGACCTTTTGCAAATATAATTAATTGATGAACAAATCTTACTGTAAACTCATTTAAGTTCTACTAAATCTCTAAACAGTTATTAATAATTCAAATATATTTACAAGTTCTAGTTCAAGTTATGTTCAATATTTCAACAGAATAAACTACTTACTAATTGAAAGATATATTTATCAAGGGGTATATGTTTTCCTTTTTCATCAGTTATAAAAACTTTGATGAAACAAACAAAACAGTATCTTGCAAATAGAGGCTTTGCTATAACTACAAAATCAACAAAACCAACATATCAAGAAGTACTTGGCAGAAACATCACAATATTATATCATAAAGTTCTTATTTTGTAACTTATTTATTATAAAATACTTCCGATAAATTAATTAAAATGATAAAACACCTTTAATAAAGATTTAATTGATATAAACATTTTGTTCAAACCCCAAATAGAGTAATACCTTTAAGATATTTAAATATCTATAAAAAGATGACGTCATGAAAGAAAGGGTTGACCGTCAGGACTTCAGAAACAGAATAAAGTGGCGGGGACCCTACTGAAACCAGATTAATTTTAGTGAAACCCTAACCTTTACATAGATTATTAAAGATTGAAAAATGATTTATTCAAACTTTTTTGTACAAATTTTATTGATTAATTTCATTACAAAAAACAACAATAACAACAAAAAGACATCTAAATAAAAAACAAGAAGAAATGTTCTTTTCAAATTAATCAATTAGTTGAATATGAATTAGATGGATTTATTGATTAAATGACAGATACATGATAAGCAGCTAATTACAAGCTGGTTCATCACAGTGTCATCAAATTTCAGCAATTTTTAAAAGAAAAATCAGAAGCTTATCAAGTTGCTTCTTTTTCTTGTGAATTGGTTTTAGTAAATGTTTTACATTATAAATAAAAATTAAAGAAAAAAAATGATACGAAAGCTTATTAAAAGCAGCGATATATGGGGTCTTTTATTTTGATCTAAAACTAAATACGATGACAATAACTAATATGACAACAACAACAACAGCAATTGCTCCACACCAAAGCTTCTTCTTTCTTAGGCTATGCTGTAATAGAAAATAAAGATTATTTTGATTCTAGTTTCTTTAATTGAAGTATCAAGACACAAATGATTGAAAATGAGAAGATATGAGACCTTTTTTTGGACAGCTTCAACCAGATTCTTTTGACCGCTTTCAACTTGGATTTCTGCTTGTCCAATATTGTCTTCTATACGATCTATTAAACAGTTAGTGATTAAACAATTATCAACAAATAATTCGTAATTTTTGGTAAGCTGAAGCAGTAGATGGAAAGAAGTTGACATCTACACTTTCTTCCTTTCTGCGCATGCGCTTTGATTATGATAAAAAGTAGCGTACCCTGAACTATCCTCGCTACTTAGGTCGGATATTTAGTAACGTGGTCTAGTGACCTGGGACCGTCAAAGGTCAACGCTTTTGTGGTTTTATTTTAGACTCTTCCTGTCCTAACAGGGACACTGCAGTGGTACTAATTACGAATTAAGAGTGAACACTTACCAATAGTCTCTCCACCTTCAGCTACTATCAATTGCAAATCTTTAAATATTTCATTGACGCTTGTGATATTCTCCTAAAATCAATTTGATGTTAGTAAATAAGAAGATTATTCAGATTGAATCACCTCTAGCTCCAGTAACTCACGTTCACGATCTTGTAGTAGAGAGATATCAGCATCACTGAGAGGGTCCTGAAGAAGCTGAGCCTGATGTAGATCACTTGAAAGATACTTGGTTGAAAAGAGTCAAGTGATGAGTAAAAGTTATTACGTTTTCTCAGTGTTTGAATGATAGCTGATGCTGTGTTGTTGTTTGCTTCTGTTAATCATTTGCTTTTCTACCTGTATAGCTTCACTTTGAATATAATTAAATCTGCTCAGGCAATGTTCAAATCTCTTTGTTACATCTTCAACTTCTTGTCTTTCAAGACTCTAGAATTTTATAAATATTAAAAAGAGTTTATGGTGAGTCCTCAGCAGCTAACATTTTCATCACCAGTAACCATCTCTTTAATCTTCTTTAAATGATTTGTTGTATTTTCAATCGTTTGTAAAGTTGTAGACTGAACATGTTGGCTAAAACAAAAGTTTCAGTTGTAGAAAGTAGCAGACTTATATTCACTTACAATTTCTTCCAAATACTCGATTCTAAGCCGCTTGATTTCAACTCTTCAACATTAATCCTTTCAACTGTAACAGATTTTAGTCAAAAGAAGTAGCAACAGACTAAATTTTCACTTTAAACGTTTATAATCAACAACAATAGTTTTAAAAGTGGATAGAAAAACGTTTTGGACAATTAGAATTTAATTGAAATGTTTTGGAATAAACTTACGATTAGTTTCAATTTTTGAGGTGTTTGAGTTGACCACGTTGTACAAGCGTTTATAAGTTGCATGAGAAGACATGTCATATATTCAAACCATCAAATCAAAACTAACAAATATATCAGCTGTTGAAGAAATTATTATTTTGAGATTTTCATTTCAAGAAAATTGACAAATCAAATAAACTCATTATGAAATCATTAAATAAAGAAAGACATTTTAAATTAAAAGTCCAATATGATAAAATTATGTTATGGCACTATTCAATAACAAAAAAAATAAGTAAAAAATGCAAGAATTAAGTAATAATTGACAATTATAAAAACTTGTATTAATAATTTCACCTTTTTAAGGACAACAAATCTTTAAAGATCTTCAAGTTATATTTTCTGTTTTAGTTAAAAGTATTTCAAAAATATCAACTGATAAAAATCAATATAAGAGCTATTAAATAGATTAAAAAGTTCTATTGGAATAAAAATTCTATCACATAACTATTTAACCACATATTTTTACAAATAATCTTATTTAGGCTTCTTCATATGAAAATAAATAATTTTATTTATCTATTGATCACATGACAGCATATAGACCTCCTATAATGAAAACAAAACAAAATGACTGCATAAAAATAAAGAAAAGAACTAAAGTCATACATAAGTAAAATTGAACAAATATAAACACTACAGAGATATAACTATAATAGAGCTAGAAATATAAAAAAGGAGAGAAACTAAAGAAACTAGTACTATATATCAGTTTGACAAGATTACTTAAATCATACTTTTTTAATATACTTTTAAAAAAGTGATAGTTTTTGTTGAAGCGGTGAAAGCAATTTTCAATTGCACATTTATTTGAAGTACTTATTAGTAAACATATTATCACTTGATAAGACATTTAATAATTATGCCATGCCATGTGACTATGTTAATCTATAATTTGTTTTATGTTTCAACAATTTCTTTTTAAGATAAACAACTTTCATTTTCAGTGGTCAATGAAAAACATTTTTTTATTTTAAGTTATAAATGACCTAAAAAATACTTAAACAAAAAGAGATCAACAAATTTCACAAAACAAATATAATTATGTAAGTTTCAAAGGTCAATATTTTTCAAAATATCTTATTTTACTCTCATAGTAAAAACAAGTTGAAAATAGATGATGCAAAATTCAATATATGAAAAGCAAAAGTTTTTAAACAATCAAGAAAAATAAGTCATGATGTTAAAATTGATATTTCAAAAGAATTTGTTTATTACAAAAGTTGGAAGAAATTAATAAAGTTTATTAATTGACTTAAATTGAAAATTAGCTAAATGTAATCTTAGAGAGAAATTAAAAAAAATCATAAATATTAATTACCAAGAAAAGATTAAAATATCAATATTCAAAAATGATTTCAAATCAAACTAAGCAATAAAGCAATCTCAATTTACTAATGAACTTAATAATTGTTTATATAATTATGTAAGACTTAGGAAGTTGCTTATGATATAAATAAAAATATTATCAACAATCTTTTTCAATAAGCAATTTAAAATTAAATCAAACTTATGTTACATAAAAGAAAAAAATAGTATTTACAAAAATTATATTCTTTAACATCAATAATAAACTCTTAGACTGAAATATTAATTTCAAGAGAATTAAATAGTTTTAATAAAGGTGTTTTTTTTAACAAATAACATAAATTGCAATTACAAACTAAAAATTCTCATAAATTAAACAGTTGAATGAAAAACATGATAATTTTAAAATGATAAAACTCAGAAATAACTTTTGTATAGTAGTTTTTTATTAAAGTTTAAAAAGATACAATACCAAATAACACATAATAAATAATTGTACAAAAGCTAGTACCTTATCTCTTAAAGCATAATTATTAAGATAAAGACATCTTAAAATCTTATTAGAACTATAAAAAAATAAACCATTTTCAGTTTCATAATTAAAGTTGAGTTTTGTTTTTACTTATTTTCATTTTCAATTTATATGACGTAAGTTCAACCATAATATTTACTTTAAAATATTCTAAAAGTTTCAAAGCCATCTAAGCTAAAAATTTGTAATAATAATAATCCATTAAAACTTTTTAAAGTAAAAGTTATTTCTAGACTTTAGGGAGGTAACATTTTCCTTGTTGAACAAGAAGCATTATGCATTCTAAATTTTTATAAGGAGAAAGTGAAATCACGTGGAAAAATGGAAAGTTACCCCATTTATTAAACCATTTTTTAAATTTTTTAAGGAACAACTAGCACCTTATGCACTCATTCGGAGGATTTTTGAGCACCCTCATTTTAAACACAATATTTGTTAGTAAGACACATATCCTTGACTTGATGTTGTGATTATATTATTTGCGAAAATGTGTGTTAGTGAGAGGTGCTCTCTTCAGGCACCCTCCTTAGCATTTATTCTAATAAATAAAAAAATAAATATATATATTTTCTATATTTCTACCCTAATTATATATAATGATGATAATATTTAAGAGAGCGTATCTTAGCGAAAGGTGCTCTTTTCAGGCACTCTCCTTTGAGTTAATTGTAATAGATAAATAAGTGAATTAATAATGCTGTCCTGTTTCACTCGAATACGGCAACGCGTGCTTCAGAAAAAGCGTAATAAACAAAACGTAGTGAAAAGGAATTGGAAAGTTTTTAATTTCCTTCCTCTTCCTTAATGGTAATTTTTCTTCTCTATTCTTCGGTTGTTTGCGGAGTACAGCTTGTTTACTGATTAGTAAAATATTATTTGAAATTTAACAATCTATGTAAACTTAAATTTCAAAACGAATTTTAATTTGTTTTATGCTCTATATGGATTACGATTATCGGATGATATTTCAACTTTGATTAAATTTAATTATTTTTCTTCAACTTAATTAATTGCTAGACAAGCATTTAATAGGTTTAATTTAAAAAGAACTTTACAAACTAAATTTGTAAATAGATTACTTTAAGCAGATTTGCAAAAAGAAATGTTTTCATTTAAAATATAAAATTTGTTTTATGCAATTTTCCCATATAAGCCATACAGAAAATGGCAGAAAAATTGAAGATGTTGAAGCAACTTCTTCAAAGTAGTTTTTTTAATTTTTCAGATGGTTGAATTAATTTGCTTACTCAGAGTTGCGCTATACATCTTATACACTAATCTCATTGTACATATGCACATCAAAAAGTTTTATAAATTTGAGTAGCTTATCTTTTTAATTAATTTATCGATCATGGCGAAACAGAAGAGTATCCGCCTCCATAAGTTTACAATAGCAGTACTTCAGATCACTAGTTTATCAGATAATTTATTAGCGGCGCATCTATTTTTATATCATATTGCGATCTTGAATTTGATAGAAATTAGATAAACTTTAGAGATGTGTTATCATTTCAGTAGTATAGTAAAGAATATATATTCCAAGAAGAAGTTATTCAAAGGCTAAATTAGCACTTTGAGTTCTGTATAAAATTATTAATCTAGAAAAATATTTGGAAACAGTCGACCTAACCTCTGGAGCTAAAAGCTTTATAAACTTTTGCTTATTTTAGATGACGATGCTCCTATGATGTAGGAAAGAGTGACAACAGTGAAAAAAAGTCCCTGATGAAAAGCTTACTTATCAAAGCTCAGGGGGCCAAAGTTTCGAGCTAGATCTTGGTAGATGTCTAAGGTTAAATTTGAAATTGGAATTTCTGTCAAAACTATATAATATATATATTAATCTAAGACAGTTTAATAAAAAGGAGAAAGCTTGAAGTCTTCAGAAAAACCACTTAAGTCTTACTTTTTTATATACTGGCCCTAAATCTAAACATAGCATATATATATTGCATGTACTTTTGACTTTCAAATACGAGTTACAAATAAGCTGAAACAGCTGTAGTCTTATATTTATTTATTTTTTTAAATAACTATTGATGACAGGCGTTGAAACTGAACTTTAGATAAGTTAAGCGAGTTGAGAAATAGTTATATACTAACTTTATAACTGCTGTGTTTGCTGCAACAAAGAATGTTGTTTTGTAATTTTACTTAGTACTAATTTGAAAGTACCATAACTTGAGATCTGAAATACTTAGGCTTCTTAGAAAGGTTTAAACTCTAATTAACGTTGAAGACGATTATGCTTTTCTTATGAGTATCTTTAAGCAGAAAGTAAGTTTTTAAAATTAAGAACAAATACAAATATCTTCAGCAACAAATAAAAGTGAAAAACTACGATCAAAGATGTCACCTAGAAGCCACATTAATACATCTACTTAAAGAAGGTCCAAATCTTGTGTATGGGTCGTCTTCATCGATGACACAGAAGAGACAGCAGCACTGGTAGCAAAAATTTTCAAAAATTTGTTAAAATGAAATATTTTTAAACACGATGTAATACATCACAAAATAACTTGACAAATATAATAACTTTTTTATTAATAAAATTATAATTTTATACGCGCATTTTAAACAAACAAAAATACAATTTTAACCTTTTGTGTTAAATCATGTGTAAATATAAGTTCGAAAACAAAGACCACAAAAAATCTTTTTGGTTTCCTTCATGTTTAGTCTCATATTTTGTCTATGAAGTTAGTACAAGTTATTCACCCATGAACTTTTTCAATTAGCTCTTTAAAACATAACTTTAAATTTATCTATGTCGACTAAAACAGAATAGTTTTATTTGTTAAAAGCTAAAGAAGTAAAATAAATTAGAATTTTTATTATATATTATTTTATATATAGAAATTATTATTAATTTTTTATGTTTGAACTAAATCAGTGTTTCTTATTTATACTTTTTTAATTTTTTAAAGTTTGTTTTGAAATGTGTTTATTTTTGTTATGTTGTTTATAAGCACTGCTTTTATTACATGAGAAATAGTTTTACATTTTTAGGCAATAATCTTTTAATAACATTTAATTCTAAATTAATAACCAAGTAATCATAATAAGTTCTAAATGTTTAAGAAAATCAAATGTTTGTTTCATTTATTTTCAGGTTTAAGTTTTGATGTTGAAGTAACATGATGAAGTGGTTTTGTTTTTTTCTATCGTTTTGTGTTTTTACTTCAATTTGTTTTCAAACAACTTTATCTAATTCTATTGATGGTAAGTTACTTTAAAGTTGTTATACTATAGTTAATTAAAATAAATCTAGAACCTCTAAAAAACTATTTTAGATTATTTCAGAGTTTACTGTTGATTAGGGAGTCAGTTTAAGATGAATTTAAGTTTAAAAATCTTTTAATGAAAGCTCTGTTGAGACTTAGTGAAGATAAGAAAATAAAAAGATTTTTCAAACATCTTCAAAGTTTGCTATTCTATTATATTCTAAATAAGTATAAAACTTATATTTTAACAACGATAGTTTGTAGTTTACTTTTTAGTTTAACTATACGCTTTTATTAAAAGTGTAAAAGTTTGTTATTAAAGGATGATTTTAGTAAAAAGTCTAATAAATTTCTGATGGATAAATTCATTAAAATTTCAGAAAATGTTTAATACTTGAAACAGAAAGATATTTTTCAGAGATATTTAATTAATGTTTCAACATTTCTAAATTTAAAGATATTAGCCAATTATTTAGTAATCAAAATCAAATTAGTTATGGATAAAAGTTATTAAAATTATTTTATTATTATTTGTGTCTTAGGACTTGATCTGCTAGTTGTTACCGTAGCAACAGAAGAAACAGATGGATTTGTTCGATTTAAAAAATCTGTGAATGTTTTAGGACATGATCTTTTGGTAAGAAATATTTAATATTGTACATCATCTTATAATCATCCTTACTTTTCTATCCATTTTTTTCCTTTCCTTTTCTTGTAGCAAGAAACTAACTAAAAACTTTTTTTGATATTTTTCTTGAAATTTTATTTTTAAAAAGATTTTGTATAAGATAAGTTTGTAATCATATGTGATCTGTTTTAAAAGATTAAGATATTTGTAAATATTTAAACTATTTTTGTTATATTGTATGGGGACTACTGAAATACAACATTTGGTTTTGTTACACTAAAAATACTTGATAAAAATAAAACTTTAGTTGCTATTAACATTTTATATAATTGTTCACTGTTATATGCTTTGAGGACTACTGAAATGCCATGTGTTACATCATTTGCTCTCTATATTTCTAACTTAATAGATGTTATTTGCGAAAATATGTGTTAGCGAGAGGTGCTCTTTTCCGGCACCCTCCTTCGCGTTTATTGTAATAAATAAATAATTTTTCTAAAATTACATCTAAACATGAAGTGTAATTTCTAAAGAAATTGAAATAAAACTTTTTGATGAAATTAATGATTTCAAATTGTTCAACTTGTAACAGGTTTTAGGAATGAATGAAAAATGGCAAGGTGGCGATGTCCGTGTTTCTGTTGGAGGAGCTCATAAGATTAATTTGATGAAGCAAGGACTTGCTCAATACAAAGATAAAGATAATCTAGTCATCTTCTTCACTGACAGGTGCAATAAACTCTTATTTATTCTTCTTTTTCACTCGCTTTTTTCAGTTATGACGTCATCTTTGCTGCCGACAAAGAAGAAATTTTGACGAAGTTTGTTTCAAAAAATGCCAAGTTAATATTTTCAGCTGAAAGTACCGTGTGGCCTGATAAAAGTCTCAAAGTAATTGACATCTCCTCGACTATTTGATCTTTTATCTAATATTTTATAGAGTAAATATCCACCAGTGAAAGAGGGGTACCCATATTTATGTTCAGGTGGCATCATTGGATATGCCTCGACTTTATGGCAAGCTCTGAATGCTTGGCAAGTTGCTAATACTGATGATGATCAGCTTTATTATACTTTGATTTATCTTAATGAGACTTTAAGGGTAAGATCTTTCCAACTTCTTCATCAGTCTTTTGAAATATATTTTCAGGTTGATCTTAACATGACTCTTGATCATAAAGCAGATTTGATTCAGAACCTAAACTTTGCTCAACGTAAGTGTGATGGTTGCTAACGTGATGGTTGCTAACGTGATGGTTGCTAACGTAGTGGTTGCTAACGTAATGGTTGCTAACGTGATGGTTGCTAACGTGATGGTTGCTAACGTAATGGTTGCTAACGTAATGGTTGCTAACGTAATGGTTGCTAGCGTAATGGTTGCTAATGTAATGGTTGCTAATGTAATGGTTGCTAGCGTAATGGTTGCTAACGTGATGGTTGCTAGCGTAATGGTTGCTAACGTAATGGTTGCTAGCGTAATGGTTGCTAATGTGATGGTTGCTAGCGTAATGGTTGCTAATGTGATGGTTGCTAGCGTAATGGTTGCTAATGTGATGGTTGCTAACGTGATGGTTGCTAACGTAATGGTTGCTAACGTAGTGGTTGCTAACGTAATGGTTGCTAGCGTAATGGTTGCTAATGTGATGGTTGCTAACGTAGTGGTTGCTAACGTAGTGGTTGCTAACGTAGTGGTTGCTAACGTAGTGGTTGCTAACGTAATGGTTGCTAACGTGATGGTTGCTAACGTAATGGTTGCTAACGTAATGGTTGCTAACGTGATGGTTGCTAACGTAATGGTTGCTAACGTGATGGTTGCTAACGTAATGGTTGCTAATGTAATGGTTGCTAATGTAATGGTTGCTAGCGTAATGGTTGCTAATGTAATGGTTGCTAATGTAATGGTTGCTAACGTAGTGGTTGCTAACGTAGTGGTTGCTAACGTAATAGTTGCTAACGTAATGGTTGCTAGCGTAATGGTTGCTAATGTGATGGTTTCTAGCTTAAAGCTTTAGTTTCTAAAGCTCATAAAACTATTCTTCCAGATGAAGTTGAAGTGACTGAAATTGAAGATCATTCCCGTCTGAGAAATGAGAGGTTTATGACGTTGCCTTGCGTTATTCATGGCAACGGTCCATCTAAAGTAAGATCTACTATTTCCAGCAAGTCCTTCAACATATCCTTGTGTACAGGTCGTGCTAAACAGAATCGGGAATTACGTGCCACGTGGTTGGCATAGTGATTATGGATGTCGACAATGTGATAAAAATTTACTTCATTTATCTTTAGATAAAGTAAGTGATGTAGATATGAAGATCAAATTAAGATCGGAAGTTAATTGTAGATGCCACTTTTACAAATCGCCATATTTATCTCAACTCCTGCTCCCTTCATCAAAGAGTTCTTTGATCGAATTGCTGCTCTTAACTACCCTAAATCTCAGATCAAAATCTTCATCTACAACCAAGTGAGTCTTCCTTCTCATCTTTCACTTCTAAACTTTCTACTTGTAGATGGAGAGTGCTGAAAAGCATGTTCACCGCTTCTTACTTCAATATCGTAACGATTACAACGAAGTCTTCGATTTAGATATCCACTCGAACTTCGATGACGTCAGCGCGCGAAATCTCGCAACGTGAGTTTGTTGATCATCTTTATTTCATCTCAATTATCTTCATCCATCTCCAGCAAGAGAGCAGTTGATGACGGATGTGAGTATCAATTCAGCATCAACGCCAACATCCAACTGCATAATCCCAACACCATCACTTATCTGATGCGTCAGAACAAAAAAGTCTTGATCTCTAATCAATTTCATCATCTTCATCACTCTTTATCTTCAGATCATCGCTCCTTTACTCAACCGAGAACAAACCAATTGGGCAAACTTTTGGGGCGCTTTGAATGAAGATGGTTACTACTTGAGATCCGATGATTACTTGTCAATTGTCCATCAAGAGAGGATGTAAGAGATGAAGATCTGATCAGTAATTTTGTTATCTTTTTGTTTATCAGAGGAATTTGGAATGCTGCTTATATAGCCGAAGCATATTTACTCAAGACAAGTATGTTGAAGTGGGTTGAAAGTCGAACTTCAAGTCTTGACTTGTATTCTGGTTATTACGAGTCTGATATGAACTTCTGTCAGCATCTTAGAAACGAGGTACTTCCCCCCTCCTACATGTCATCACCACGTAATCACTTGTTGCCATGACAGGGAGTGTTTATGTACGTCACTAATCAACTGCAATTCGGCCGAACTCTTCTGGCTGATAAAGTCATTGAAAAAGCAGGACACCCTGATCTTTGGCAGATCTTTGCTAATCCCACGGTAATCTTCCTCTTTCATTTAACTCATCTCATCCTGAATCTTCTGCTTCTTTAGGATTGGGAGAGCAAATACTTGCATCCAAAGTTCTGGGACACAGTCCAACTATCAGTAGAGGACATCCGGCAGCCTTGTCCAGATGTCTTTATGTTCCCGCTCTTCACGGAGCAAATGGCGGACGCAATCGTGGACACAATGAACGAGTTTGGGTCATGGTCCAGTGGTTCAAACGAGGTAACCATGACAACTCATCACGTGATCGCGTTTCGATGTGAATCGCGTTTAGGATGACCGAATATCAGGAGGTTATGAGAATGTACCAACGCGCGATATTCATATGAATCAAGTTGGATATGAAAAAGAGTGGCTTCATCTACTTGCTAAATATCCAAGCAGAATAGTTGAGAAAGTCTATCCCGGTTTCTACACCAAGGTACCACATCAAATTCACATGTACCACTTCTCATCTGTCCACTGGTCCAGGCCCATTCGATTATGATGTTTGTGGTACGGTACAAACCTGATGAACAACCTTTCTTGCGTCCACACCACGATGCATCAACCTGGACCATGAATGTAGCCCTCAACACCCATGGTACTGATTTTGAGGTCAGTTATTGATTACTAGTGACCAGAAACACGTGACAAGTGTGGTTTGTAGGGAGGTGGTTGCCGATTTCTTCGTTACAACTGTTCAGTTATTGGAATCCCCAAAGGCTATGCTCTTATACATCCAGGACGTTTAACTCACTACCATGAAGGTTTGTATACTACCAGGGGCACCAGGTACATATCTGTTAGCTTTGTGGACCCCTAAACTACTGGAAGACACACAATTGTTAGCAAAAGGAACTTGTTTCCAATAATTTTTAATCTCTGATCAGTTTTCTAGCACAACTTAAATTTGAATCAGCATTTTGTCAACTTTTCTTCCAGCACTCAAGTTCTATTTTTTATCTTTTTAAACCAATCAAGGTGTTTTAGTAACAAATAATTATCTTAAGAAACTGTTTTATCTATTTTTATATCAACTTTTTCAGTCATCTGATTTTTGAAATTATTTTAATTTTAGAATTTAACTCGCGTAACTTTTCTTTATTCTCTGCAGTATTCAAATCATGATTTCATCTTTCAATTATTAGCTCAAAATTTAAACGTTTCTGAAATTTAATTAACAAAATATTCAAAATGTGTTTCATGTAAGATGTAGAAAGTAGAATCCTCAGTAAAACTAGAAAAAAATCAAAACTGAATCCAAAAGGCCAAGATAATTTGCTTCACTTGTGTTTTGTTGTCGAGGATGCTTAAGAGACACATCATCAAGTGTTTATAGACTGAAACATTTATTTAATTCTTTTAGAAGCAGTTATTTAGTTGGTTAATCAAACAAATATATTTCGAATTTTGATGAGAGCTTCTAGCTTTAAGACAATAAATTACAAAATTTCCAAACAAATTCTTTCATCACATCTACTTAAAACTAATCCTATTTTTATTACAAACTTCAAAATACAAACTGTTTATTTAGTTGTTAAAAACGCCACTAATCGTAACAAGC
Organism: Pegea sp. RAD2-039; assembly: GCA_034620365.1. Classification (NCBI taxonomy): domain Eukaryota; kingdom Metazoa; phylum Chordata; class Thaliacea; order Salpida; family Salpidae; genus Pegea; species Pegea sp. RAD2-039. Next base: position 130,284 of record JAQGEQ010000357.1, read on the forward strand.
TTATATATAAGTGTTTCTTAAAAAAAAAACAATATTTCAGCATCATTAACATTAGGTGCTTGATAAGAAGAAGTAGTTTTCATCTAGTAATCAATAGTCAGTTGGTTTAGTTGCAGATTGAACAGATAATTTGTTAAATGGATTCTTGTAGATATCATTTAGTAACAGAAAGACTTCAGGTTCGAATTGTGGACACTCAAATGAATTTACAGGATTCTATAGAGTACTGTGAGAGATTTGGTGAGGTTTTAGCACCAATTAATAACGCAGTTAAGTTAGAAGAAACTTTGAAACATCTGCAGAACTGTTATTCTGACCAAATGAGAGGCAGGTCACTTCGGGCCTACTCTTTTTATCGAATTGGACTGTTTTTTAACAACTCTGTCGGTATGTGGTCCAATGGGCAAGTATATAACACAAACAAGGACAGCGAAATTTTCATTTATAATGCTCCACCTAATCTGGACTTCGATGAAAAAGCTTTTTTTATCACTAGAAGCTTCTCGAAAGGAATTTGTTTCTCATCATACTCAAATTCGTTCCCCTTACCATTTTTATGTTCCAAATTAGTTTTAGAACCCGCAGCAACTTTCAACAACAATTTAGCGAGTAAAAATCAATCTATAATCAAGAAAATGTATAATTCTTCAACAAACACATCAACATCATCTCTCTATTACCAAGCAAACGCATCTACAGTGACAGGAATCTTTCTATTTGTTGTTTTATTAGTTTCAGTAGTTACATTTGTGGTCTATAAGTTCAGAGAAAAATCGAAAACTTCACAAATTCTTGAAGTAAGTTCTTTAGTCGGTGGTTATGCTACAATGAGTTTAACCTCTGCAAAAGATTCTCTGCAGACTAATTGCAGCAGAAATTAATGCTTCAGTAAACTTAGCTTTTGTGAAAATTCTTTCTATGAGTTTGCTAAGTTCTATTCCTTTTGTTAATCGTATTAAATTTCCACAAATTATTCTAAATAAATATTTTAAGTCTTTTAACAAATCTTTCTTGTAAAGTTGTAATTCATAATTATTTCTCATAAGTTGAACTAATAAAAAGTTGTAATTGCTTATAAGTCTACCAGCAACAATTTTAGGGATAATTTGTTTTATAATCGATTTTAAAATGAATATTTTTGTAACTTATTTGAAGTTATCAAAAAGAAATACAAAAATAAATTAATCAAATAAATTTAAGTTAATTATTTTATCTATATTTTGTTTATCTTCAGCGTATATAGAATATTTATACAATAAAACTGGCATGTCATTCTTTACATGTCGGTATAAAATGTTTCTCTCGCTTTCGAGAAACTTTTTATGATGATAAACTACTTGATAAGATTCTAATGCAGTTAACAAGTTGTTCAAGAGTACAAATATTTCTACAAGCGTTTTCAATACTTGAGGAGGTTTTACAAGTTAAAAAACTGAATTCATCAAACTAAAAAAAGCACTTCAAAGTTTGTTGGAATCAATCTAGAGTTTTTTGAATAATTTTTGCAACACCAGTGAATGTATTTAAGTCAATTAATCATATTTAGTCAGTTTTCTGTTACAAAAGCTTATTGCTTCCAAACATATATCATCCTTATTAAAAGTTTTTAGTAGTAATTTGAACTAATCTATTAAAATTGAATTATTTAAAGTTTTGTATTAAACAATTAGATCTGATTGATATATTGAAGCATATATTATCAATCATACATCACGAAAAAATCAAAAAAAATTTTAAAGAAAATAAAAAAATGTAAAATTTTTCTACCACAAAATAGAAATAAGGAATTTATTGAGCTGTTGCCAGATATTTCAGACAGGATAAACCTATTACCGCAGTTTAATAGTTTGAATAAGATTGCGTTAAATCTATCATTAAATTTGAAATAGTTTTTTATCAATTCACTTTCAACGCAAAATTGCTTAAATGATGATTTGAAATTAATTTTGTTGACGAGTTGAAGTCAACTGAAATATTTTTAATAACATATCTAATGTCTTCATTTGAAATAATTTTCTTAAAAATTAATTTGAGTTATTTTAAAATAAGTTCTCAACACAGCGTTCGTACTGAAGTAATAAAATATATTGAAGAAGATTAAAAATGTCTTCTGAATTTAAATTATACGGTAATTACCAGACAGCTTAATATAAAAACAAGCATATTAACAAGTTCCCCGTCCAGGTTTCTGTTTGTATAGAAACTACGAAGACTCCGGTTTCAAACATTGATGAGGAGTAGTTAGGGTAGCAATCTCAACTAATTAAAATCTTCAAAGTTCCAACTGAAGTTAGATCTATCATCTCATCATTAATTCTGAATTTAATCATTATCTGATATTATTTAAGGACTAAAATGGAAAAAGGGATTTATGATATCAATTTTATTTTTGGGAAACCATCTTAGAGAATATTTTTACAGATAAGTTTACGAAATTTGACTTCATTAAAGATTCTTTCAGCTGTGTATCCTCATTATTAAAGATTAAAATCAAATTAATTTTATATTATCAGCAAAATCAATGGTTTAAAAAATGTCCCTACAAATAATTCTTTCTACACTACTACACTTAGGAGCCACAAGCTTAATTTTCCGCTTCTAAATCTTATTCTTTATTCTTAAGCAAAATACCTGTGTAAAGTTGAAACATCTTTCTAAAAGTCTTTAAAATATTTTATTGTCACAAGACCAACCATTTTTCAAAACTCTCTTAAAGGTTTCATATAAAGTTTCAGTATAAATTTTCACTTTAGATTTGTTGGATTTGAGATCTGATTTTTTAAATACATTTATTTTATACAAGGGATAAATAATGCAGCTCTTATAACAAACATAAACAATTTGACTATAGAAAAGTAACTAATTTATCTTACAATATATAGAAACATTAAAATAAATATAGAAATATTGCAAGGCATAAGTCAAATATCAATTGAAAGTTAAAGGTTCAAAATAATAAAACAAGTGACGAAAATAACTCGAAGTGATATGACACGTTAAAGAAATTACTTAAGTCACATTTTTCAACAAAATTTTGATAGCTGTAGTGGCTACCAGGCGAGAGGTTCCTGGTTCGAACCCTGGTGGAAACATACTTGCGAAAAGAAAAATTCCACTTAAAATACAGGTAAAAGGGCCCTATAAGTCTGGTTAATGACAACTCTGAAAACGCAAAATTACAAATTTAAACCCGGAGTTGGAGCCTCGTATTCAGTACTCAATGTCGTTCTGGCAGCTCCTGCGATGCCAGCTGGGAGTATCTGTGTCAGTTCATCTATTCCGTTGCATAACCTGGCTGGCGTTGAGAGTGGAATCCCGCTGTGTGGGTAACAACTGGATCTTCATAATTTTCGCCTCAGTTTTCAGCAAAGGCGTTTTCAGCCGAAGCAGGATAAAAAAGTACTGCTAGCAAATGTTATTTTGTTTTGTAAGGTAAAGTCATAGTAAATGTCTTAAAATGAGCAAATAATTAACTTACAATTAACTTATTTTAAATTATTGTTTTTATAGCTTTTAACAATTCAACAAAAATCTTTTAATCCATTTTGTATAGAGTATTTTTACGGTTGTTAAGTCTTAACTAGTAATCCTTCATAATGTTTACAGAATTTACTTGTGGCAACTTGAATTTCTAAAATTTTTCCATTTTATGGTTTCATTACAATTTTATCTTATGTTAGTAGTAAATGAGCAAACGCAAAGTAATTTTTGTACAAGCTCTAAAATATAATTGATAAGATGATAAGGCACCAATAAGTGATTCATGAAGAATTTTAACAAACATTTTCTTAGAAAAAATTTTCCGTTAATTATTCAAAATCACTATTTTCTAACTTTCAAGATATAAGTTAAAAGACTTTCAGATATATCCAATTTGAGTAACTCTATTAATCGCCATATGAAATGTTTGCAGCCAATTTAGTTTGCAGCCAATTTAGTTTGCAGCCAGTTTGGTTTGCAAAGATCCTATTTATTCACCGCGGTTAGTTCAATTTATGTCTTCTACAATAACTCCTTTATGCATCACACTGTGAGCTGAGAATAATGAAAATTGAAATAGTGATCAACATTTGAAGTTTATTTTAAAGAAAAAATAGGTTTGAGCATTTTCGTTATCTTTTAACATTGTTTTATTTATTGATTTTCACTTATCTAATTGAATGGCTATTTGTTAAATATTTTCTAGATTATGTGTTTTTATTTTAATCGTTTTAAATCTGTTATTTGGTTATTAAGCAAGTATTTTTATTAAAACAAGCTTTCAAAATTGATCTAAAAAATGGTAACTGTTTTTTTTTCTAAAACTAATTTCATTGCAGAATCAGTGCAAATATTTTAATCAAATTAATCAATTAGAAAATAAATTTTATTTTAAATTAATCTATTTTATTTTTTTCATCTTTTGTATGCTTTATTTTCTAATCTATCTTCATAAAGATTTGAGGTTTATGAGAAATTTTCTTTCTAGCATTTACTAAATATGCTATCTTACTTTTTGTTAATTTGATTTTCAATATTATGAAATAGAAGTTTATTATTATCAAATATATAAATTTGAGTTACAATTAAATTAAGAAGCTTTTAAAAAATGACATTTATAGTTATCTTTATTATAATTGAAATATATGTTTTTATCTAAACAAATGTATAATCATTTACAACAATACATGAATGTATTTGCAATTATATTTTATTATAATTAATATTTTAGATAACTAATAATTAAGTTGATTAATTAATTATTCTTTTAAGATTAGATTAAACTTAAGAAAACAAAGTTTCTGGTAATTATCTTTTAAATTAAAATTATTAATCAATAATTGTTCTAAAATTAATTATTAATTGTTTAATTAAAGTTTATATTTGACTGTAGATGGTGTCAAAATTTATGGAATCTTCTATTAATGCTAAGAAAGTTTACAACAAAAAAGATACACTTTTTTTTAAAGGTTTGTCTCTTTTGGTTTATAATTTTTGAAAATATGTAGATGTGCTTTTGAAACATTTTAAAGCAAAAACTCCATGATAATTATCAAAATCTTTAATTCGATAATTAGATAAACTTTTTTTGAATCATCAAACTTTGATATTAAAATGATAAAAATATTTTTATTTACAGAAGGTGAGAATCCTCTCAAAGTTGAGAAGATACAGACTCAAAAAGTCTCTTACAAAAATTTCCTTAATTATTCAAGATTATCTGATTATACATCTTCTAATCATCTTTCAATCTCGAAAAGTCCGTCAGAGTCTGTCATTTACTCCCGTATAAACTCACATAAAGAAGTTGAACGATTTAAAGAAAAGAAATATTTTCCATCCAGAAACTCTACATCAATTTCCCAATCTTCTTTTTCACTAAATCAATCTTCAAATTTATCTTCTCCAAAATCTTCTCAATCTTATTTAAAAGTTGAAACCAATCATTCGGAACCAAACAACTCTAATCTTGTTATAAGAAATCCCCCAGTTTCTTTCAATCGAATAAAAGCTCCTCAAAGATCCGTCTGTAAATTAGAAGATTGTAGCAAGAAGCTGATGATCTCTTTATGTGATGGAAGAGGGAACTTGTTGATGATTGATGGATGTAAAGAGTCTCCGAGAAGATTTTTGGATGTTGTCAGAAATGAAGAATTAAAGTGAGAAGTGATTCTAAAAAATCTGCTGAATTTATTTCTAAGTTTTTTTTTTCAATGTGACCTTTCCACTTTGTTTTTTGAGCTTTTAAAGTAAAGTTTACAAAAAAGTGAAAACTGAGACAAACCTATTTGCGTTGTAACTTTCAACTTGTCGAAATTTACTTGAACTTTCTCTAAAAGGTTTAACTACTATTATTCAAAAAATATTCTTTTGTTTATTGAAATACTTAAAACCCAAAAGACATTACCAGAGATTGACTTTTCTTGTACTAAAGCCTTTTGCAAATTAGTTCAAACAATTTGAACTGTTGTTATTTCAACCTTACCTTTTATCAACAAAACCCTTTCTACAAATTTGCGGTTTACTCAAAGTGTCTTATCTTTTCAACCAATTTCAGCATTTTTTTGCTGAAAATAAGTTTTTGAATTTTCAATTTACTAGAAATGGTTTCATCACTAAATCTTTAATGAAGAAAAAAGGAAATAAAGAGAAGAAACCAAGTCCGAAGAAGATCAAAATGAAGAAGTTGCAAAACTTAACATCCAAACGAAATGATCTTCAACCAGATTTTATTTGTAACTTTTCAGGTAATTTTCATTTCAAATAAATAATTTCTTTGATGTGAAATGAAAGAGTTTTAGAAGATTATTCAATAAATGAGATGCTCTTGTAGTTAATCCCTGTCTCTGAGTTTTAATCTCCTTAAAAACTCTTCTGCTTTGTTCAAGTGGAATAATGAAATATTTGTAGCAAGCCTATGATCACCACAACTTCATCACGTGATTTCTGAAGATGTTTGTTTTAGTCATCTTTTGTTTAGTTTACCTACTTCATCTTGTAATCAGCTGTTCGCTGTGGAAAACTTCTCAAATTAAATCTTTGGTTTCATATTAAAAACTTTCATTTATTTCATATTTATTGAAAATAGATCTCAATGAGGAGTGTGAAAGTCTTTACGGAGGAGAAAAATCTGTAAGAACTCAAATGGAGGAACTAGGATTAAACAAATCTCTGTTAGATGAGGATCAACTAAATGATCTCACGTCAGTCTTCAGATGTTTGTTGTTGATATACTTTCAAGTTTTAATTTCAAATAATTATTTTGTTGATCGATTTACAAAACCTCTTCAAGTTTCATTTCCGTTTTGATAATCATTTAATCGAAACTTCTGAATTTCCACTGCTCAACAGCACCATCTAGCGGGTTTCAAACCTAAGTAAAAAAACAGAAATTTATCAACAAGTTTTCAAATGAAAAGTTGTTCTATAAAAGTCTTGTAACTTATGGAGCAGCTTCTTTTCCTTTTGAGTTATTCACGGATCAAAGATAAACTAAATAAGACATTCTTGTAATCAAGTTGGGAAATGCGGTTCTTTCTCCGGATAAATAGTTCAATTTTTGAAATAACTTAATGAAGTATTTTATACACAATCATCAGGTCATCATATTTGGTGACAACTTTCCAGCTTGCAAAGGTTTCGTGTAATTATTCAAAGGATGAAGTAGTTCTTGCGTTGCCTTCGAGATTTCTTTTGAAAGTTGAGATTTAAATGAATTTTTTTAGAGGTAATCATCAATCAACAAGTCACGTGACATCTTCGTCTCGCAACAAGTCTTTCACTAACCACGTGACCACCTCACCTCACTACCGCGGTTCTCATGACAACAACAAACCTGATGTGAGTCATCACATGCGTCATTAGTGTGCATTCAAGCGGAACGTATCTTCATCGTTGCCAACTCTTCATGACGCATTGCTTGGCAACGAACGCTGTTTTTGCTTTTATAAAAGTTTCCAAAAAACATTTTTGTAGAAACCATCTGATCACGTGGCTTCTCGACAGATGCTTCCAGCTTCGACGCGTCGAGTCCCTGTGCAGATTATATGTGATCCAATTACTGATTTTACTCCAAGTTGGAAGATCCGAAGACCTTTAACAGCACCAACAAAATATCAGCCATGTGTTTGAAGCAGGCCATTTTCATTTTTTGCCATTTTTTCTCCGTTGTAAACTGCCAACGCTTTAAAGTTTAAGCTGCTCAAAATCAATCGTCAACTTTTTATGCAATCTCGTCAATAAAATATTCAAAATATCAATCTACTGGTTGTCGATTGGTTCTACTGGTTGCTGACTGATTTTACTGGTTGGTGATTGGTTTTACTGGTTGTTGATTGGTTTTATTGGTTGGTGATTGGTTCTACTGGTTGTTGATTGGTTCTACTGGTTGCTGGTTGGATCTACTGGTTGTTGATTGGTTCTGCTGGTTGTTGATTCGTTCTACTGGTTGCTGATTGGTTCTATTGGTTGCTGGTTGGTTCTACTGGTTGGTGATTGGTTCTAATGGTTGGTGATTAGTTCTACTGGTTGTTGATTGGTTCTACTGGTTGCTGACTGATTTTACTGGTTGCTGATTGGTTCTACTGTTTGCTGATTGGTTCTACTGGTTGCTGGTTGGTTCTACTAGTTGTTGATTGGTTCTGCTGGTTGTTGATTGGTTCTATTGGTTGGTGATTGGTTCTACTGGTTGGTGATTGTTTTACTGGCTTCTGATTGGTTTTGATAGTTGACTCTGTTGGTTGATGATTAGTTCTACCTGAATAGACTTGACTATTGTGAGAAGAAGTTTAGAAGCACTGAAGCGGAACGCGCGAGAAGTTTTTTGTGATTATTAGAGACTCTTAAAGCTTGAACGAGTCGATATAAAGCATCGAAGATGTAAACTTCCATCACAACTCACGAGCTCAATGAAGTTGTTTCCTCTTTTCATACTTCTCATCGTTCAAACAGGTTAGTGATTACTTTCATCTTCTTTTCATCATCGAATTCTGTTACAGATGCCAATTTCATCTGCAATGCCACTAATTTGATCCTCATCTCTCAGACTACTTTACTCCTAAACTTTTCCGACACCAGAGGCAGTAGTGAGCAGTTTGCATGCGCTTGTAACAACTTCCAGTGCGATCGGTTGTCATGTAATCTCAACAAAGATGTCAACACGCGCGTCTTAGCGCCTAAACCGCCTCCTAAACCCTCATCAAGTCTTTCAAATCCTTGTTACGATGATGTGAATAATAAAATGATACCACGTGGAAGTAGTTTTATGAGAGGGGGTTTCCCCTCGCATGGATGTGAATGTCCTGAAGAGGGAGAGCCCCAGCTGATTTGTGTCCCGCTTCAATGTCGATATGATATCCCTCCAGCAAGTCCTGCTCCTCCTCCACAGGACCCACAAGGTCAGTAAACGCCCCTAAACTCACCCAACAACTCATCAGTGATGACGTAGACTGCGTGAACGCGTGGACACAAGAACTGCATCACCATGGTGACGCGTTCAACTTCTCGCTAGTCATCAACAAGTTCCAACAACTGTCCAATCAGGTCACGTGTTCATGTCGCGATGGGTTGGTCAAATGTGATTGTGAGTTTTCTGATATTCGGTTTCCATGGTTACCGGAATCTTCTTCAGTTGCTGCGGGACTCTGTTGTGATGACAAAAGTGGTGAACTGAAGCGGAACGGAGATCGCGTCTTCAAACGTCATCCGACTCTTCCTTCAGTCTTTGTCATCTGTATTTGTGCTCCAAATGAAATGGAATGCTCCTTGGAGGCTCGAGATGAGGATACAGGTGATCTTATTGTGACGTCATCATACGCTCATCGCGACTCTTGCAGCAGCTCGAAAAGTGACTCGGAAAAGATGTCGAGATAAGACTAGCGGGATGAAGTACAACGTCGGCGAGTCGTTTCGACGTTTCCATGGCGACGGATCAGTTTCGAGATGTCGTTGTGTGATGAAGAAGAGGAGAGGGACACGAAAAGCGCATTTGAAATGTCGTCGAAAAACGTAAAGATTTTTCGCGGTTTCGCGAATAAAATTCGATCCCGATATTTGGAGACGAGATTGTGATTAATCATAGGAGCAGGAGAGATTTTATAGAAGATCAGATGATGTAGAGAGCTTTCAGTAAAAAGAGTCAAAAATATTTCAACTTAAAAAAGTTTTAATTTTTAAATCAGAAGAAAAAATTTAATAAAAAGTTTAAAAATATTTCCAAAAATGTAAAAAGTTGTTTTTTTGAACTTATCGAAACTTTCAGAGGAAGACAAAAACAACAACTGATCATCAAATCACTCTTCCAGTAACTAAACACAATTTGATGTCCTAATTACTTTTGAAGAAGCGCATATTCTGAATTGATTAATTTAAATTTCTTGGAAACTAAAAACTTTATAGAACAAAACCACATCTTAAAGACGACAACAAAAAGATTAAAATAAGATTTTCTCATTTCTGAACAAAAAAACTTTTATTTTATTTTCTTCAATAGTTTCTTATTTGAATATCATTCAAAACAAATGATAAAAAATTGATTTTTATAAAACTTTTATTTAAAAAACATCTAATTTTTTAGGCACAAAATTGCTTTATTTGAAAACTTAAAAAATCTTTTTTATTTTTAATGATGTAGACTTTGAATAATTTCTGATGACAAATATTCAGTTATCGATTTTGTAAACGTCAAAATACTAATTTTTAAACTGCTGTTTTAAGAACTTTAAAACATTTAGCTATTTAAACTTTCATTTCTATGTTTGATTAGTTAATTAACTGTTAAAATATTACTATCGACTTAACAGCTTCCAACAAACTTAAAAAGCAAAACCCCTTAATTGGGAGTCGTCATTAAACTAACTTAAAATCCCGCCAAAAATGTAAATTAAAAAAGCAAATAGTTGATGGGCCAATTGCAGTTGCGGCAAAGCTTCAAAAAACATACAGAATGGAACATGAGATCAAATAATTTAAAAGTCGTTTCAAGACTTTGTAAAGATGATGAAAGTTTTTCAAAGTTTGAATACAATTCTCAAGTGTTTAAAGAGTTCAGCGAACAAACTTTACACATGACTGAAACTCAATCAACTTGTCATCACTGCTGCATCTCATATGCTCAATGAAGCATAGAGAACTTTTTCCTTAGACTAAGAGCTGTATATAAGCCAACATCAGCAGATAACTTCATCTAACTTCTTTAATTAGCATCAAGTTTAAAAATGGAGTTAATCAGATTTTGCTTTTTGCTAATTTCTTTCAGTGCAGTTGCTAGTAAGTTTGTAGTTCAAAACTTTCATTAAAAGTTGAATAGTTTGACAAGATTTTGTTGCTTGCAGTCGCTGTACCAGAAGCTAATTGCTTCTCAGTCGGGTCTGAGAGCATCACTTTCAATCACAGAGACACTTTCACCATCAGCTTGACAAATGGTGGGGAATTAGGGTCCAAGAAGTATGCATGTACTTGTAATGGCTACACAAACAGTTGTGCAAGACTCGATTGTCGACTAGAAGAGCCAGAAGAACCAATTATTGTTGTTCCTATGCCAACCGGTAACGAAGAAGAGGAGGAGGAACCTCAATCAATCTTTAGTAAGTGAAGATTAGGAAGATGACGGAGACTAATTGTTAACTCTAGTCGGAGGTTCTTGCTATGATGAGACGACTAAACAGTATTATGAACGAGGACAAACTTTTATCCGAAAAGGGACACCTTCAATGGGCTGTAAGTGTCCAGAAAGTGGTAGCCTGGTCATCAAATGTGTTACTATGAGCTGCCAATTGGCCCCAACTCCTAATCCACCTCTACCAGATGATATAAACATGTTCGGTAAGATATGGTTTTCACAAACAGCGCCGTTTAGTGACGGAATTTTTCAGATTGTTTTGACCCTTGGATGAACTCAGTTGTGGATCACGGAAGCTTTTACAACAGATCACGTCGAATGAGCGAGTTCGATACCGAGAGCGGAGTCTACTCTTGCTCTTGTAGTAGAGGAAGAGTCAGATGCACTGGTGAGTAAACTAATCATGAGATTACCAACATCAAAGACCTCATCTGCAGCAATTGATATCCCTTGCTGTGATGAACTAAGCGGAGAATATCGCGGTAAGGGTGAAGATGTTACAGTGAGCATACAAGGGACATTAATGGGATGTACTTGTTTTGGAGGAAGATCTTCTTTCAGAAACTGTCAATATTACAGAAAACGGACTACTACGATCCCAACTACAGGTTTGAGACCTATTTTTAGCTCTCTGCTTCTAATCCTGATCTTCTCGAAGCTCGTATCCTCCCTACAACAGCTTCCACTACTGCTACTTGTACTGATCGCTACAGTGGAAGACGATATCGCGTCGGGACCTTCTTTATACAAAAACGACCTTCGTCAGGGACCTATCGGTGTGAATGTGTTCAACGTTTCCACCCATCAGGCGGCAGTTTTATGCAAACACGATGTCGGCGAAGGGTGTAGACGCTTTGTCATGGTAATAAAACAATGTTGATCATGAAGAATTTTATTGATTGATTCACCACCAAGCAAAATTAGTTACAAAACAGAATGAAAAAATCTGAGATTATATTAGAAAGGAATATCTACAAAAATAATCAGTTTGATTCATTGGAGTCAAGTACTCTCAGTTGGCTCGTTCTCCCCACAAACGTTTGAATCGTTTTGATCTTCGGATTGATTGGATTCTGATGATTCCTGTAAATTAGCATAAAATCGTAAACGTTCAAGATGAAGATGAGGTTTTAGCAAAAAGAAAAATGAAGTTAAAAAAATATTCCAACAAAAATGAGATATCGATGAGAAAGCTGTTTGCAGATTAAATGAAGCCATGACAACGAGCCAAGAGTTAGAGGAAGTCATGCAGAGAATGACGTCAGAGGTAGTAAGTGACCACGGCACGACAAAATAGGCCAGTTAAATAAAAATTGAATTTATAATTGAAATGAAGAGTGATTAGGACATGTAGGACACAAACGTGCATTTGGTTACCATATGACCACAAACCAACTAGTCCCTTAGACCAGGTACATTTAACCACCCACCAGCGTATTCCTGTTGGTGTCTAGGATAGACCATGTCACCGTTCAGCAAGATGCTTTCAAGTTCATCTGCCGCTAAACCTCCGAGAATATCGACTTCAAGGTCGGCAGACTGTCATTTATTTTCCGATCGTTCAAAATTTGGTTTTTAACAAAGTTTATTTTGATGGGATTTCTATTTAAGTTAATTGAAATGAAATTTTGAACCCACAAAAAAACCTCCCTTTTGTATATGATGAAGAAAACGATGGAAAAATTAAGTTTGAAAACTTACAAGCCACTTTAGAGGAGGATAATCAACTAGTTTGTCTGTGATATTCAGAAGAAGTTGGTTGAGTTGGTTGATGTTGTTTTGAGTGGTTTCAATCATTACTGTTGAAAGATTAGTGATGGAGTTGACACCAGCAAAAGTATTGTAAAGATCTTTACTCAATTCCTTCGCTTTTGAAGCCTATAATAAAAAGAATTGTAAATTTTGCGTTGAGTAGAAAATAGGATGACTTTTTCAAGCAAGTTCTGGTACTTTTCAGATGATTGAAAATAGGTAAAGTACTTGGTGCAAGTCTCCATTAGCTGCTTACTAAACTTCTCAGCATTCGCCAAAACCTTACTTTCCCATTTCTGCTTATCACAAATGATTAATTTGAATCAAGATTGAAAAACGTCTTACCTCAGAAAAGGCGGAGGCAACGGTGGTGATACCTTCTTTAGCAGTGGACATTTTTTGGTGAACATTGTTGACTGAATGAGTAATGGTATTGGTTGTAGCTGTTAGACCAACTTGGGCTAACTTGATCTAAAAATTGATTTGAAATAAGAGGTTGAAAGTTGGTTGAAAAGTTACTGACTAAGTTGACAGTGTAGTCGAGACCTGACAGGCTAGCTTTACTATCTCCACTCAAAAATGAAAGTCGACGCATAGCTCGTTGGTATGACCGTTTCTTGACCTGGACAAACATGTTAATGGCGGTCTAATTGGTCCACATTGACCACAAACCTTTGCTGAGATGCCAGTCAATCGCTTCTTGGTCCCTTCAACTTTGTTGCTCTGGCAACTATCATCTGTATCAAAAGAAGATTATTTGGTGAATTTGATTGGCTAAATAAGACCTTCTTCGCCACTTAAACCATTTATAGTTTGTTCATCTTCTTCAGGAAGATAATAATCAACAATATTCTCAGTGTAACCCAAAAGCTCATTCAATATGTCTGAAGCTTTATCTTTAGTATCCTCAAAGACCTGATGAGCTGGTTTTTGAAGTTGCGGAATCTTATCCTCTAATTTATCCAATCCACAGTTCGCATAACTATTCAAAGTATTTCCATACTTATCAACTACAGGTTGAGATGAAGTAATAGCCAAATTAGCAGCTGCATTTGTAATTCCTTCAGCAGCCTTTAGAATAAACCAATTAAATTGTAAATTCAAATAAGATTAAATCAAACTCACTTCTAAATATGGAGTTACAGTCGGGTAAGATTTTTTCAAACTCACATAATATGATCTAAAAGCATCATAGGTTGAAATCAACAGAGGTAGCTTACTGACTCTTTGAAGAGCATTAGGAAGTTCCTTAAAAACAGTTTAGTTGTAAAATTGAGTTGTTTTTGTTAAGAAAATACCTCGCCATTTAATTTAGGGTCAAAGTCCAAACTTTCAGCAATATTTTCATTAGACATTATCACCAGCTTATGATATGCTCTTAAAACAATTTAATAAATTTTATTAGTTAAAAATTATAAGATAAAGTTTAATTAAAAATATCAAAATAAAATATTTTTATTAGTTCTACTAAAAATAAAATTATATCATCTCCTAAAACTATAATTAAATCAAAACATATAATTCTGTATGGAATTGTTGTAAATAAATAAAAGCTGTTGAAAAAATACTGAGACAAAAATAAAACTGAGATGAAAGTGAAGATAATAAACAAGGAAGTTGAACCTAAAAAATCACTTTCTTTTGAACAATGAATTCACATTTAAGAAACAAATATAAATATTTTTAAAATACAAAAAAAAGTACAGTATTTAAATGTTAGGAATAATCAATAATATAAAAACAACTTTCAGAATTTTTAACTTGAAAAAATGAATTTTTGATTTTATAAAACTATTCATGAAACATAAAGCTAAAAATAAGTTTAAAAAACAAAAAACTATGTGAAAAATTCAAATAAATCATAATAAAATCAAACTCTCTCCAATCTTTGCTCCAAAACATTTTAATAAGATTCATTTAGTAAGCTTATACAGACTAAAGTTCACTAAAAGCTTTTATGAGGAGCAAGTGCTTATTAAAGTTGTAGAATGGACTTTGTTCTGATTACATTATTTAATTTTTTTATCATAAATCACTTTATTTGAAAAAGTAAAATGAGAATTGTACTATTTGAAGAAGTTATTAGAAAATTCTTTTTTTCCAAGAAGTATATTAGTTATTTATAAAGTAAACTATTATTTCACAAGTAAAGTATTTCTTTCCACATATCTACTCACAATTACAAATATTTTAGAAATAAAATCAATAAAAACCAGACACACGTTTAAAATTTTGAACTTTGATTGTTTGCTAGGAAATGATAAAAGAAAACGTCACTAATTACTTTGAAAATTTATGACTTAATTTCTATTGTAAGAAAAAATGTTATGCTAAAAAATTTGTCATAAAAAGAATAAACAAATATTTCACATTATCTAAAAGATTAAAAAAAGTTTGAATTTTTTCCGACAGTAACTTAATAAGTGAATATTTAATTCATAAAATACAAAGTAATTAAAAGATTAATTAAATTTTTATATATAATAAACAAAAATATATATTTTTTTAATTTCATTTATTTTCTAATTTCTATTTAGGAACTTTATAATGACAATTACACCAACGACTTAAAAATTTGTAATTTAGTTTAAATTATTAGAAACCAACTTTTTTATAACTCATATGAAATAATTTTACAGAAAAAAATGGTACCTCTTGTTAATTTAATAAAAATAGCTAGAGTTTTTCTACAGCAGTATGTTATTAAAACAATAAGTAGTCCTGTTTATAAGTAAGCATACTAAAAATAGTTGAACAAAAATTAACTTTTAAATAATATCGAAAAACTTTTCTTCCTTTTTTGGCCTGCCGAAAACGACCATGCATAATATATTTACATATATGCCAGGGCAGATACTATAGAAACCCAGTTATTGCCCATGCAGCAGGACTCTACTCTCCACGTTAATAAGATTTGCAGCGGAACATTTGGACTGATGCAGCTGCGCCCGGCTGGCGTCGCAGGAGCTGCCAGAACAACATATAGTGACAAACTGCCTACGAGGTTCAATTTTTGGCTTTAAGAGTTTCTTAATAAAAATATTTAAACTTTTCTCTTTTTTACTAATCCAACGTAATACGATATATGAATTTTCAAGAGCTTTAACTGTAAGATATTCATGAAAAATTTCTTAATAAAAGTCAGAAGTATTTGAGCTTTTTATTTTAATTTAAAGAGGATTACATCTGTACTGATACCACAAATGTCTTCTGAAAAGTTGTGGATTTAACAAAAAAGCCTTGATCATCCACTACAAGGGAAGCTATCCTTGACTCAGAGACCTAAAATACTGATTTAAAGGATATTCAACTTTAAGATTTGTCAGATGTACGACTATTAGAAGCTGTTTAGAAAAATGCTCAGTTCTTATTTTTGTTGATAAATTTAAGGTGATATTGAAATCTTTCCTGCTACTAAAACACAAAGAAACTAGAAACAATAACTTTTGGACAAGGCCTACTTTTTGAAAATCGCCTGACAATGTTTTTCCTGATTCAAAATTATATCAACAACTCGTAAAAGAACTCTTCTTATCATAGAGGCAAAAAGAAATTTTGTTGGAGTAAAAGGACATTTAAAAGTTTAACTCACAAATACTGGCTAATGTTACTATTAAGCTCTACATAATCTGAAATCCAACTTTGTGAAAGACCAATTTCACCTATTTAGAAGTCTCAGTATATATCACTAGTACAAAGTTGATTTGTTTGTAGGTAAAATTTTATTCTATATCTAATTACTCAAAAACATGTAACTAACAAAAAGTTACAACATTTTCAGCATTTTTATAAACAATTAGTAAATTTGTAGTATAATTGTAATTGAAAAATATAATAACAATAGGTTCAAACAGATTTTAATAAACGGAAAAATGATTAACTAAGTTCAATTAGCCAATTAGAAGCCATATTTACAGCTGGTTTACGAATTGTTACCGTTCTTGTACTTGATTCATATTCAAAACCTAACATTGTCTTCTCACCACCTACAAAACAATAAACCAGTCAGCAACCAATCAGAAAACATCACAACAAACCATCTGATTTAATAGTGACAAGTTTTGGTTCATCTGTTCCCATAACAACCACTCTTTCCAACCACGACCTTGTTGGCCACGCGTCTTTTGGCGTCAGAAGCCTAAACAACAAAATGGTCGATTTTATTTCATCCCCACATTTTGCTAATAACTCACTGAGATGTCAAAATGGAATTTTTGAAGCTAAATTGGATTCGATTGAAGCTTCCAGACTGATACTCATACGAACGACCATCATCCATATAGAGGTCTCCCGAAGACTCATTCTGACGTCATAAACAAGATCAGCAAATAGAAAAGAAGAGTAAATGATGAACCTTGTGATCAAGAGCAACAAAGAGTGTGTAAGGATCATGTATCATTAGTGATGAAGAGCGACGAATGCGCATCTTTCGCGGGAGCACCGATCCGCCGCGTTGTAAAACAGCGATCTGCCAAAAAACGAGTCAGTCACGTGACCAGTGAAACGAGTCACTTGCCTTCTCGAGTGGTGTTGCCATGGTGATGGTTTGAGGGCTGGTGAAATGGCGTCTAGTGTAGACATCGAACCATCCTTGGTTGCCTAGAAACAAACAAGTTTGCTTGGCGACCAGTTACAAGCGGTGGTTACCTGGTAGATAGACTTGAGAGGTGATAACATTAGGTGAAGTCACTGGATGCACCAGAAGCGCTGAACCAACCATGAAGCTGTCATCTTTCGCGAACAAGCTCGCGTCTGAGGGGAACTCGTACCAAAGAGGGCGCATTGGGGGTTCCCCTGTTTTGTGAGCATGATAGAAGAGAGTGTACCTGAAATATTTGATAAGTTGGGAGTGGATGGAATTGGCGGGAAAACTGACCAATAAGGAAGTAGCTCGTAGCGTTGACGGACAGCTTCACGCATCACTGATTTGTGTTTGTCATCATATAAGAAAGGTTCACGTCGGGCGGTATCAATATGAGCATGTGATCGAACAAAAGGTTGATAGAAAGCCGCTTGGTACCAACGGGTTAGTAGTTCAGCATCAGGATTTCCGAAGAAACCTCCAATATCAGCTGGAGATGAAAGAACAACATCAAATCGAGATGATTGGGGCGAAAAAAGAGTCCCAACCTCCACAATGAGCGATTCCAGATAAGCTGATTGTGAGTAGCATAGGGATGGTGGCAGCGAGATGGGACCATTTAGCTGTGTTGTCCCCGGTCCAAATAGCTCCTGTGGGACAAATGGGGTCACTAAAAGTCAAGTTAAGGACAGAAGAGAACCATATTTTTGGGTTCCAACAAAGAAAGCGCGCGATAACACGAAAGGTCTCTCATTGCCACTGGATCGCGATAAAAGTCCTTTGAAGGTTGACATTTGCTGCAAGTAGCGAGAAGTGATGACGTCATGAACACATGGACCAATTGTCTTTTACCATCAGTGACCCGTACATGTTATGGACGTTTCGGTGCTCCCAACCATGTCCATGTTTTGCGTCCTTGTTCATTGTTATTTCTGGTCCGTTAAAAACACTCGGTTCGTTCATATCATTCCACGTGAACAGGTGACGCGTAGATCCCTCATACAGCGCCGTCGAGAACTGCGATGCCCACCATTCCCTATCAAGTGTTTAAGTTAGAACCAATCAGAAGGAAGATGTGGACCAGAACCTGACAGACGGTAGAGTAAAGTCGAGATAGGATGAGTCCCCGGACCAGCACCAGCCCTTGAACTGCTGGTCGTTACTGTCTTTGACGAAATAATTGTTTTGTTTCGCTGCACTGAAATACAAACCTTTAATTGTGGTCACTAGCGGGCGCTAGAGAGAACCTGTAAATGTGGTAGTTGGAGTCGACCTTTATATGCGGGTCGATAATTGTGACCATTTTACGGCCTTTAGCGGCCACGGCCTCTTGCATTTTAATCGGAGTTGGAAATTTAGCTGTGTCCCATGTAAAGTATCTATAACCACATCAGTTGTGGGACAGTGGTCATCAAATCATTTTGTGACCAACCTTTTACCATTTGTATGTTCAATATCTAACCATAAACAATCATATGGAATTTCACTATCATCAAAACCCGCGTCCACTTGTTCCACATCTTGTTCGTCTTTATAGTTCCATCTGGACTGATGGTATGCAGTGGACCACTCTGGTGGCATGTAGCTGGTCCCGGTCAGAGTTGTGTATTGACGCATGACATCTTTAGGTTGTGGACCAGTCATCACAAACACGTCAATCAGACCACTTTCTGACATCCAGTGAACATCTACCCGCTACCATATCACGTTGGTAACCATAGCAACCACTTGATGGCGGGACTTACCTCAGGACTCTCATCGCTATTGGCAAAGAAACCAAAGAGACCTCCAGAGCTGCCACTCGCGTGCTTCTGAACATCAACCCAAGTTTCAGCTGAGTTCAACCACAGCAGTCCCACGGTCCGTTTTGTGCTACAGACGTGGTTGTGAATGAAGAGTTAGAGGTCTGAAATTGCTTACTTGTGGGCAATAATCAGAGGAATGGAACCATACAATGCAGCCCTGCTGTCTAGTTCATATTCAAAAACGTCCAAATTGTAAAGACGATATGGTTCTGAGCCAGAAGTGTCCTTCAAAGACATCTGGTCCGCATGTTCAGGGACTCCGTACACGTCAGTGAAATTGAAAAAGCAAGTGTCCATACCAATGGACTCAGGGCCTAAAGTGTTAAGATGGTCAAATTAAAGCGTGGGTCGTTTCGTGACCACCTCGTGGCTTTTTATCTGTAAAAGTTTTGAAAGTCTCTTCCCACATTCCAGGTTCTTCTTCTTCCTCTTCTTCTTTTTCAGCTTCTTTCGCTTCTTCACTCTGCTGAAGATCACAACATAAAATATACTCGTAAAAATTCAGCTGCAAACCTCTTCATCTGATCCTGTCTCTTCCCTATTCAAAGATAAATTAATAAGATCTTTGAGTGAAGTTTAGGGTCTTACTTGTTGGGTTCAGATTTTTTTCGTAAATGTTCAATCTTTAATTGGCTCTTTGAGTTTAGACTAATGATTGGTTCATCTTCATCTAACACATCAATCCGTAGAGGATGACAATTGATCTTGACTTTAATGTTTGGTTGATCTTTTAATGTTAGAGTTATTATTTCTGATGATTTTACTGATTCAATATTAAACCTAAAAATGATTCTATAAATTTTATGATTATTTTGTCTCAAAAATACTTTTGAAATTTTAATTCTTCAATTGTGTCAGGAACATCAAATCTTGGTAGTATAGGTGATGCTTCATTTATTCGAATTCTAACAGATCCATCTTTTAAAGGCCATATTTCCATATTAAAGGGATGGCCATTATCTATGTTGGTGAGTTCTAACATTACTTTGCCATTATTATCAGTTTTTAGTGATTCAAAGTCAGCAACATATGGTGAAGTCTCTGGGCTATAGGCTCGTTGACGCCTAAAAAATATTAAACCATTTTGTAGGATGCTTAGAAATATTTTGAAAAAAATAGACTTTGATAGATTTGTTAAACTATTATTGTCTGATAATTTATTATAATTTTATAACTGCTACATAATTTATAGTACGAAAAAAGAAAATATTAAATTATCAATTTATATTTTAGTATTATTTGATGAATAATAATTTTAAAAAAAGTTGTCTCAAAGTTTTACTTGCAAAAAGAGCTTTGGTCACACTTCTTAAAATTCCCAGCATCAAAACCTAAAGTCAGATTTAATGAAAATAACAATAAAAATAAATAGTAAACCATCTTTGTCTAAAAATCTCTGCAAAAAATTAAAGAAATTTCAGTTATAAATTACTAATTATAAAATAAGATTTGATAATTTTGAATATCTAACAAATTGTGAATACAATTTGAAAAAATAAACATAATAAAAAATAACTTTTATAAAGATCAATTATTAAATCAAAAACTATGAGTTGTAATTTAAAACATTTTTGGTGATAATAATTAACTTTTCTCTTAAATTAAACTAATTTAGAAAAAAGTAATAATTTAATTTATTTTTAAGTTTTTTATTTTTTAAATTATTTTTAAGATAAATTTGTTTGTTTGCTAAATCAAATTTTAAATTGAATTATTTCAGATATAGAACATTATGTTAAAAAGAATAAGAGAAAATAACAATAAGAAAGATTCACTAACAAGAATATTAAATCTTTCTCCACGTAAATTGATGATAATCTACGTCAACATAAACTATAAAACGTTTTGACACAGCATTGTACAAACATTTAAAATAAAAGCCAAAAACGTAAAATAAATATTAAATTGTTAAAAAAATTATACTTTTAAAATCTATTTAAATAAATTTTTTTTATTTTTTAAGTGTAAATTTTTGTGAATATTTCAACTTTATTTCTGTAATAGTTGTCCTAAATCGTCCAAAAATTCTGATTCATCTTTTCTATAACAACTCACTCAAACTTATTTAATTAGGGTTCATTATTCTAAGATCTTCCAGTGATCATCTGTTGTCCTGTCTTTATTAGTAACTGTGTTAATCAGCAAATCATAAAACTACTTGTTTTAATTTAGATTTAAATAATTTATAACATTAATAAGATGAGCCGCTATCACAAATTTTAATTTTTCTGTAATTTTGCAGCACTCATATTCTTACACTTAAGCTTCTAATTTGGTTTAAATGAGTTTTCGACTTTAGATTTGTTGTATAAGAGATGCTTTCCATTTAATAAACATAAAATCTGAGGTGAAGTTACAATAAAAATTTTGTAGGAAATAGTTTCTAGTGGAAGAAACCATAAATAGAATTAGTCAAAACTTCGATGCAATTTTCATAAAAAGATTCTTTATAAATAGATCGTTTAACATTCAGTTAAAAAAGAATAGATGCTTATCATGATTTGAAGTGGACCCACCATATAAATTATTTTTTCAGAAATTGATTCATCTTTTTTATTACAAGTTTTCAAGTTTATTTATTATTTATTAAAATAAATGCAAAGGAGGTTCCCTTAAGAGAGCACCTCCCGCTAACATACATTCTCACAAATATCATCTATTAAGTTAAAAAATAGAGAGCAAATGATGTAACACATGATATTTCGGTAGTCCTCAACGCATATAACAGTGAACATTTGCATAGAATTATAGTAATATTAAAAAAAGAGAAAACTTTGCAGTTTAAAAATGGCAATGTTGGCAATATTATAACGGTTCAACTTCTACTTGAACAACGCGAGTGATTCTAACATGACAATCATTTCTGACAAAATCTTCTATGAGCATAAGTATTTGGACACTATTATACTTTTAACCAACAACTAACGTCTCAAATAGAGTATAACTCTTCAGTATGGGGCTCTCAACTTGAAAAAGATATTATAAAGCTTGCAACAGTTCAACAATTTTTTTTTACTAAGAAACCATTCCTAAAATGTGGAATACCATTCTCTTCAAACAAAATCGTCTCAATAAGCTTGTTATTAAATCCTGGCAATACTAACGACCAAAACTCGGAATACTAGTTACAATTATCAATGGTTTTTGCCAACTTAACACTGAACTCTTTAAAGGATGCAATCTTTCATATGTCTTCAGAGATTCGTCACTTAAAATTGACCCGTTTATTACTGTTTACAACACCTAGTGAATTAAAGTTTAAGTTAAATTTTCAATTGGGTAACTACCGTTTGGAACAACACTGCAATGAAATCTATCTATTACAAGTTTTTTTTGGAAAATATTTTATAATTAATATCGTCTGCAAGTAATATAAAAGGTTAGTTTACTTTTATCTCTACAGCATTTTTAATTTCTTTTTTATATTAATTTAGGTTAAACTGTGATACATAAAACCTACCTTTCAACTCAAATTGTCTTGTTTTCTATAAATAAATATTTAAATAATAAAAGTGTTCTATAAATAATAATAGCAGTGCAAAAAATAAATAAGTATATAAATAATAAAAGTTTTCTATATATAATGTTAGCCGAACAAAAAATAAATAAATATATAGATAATAAAAATTTACTATAGATAATGTTAGCCGGGCAAAAAATAAATGTATAAATAAATAATAAAAGCTTTCTACAAATAGTGTTAGCCGGGCAAAAATTAATAGTAAAAACATTTTGTGACAGTCTTGAAAACTATATTTAATTGGTCAGATTAATTATGAGATTACAAGTATTTGAAGCATTAACTTATTCTAGATTTCAAATTTATATTCAAAACTCTTTCAGCCTCTACGCAAGTCTGAATTTTTGATGGTACTGTGATTAAGATTAGGTTTGATACTTGCAAATTGTCTGAAAAAGCATAAATCAAGAAGTTGGAATGAATTTGAAGTTTTATTTATTTTATTAATGGGCAATAAAAATCAAATAATTCAAGACATAACTTGATGATTAAAACCGCTAAATAAATATCAGAGTTTACATCTTCACCACTCTATAAATTTCGTTGTCGAAGAAATCAAAACTTGTTGACCTGTTTATTAGATACAAAGACATTATGCATCGTTTTTTAAGACTTATTTTTTAAAGATTTAATTTTAGCTTTAATCAGTCAATCAGTTGTAAAAATTTTTCTTCTTTTTTTAATCTATCTCAATTATTTTTATGACAAAATATTTTCAAAATGAAAAAGTACTTTTAGTATGACACTTATATTTGTCTCTAGCAACCAAACATGCTTCTTCAGAGTAAACCCTTCTCATAAACAATAAATTTGAACCGTTTGGGTCTTTACTATTTGTGTCTTCATATTTATTTATATTTTTCGGGCAACTTCTAAAATAACTGGAACTAACTTTTTACAACTAGAGTTAACCATGGGTGTTATCAAATCAAGCAAAACAAGTTTAGCAAGATGACAAATCGTGAATATAAACAATAAAAACATTAAAAGAATGATAATCTTGGTCATAAAAAGTCTCAGATCCATTATTATAAACCAGACAGCTTAAAAGTATAAAATGATGAAATTTAAAAATATAAAACTACATTGATTAATGTATAAATTCAACAAAACGAAATATAAAATTTTATACAGAATAAATAATATCTGATAAAAAAACTTTAAAATATTAGACAGTAATTTAATTGATATGATATTTGATAAAAATCTAATTATAGGAAGAAAAAAGGAATGAAAATAGTTTATTCTAAAAATATTAACTCTTTAAATAATCTTTCCATATAATTAAAACTTAAATGATTCAAAATAAATTTCCAATTCTTGATAATTCCCTAAACAAGTATAAAAAAGAAAATGGAAATAGATTTATAATTAAAATTAACTTGTCATCATTTATTATAAAGATTTAGTTGGTTCTGACAACATATTTCTACTTTTACTAAATTTCATTTATTCTAAACTATGAATAATGTTGAAAAAACAGTCTTATCTAAATAATTAGTTCTAAAACAAAATAATTTTAAGCCAATCAGGTTACAGAGCTTCTCAACACAAACAGAAAAATGAAGACATAGGATTTGGGTGGGTCACATTATCTATTAGAAGCTAAGTTTGTTTGGATTTTTAAAAGTTAGAAAAAGTTTCAAATTAAAAAACGCCTCCTAATATTTTGTTTTTACTTTCAGCTTTTTGAATTATATTAATTTTTTGTGGTCTGATTAGCCAATCACAGCTAGAAGGTCATTATTTTCCAAACTAATTTTATCTAAGTATTGTTTGAATCAACAAGCGAATAAAATAAAGTATTATGAAGTTGAACAAGTTTGAAAATATATTTCCAAAATTAATTTATACAAAATTTTCAGTTCATTATTGTCAATGCATGTATCATTATATATATTATTATGTTATTTTAAATTTAATAAATAAAAATGAATTCATTTCTAAACGACTTGCCCATGGCAAATTCAAAATTAAAGAACTGTTAGGTTAAATAATCTCTAATTGTACATTTAATATATGTAGAAATTGAAGCATTTTAGTTAGAAAAAGAAAGTTTTAAACAATAAATTATTTGGATAATTTTTGAAAGTAAAATATGGACAAAAAATAAGATACATTTATAAGCAAAAACATCAACTAGATCTCAACAATCAACTTTTTTAAAAGTAATAAAAAACAGATATTTTTAAAAAACATTTCTTGAGATATAGTGAATGCATCACAAACACATAATATCTGTATTAGTTGAAGCATCAATTTAGAGGAACAAATAGATAGCACAATTAGAGTATAAAGAAATTAGAAATCAGCTGACAAAATAATCCAAGCAGTAATCAAATTTTTTTGTAAGAAATAAAAAAATTGCTCAAAATATATTCTAAACTATTTTTTCAAACTCTTCACCTAACTAAACTGTCTAAACTTATTTAATATCTAAATTTAATTAATTTAATATTGCCTCAACACTTTTACTTAAGATTTAATTTTTCATTTTTAAAGTAAAAGTTTCCTGATTAAACAGAAAAAAATTGATCACCTTAAATAAATTTAAATATTGGTTATTAAACTCAACCTACTATATTAAAGATAAACTTATTTTATTAGTTGCCAACCCTTTTTAATCTATCACCATACTTGTAATGTACTTCTACTAGTGGTAGCCAGATATGGGTTTTAGTTGACAGTGACTGCTGCAGGTATATCACTAGTTTTGCATTCCACCGTGAATGGTAAAGCTTCATTAATGGAATGTAATAGTGACTGGGTGATGTATTTCTTCATATGTTCAATATCCTGAATCTATCTTCTCTTCATAGGTAATTGGTTTTAAATCGCATAAACTTGTTTGTAAAGTTACAAATATGAAGGTTCTAGGTGACAGACAGCTTTGTATTCGTTTAGTATTTCTTTAAAAGTATGATGTTAACTCTACAAAATTTATTTATTTGACCAACATTAGACGGTTGAGCCATTTCCACATAAAATTTGCTTCCAAGTTTAAGATTCTTCAAAATCTGAGCAATTATTCGATATTTAAAGCTGTTCGAGGATCCGGTATCTAAAACTGCCTTTAAAACCTTACTCTCCATAGAAATCTGCACCATGGAATATTTGAATATCTTGGAAAGTGAAGTAAGTCCCAGTACTTTACACATATACTGCAGGTAAATTTCTTTGTCTGGCTGACCTTTTCTTCGAAGACCCTTCACAAAGAAATCATGCTTTCTATAATATAACATACAGGCTATAATGTTTCCTTTGTCTACATTTCAAAGGCGTATTTGTTCCGACTCGACATTAAAGAAATGAGATGCTACATCCATATTTTGTCATTTCTTTGTTTGCCAGATTCTAAAAAGGATTATTCTATAACAAAACTAACAACAGTAATTTAAGATAGACAATATAACTGTAGACTAGACAAAGAACCCTATAAAGAATTAAATTCGTATTTAGCAACCTTATAATCAGATTTACGCATTTGGTAAAATAATATTCTGTAATACAGTTTAAATATACCAGAATGATAAAGGCCATTTTTTTCATTATTTTGCTTTAAATAACCTTGAAAACATATCATAAGTTTAACCTATTTAATATTGTCTTAAGATTTATGCTTTTGATTTAAATTTTATTTGTAGAGTATACGTTTCAATTAATGGATTACAATAAACTGACCACATTTAAAGAAAATTAGGCAATAATACTAAGAGTCAACTGTTTATAATTGAGAGCTTATAACTCTCTTTGATTTGATTGAATTTCCTAACAAACTATTTAATTCTATGCTGAGAGAATGTATCAAAGAACTAAATTGCTTTTATCTTTGTTACTAACACAAAAGATTAATGACTTTTGAATTGAGCTATAAATCTTAGTATTGTAGATTTTTGTTAAATTTTGGGAAGAGGTTTTGTTTAAATCAACAATTATTTAATGGAACAATTTATTAACCGTCGGTTTTGAACATTTCATTTATTAAATCAATTGACACGTTGCCAGTCTGAGAGATATATGTTCATCCTAATTTTTGTCTAATTTTGTATTTGAAGAATAAAGCACACTATTTTGGAAAAACTCGGTCAGTCTGACTTCCCTAAGGAGTATTCCTGGAGATTGAACGAACGTTTTTATGGTGGCTTTACTGGTTTAAATAAAGCTGAAACCGCCAAGAAGCTTGGAGATGAACAAGTAACTCTACTATTTTTATTTCTGTGATCTAATTATATTTTTAGGTTCATATATGGCGTCGTAACTATAATGTTCCCGATCCAGTCATGGATGAATCTAATCCCTATTATCAAGTGATTCACAAGGACCAGAAATTCAAGGATGTCCCTAAAGAATCTATATCATGAGAGCTTAGAGCTCGCTATCAAACGCACTTTGCCTTTTTGGGAAATCAAAACTGTTTCAATTATTTACCCAGCAAGCAATTTATAATTATCCCACAAGGAAACAGTTTAAGAGGAATCGCAAAACATCTTGACGGTTAGTTTGAAGTGGAAGCTGAATGAGGAATTTAACAACTTATTTAGCAATTTGTGATGAAATGGTATTGTGCACTATTGAAGAAATGAAGCAAACAATTAAACGAGAAGTAATCATTTCTTTTTAACTATTCTTTATTTAATTTTCTCTTTTTATATTCGATTTAAATTTTTTACAAAAATCAAACTTTTCAAATTTAGAAAAAAAAGTATTCGTAGAATGTTTCCTATAATAGGCATTTGTCATTTCAGTTAACAAAGTCTTGTTTTCTTTTTCGAGCCGTTGTTTCCTCCTAAAGTGAATAAGAATTTCATCATCTGTATAATGTTTGATTGGATCATCTAACTTTTTATTTTTTTCTAATACATCTTTTCGAAATGTGATTACATCTTTTCGAATTGTAATTACTTTTTTTTGAATTGTAATTACATCTTTTTCACTTGCAATTTCATCTTCTTCATATTCTATATCCTTTAGCTTATTCATTTGATAGTCTTGAACCATTTGACTGACAACCGTGATAAACACGTATATCAAAAATTCATAGAAAAAATGTTCAGAAAAAAAATCCCTGGTTACCAAAAATATTAAGGCTATATGAAATACAACCCGCGCCAGAAAATATATCAAATTCATAGTTTTTAATCTTATAATAAAATTTAAAATAATACTAAAAGCAAGCTAAAGAAAATGAAATCAAAAATGAAATATAATATTATTTTGAATTATTTCAGCCAGAATGTCCATGCTGTACGAACAGTGACAAACTGCCCACGTGGCTATAACACTCGCTTTAAATTAGTATTGTCATTTAACAGACTTACAGGCCTTTCCAGCCGGGTTTTAAGTCGACATTTCTTTTGTCACGTGTTTGGCGGGTGTAATTGCCGTTACACTGTACAAGAAGATAATATCTTAAAATAACATAAAACCATAAATAAAACTAAATCAACAAATTGATTACATAAACAAAGTTAACAAACAAAAATTAAAAAATAAAGTTATTTACATGATAGGAAAGAGACAAATATGTGATAAAAAATGTAAAACTTTGACTTGTTATTGTTTAAATAATATAAAAATATCGAAAGTAAAGTTAAAGTAGTTGTCTTCAATCATTATACAGTTTTAATTTCTTCTGACAACATAATTTTACTTTTACAAAATTCTATTTATTTTAAACTATCCAAAAAGCTTGAAGAATAGTCTTATCTAAATAACTAATATAATAACTAATAATACAAATTTCTGATTATACTTTCTAAAAAGAAAATATGCTAGGGAATATAATAATACCTTATGAGATATTATATACACATAACAAAAATTATTATCATATGTATAATAATATATATTAAGTGTACATAAAAAGCAGAAGACCTTTGTCAAGCTGTAGCAATCATCTTAAGAAATTATGAATACAGGAGTAACGTAGGAAACATTCAAAAATTAGCTATACAAAATACCAAAGCGGTTCAAGAAAATTTTTTTTGGAAAAAAAACAATATTCTCCGAAAACATTCTAACCTCACATTTTCAAAAATTAATTCTAAAAATTTCTGAAACCTTAATTTAATCAAACTTAATTTATTTCATATAATTCATATCAATATAACATTTGTACAGGTTTTTTGATTGAATCAAAAAGAACCACACTAAAATAAAATTTAATATTATTAGTTAATTTCAACATAATATTATTGAAAAACAGAAACAAAATTCAATATCTAGAAGATTTTCGGTGTAATTTGATAAGTCTAACTAGAAATATCAGTTTAAGAATATTCTAGCGGAAATAAAAATGGATTATTTAGAAATAAATTATGCTGAGCAGAAATACGATAATTGTGAATAAAATAAAAATTAAACACTTTAGAAAAAGAAAGTTTTAAACGATAAATAATTTGGATGGATTTATGAAAGTAAAATCTAGACAAAAATGAAGTTATATTTATAAAAAAAAACACCAACTATATCTCAACAATCAACTTTTTTAAAATTAATAAAAAACAGATATTTTTAAAAAACATTTCTTGAGATATAGTGAATGCATCACAAACACATAACATCTGTATTAGTTGAAGCATCAATTTAGAGGAACAAATAGATAGCACATTCAGAGTATAAAGAAATTAGAAATCAGATGACAAAATAATCCAAGCAGTAATCAAAGATTTTTGTAAGAAATAAAAAAATTGCTCAAAATATGTTCTGAACTATTTTGTTTTCAAATTCTTCACCTAACTAAACTGTCTAAACTTATTTAATATCTAAATTTAATTTATTTAATATTGTCTCAACACTTTTACTTAAGATTTAATTTTTGATTTTTTAAATAAAAGTTTCCTGATTAAACAGAAAAAAATTGATCACCGTAAATAAATTTAAATATTAGTTATTAAACATAAAAGTAAACTAAAGAAAATGAAATCAAAAATGAAAAATAATATTATTTTGAATTATTTCGGCCAGAATGTCCATGCTATACACATAGTGACAAACTGCCCAAGTGGCTATAACTCTCGCTTTAAATTAGTATTGTCATTTAACAGACTTACAGGCCTTTCCAGCAGGTTTTTATATCAACTTTTCTTCCGTCACGTGTTTGGCGGGTGTAATTGCCGCTACACTGTACAAGAAGATAATATCTTAAAATAACATAAAACCATAAACAAAACTAAATCAACAAATCGATTAAATAAACAAAGTTAACAAACAAAAATTAAAAAATAAAGTTGTTTATAGAATTTTAAAAAGGAAATATTTGATAAAGGGAAAAATCGGATTTCTAAAAATAGTCTTGATTATAAATTACTTCTTTTGTTTTTTAGATTTCTAACTTAATAGATATATTTTGTGAGATTGTGAGCTGTAGGTGCTCTCATCAATAAATAAATACATAAACGTTATTTAATAGAATATGTTCTTTATAATTAAAAAATATTATTTTTCTATTAATTACTAAATATAACTTATTCAAAACTATTAATTATGTAAATTATATTTTTAATAAATTCTTTTTTTTTCTAAATTTGAAAAGTTTGATTTTTGTAAAAAATTTAAATCAAATATAAGAAGAGAAAATTAAATAAAGAATAGTTAAAAAGAAATGATTACTTCTCGTTTAATTGTTTGCTTCATTTCTTCAATAGTGCACAATACCATTTCATCACAAATTACTAAATAAGTTGTTAAATTCCTCATTCAGCTTCCACTTCAAACTAACCGTCAAGATGTTTTGCGATTCCTCTTAAACTGTTTCCTTGTGGGGCAATTATAAATTGCTTACTAGGTAAATAATTGAAACAGTTTTGATTTCCCAAAAAGGCAAAGCGCATTTGATAGTGAGCTCTAAGCTCTCATGATATAGAATCACATCTTTAGGGAAATACTTGAATTTCTGGTCCTTGTGAATCACTTGATAATAGGGATTAGATTCATCCATGACTGGAGCGGGAACATTAAAGTTACAACGCCAGATATAAACCTAAAAATATCATTAGATCACAGAAATAAAAATGGTAGAGTTACTTGTTCATCTCCAAACTTCTTGGCGGTTTCAGCTTTATTTAAACCAGTTAAGCCACCATGATGACGTTCGTTTAATCTCCAGGAATACTTCTTAGGGAAGTCAGACTGACCGAGTTTTTCCAAAATAGTGTGCTTTATTCATAAAAACAAAATTAGACAAAAATTAGGATGAACAAATATTTCTCAGACCGGCAACGTGTCAATTGATTTAATAAATGAAATGTTCAAAACTGTCGGTTGATAAATTGTTCCATTAAATAATTGTTGATTTAGACAAAAACTCTTCCCAAAATGTTACAAAAATCTACAATACTAAGATTTATAGTTCAATTCAAAAGTCATTGATCTGTAGTGTCAGTTACAAAGATAAAAGCAATTTAGTTCTTTGATACATTCTCTCAGCATAGAATTAAATAGTTTGTTAGGAAATTCAATCAAATCAAAGAGAGTTATAAACTGTCAATTATAAAAGCTAAGTTTAAACAATGTTGCCTAATTTTCTTTAAATTTGGTCAGTTTATTGTAATCCATTAATTGAAATGTATACTCTACAAATAAAATTTACATCAAAAACACAAATCTTAAGGCAATATTAAATAAGTTAAATTTTACTTATGATATGTTTTCAGGGTTAATTTAAGAAAATTATTGAAAAAATTGGCTTAAATTTTTCTGGTATATTTAAACTGTATTACAGAATATTATTTTACCAAATGCGTAAATTTGATTATAAGGC
Source organism: Pegea sp. RAD2-039 (assembly GCA_034620365.1). Lineage (NCBI taxonomy): Eukaryota > Metazoa > Chordata > Thaliacea > Salpida > Salpidae > Pegea > Pegea sp. RAD2-039. The sequence continues at coordinate 161,802 of JAQGEQ010000357.1, forward strand.
TGCTAAATACGAATTTAATTCTTTATAGGGTTCTTTGTCTAGTCTACAGTTATATTGTCTATCTTAAATTACTGTTGTTAGTTTTGTTATAGAATAATCCCTTTTAGAATCTGGCAAATAAAGAAATGACAGAATATGGAGGTAACATCTCATATTTTTAATGTCGAGTCGGAACAAATACGACTTTGAGATGTAAACAAAGGAAACATTATAGCCTGTATGTTATATTATAGAAAGCATGATTTCTTTATAAAAAGTTTTCGGAAAAAAAATCAGCCAGACAAAGAAATTTACCTGCAGTATATGCGTAAAGTACTGGATCTAACTTCACTTTCCAAGATATTCAAATATGCCATGTTGTAGATTTCTATAGAGGGTAAGGTATTTAGGCACTTTTAGATACCGGATCCTCAAACAACTTTAAATATCGAAGAATTGCTCAGATTTTGAAGAATCTTAAACTTGGAAGTAAATTTTATGTGGAAATGGCTCAACCGTCTAATGTTTGTCAAATAAATAAGTTTTGTAGAGTTAACATCAAACTTTTAAAGTAATAGTAAACGAATATAAAGCTGTTTGTCACCTACAACTTTTATATTTGTAACTCTACAAATAAGTTTATGCGATTTAAAACCAAATACCTATGAAGAGAAGATAGAATCAGGATATTGAACATACCAAGAAATACATCACCCAGTCACTATTACATACCATTAATGAAGCTTTACCATTCACGGTGGAATGTAATACTAGTGATATATCTGCAGAAGTCACTGTCAACTAAAACCCATATCTGGCTACCTCTAGGTGAAGTACATTAAAAGTATGGTGATAGATTGAAAATGGTTGGCGACTACTGAAATAAGTTTTTCTTAAGTATATTAGGTTGAGTTTAATAACCAATATTTAAGTTTATTTACGGTGATCAATTTTTTTCTGTTTAATCAGGAAACTTATATTTTAACAAAACAAAAAATTAAATCTTTAGTAAAAGTGTTGAGGCAATATTAAATAAATTAAATTTAGATATTAACTAAGTTTATACAGTTTAGTTAGGTGAAGAGTTTGAAAAAATAGTTTAGAACATATTTTGAGCAATTTTTTTATTTCTTACAAAAAACTTTGATTACTGCTTGGATTATTTTGTCATCTGATTTCTAGTTTCTTTATACTCTAAATGTGCTATCTAATTGTTTCTCTAAATTGATGCTTCAACTAATACAGATGTTATGTGTTTGTGATTCATTCACTATATCTCAAGAAATGTTTTTTTTAAATATCTGTTTTTTATTACTTTTAAAAAAGTTGATTGTTGAGATCTAGTTGATGTTCTTTATTATAAATGTATCTTCATTTTTGTATAGTTTTTACTTTCATAAGTCCATCCAAATTATTTATTGTTTAAAACTTTCTTTTTCTAAAGTATTTATTTTTTATTTTATTCACAATTGTCGTAATTCTGCTCAGCCTAATCCATTTCTAAATAATCCATTTTTAAATCCGCTAGAACATACTTAAACTGATATTTCTAGTTAGACTTATCAAATTACATCGAAAATCTTCTAGATATTGAATTTTGTTTCTGTTTTTCAATTATATTAAGTTGAATTTAACTAATAATATTAGATTTCATTTTAGTCTGGTTCTCTTTGATTCAATCAAAAAACCTGTACAAATGTTATGGTGATATGAATTATAAAAAATAAATTAAGTTTGATTAAATTAAGGTTTTAGAACTTTTTAGAATTAATTTTTGAAAATGTGAGGTTAGAATGTTTTCATAATATATTAATTTTTTTCCTAAAAAAATTTTCTTGAACCGCTTTGGTATTTTGTATAGCTAATTTTTAAATGTTTCCTACGTTACTCCTGCATTCCTAATTTTTTAAGATGATTGCTACAGCTTGACAAACGTCTTCAGCTTTTTATGTACACTTAATATCTATTATTATACATATGATAATAATTTTAATTAAATGTATATAATTTTTATTAAGGTATTATTATATTTGTCAGCATATTTTCTTTTTAGAAAGTATAATCAGAAATTTGTATTATTAGTTATTATATCAATTATTTAGATAAAACTGTTCTCCAAGCTTTTTGGATAGTTTAGATTAAATGAAGCTTACTAAAAGTAGAATTATGTTGTCAGAAGCAATTAAAACTGTATAATGATTGAAGACAAGTACTTTAACTTTACTTTCGATTTTCGATGTTTTTATATTATTTAGAGAACTAGTAATTTACATTAAAGTTAAGTTACATTACAACTTATTATTAAGCAATAGTTTACATTTCAGTTTTTTTAATTAATTAAAAATATAATTTACAGAATTAATAGTTTTATAAGTTATATCTAGTAATTAATAGAAAAGTAATATTTTTTTAATTATAAAGAACATATTCTATTAAATAACGTTTAAGTATTTATTTATTGATGAGAGCATCTACCGCTCACAATCTCACAAACTATATCTATTATGTTAGAAATATAAAAACCAAAAATGTAATTTATAATAAAGACTTTTTTAGAAATCCGAATTTTCCCTTTATCAAATATTTCCTTTTTAAAATTCTATAAATAACTTTATTTTTTAATTTTTGTTTATTAACTTTGTTTATTTAATCAATTTGTTGATTTAGTTTTGTTTATGGTTTTATGTTATTTTAAGATATTATCTTCTTGTACAGTGTAGCGGCAATAACACCCGCCAAACACGTGACGGAAGAAAAGTTGATATAAAAGCTGGCTGGAAAGGCCTGTAAGTCTGTTAAATGACAATACTAATTTAAAGCGAGAGTTATAGCCACGTGGGCAGTTTGTCACTGTGCGTACAGCATGGACATTCTGGCCGAAATAATTCAAAATAATATTATATTTCATTTTTGATTTCATTTTCTTTAGCTTGCTTTTAGTATTATTTTAAATTTTATTATAAGATTAAAAACTATGAATTTGATATATTTTCTGGCGCGGGTTGTATTTCATATAGCCTTAATATTTTTGGTAACCAGGGATATTTTTTCTGAACATTTTTTCTATGAATTTTTGATATACGTGTTTATCACGGTTGTCAGTCAAAAGGTTCAAGACTATCAAATGAATAAGCTAAAGGATATAGAATATGAAGAAGATGAAATTGCAAGTGAAAAAGATGTAATTACAATTCAAAAAAAAGTAATTACAATTCGAAAAGATGTAATCACATTTCAAAAAGATGTATTAGAAAAAAATAAAAATTAGATGATCCAATCAAGCATTATACAGATGATGAAATTCTTATTCACTTTAGGAAGATACAACGGCTCGAAAAAGAAAACAAGACTTTGTTAACTGAAATGACAAATGCCTATTATAGGAAACATTCTACGAATTCTTTTTTTTCTAAATTTGAAAAATTTTATTTTTGTAAAAAATTTAAATCAAATAAAAAAAGAGAAAATCAAATAAAGAATAGTTAAAAAGAAATGATTACTTCTCGTTTAATTGTTTGCTTCATTTCTTCACTAGTGCACAATACCATTTCATCACAAATTACTAAATAATTTATTAAATTTCTCATTCAGCTTCCACTTCAAACTAAGCGTCAAGATGTTTTGCGATTCCTCTTAAACTGTTTCCTTGTGGGGCAATTATAAATTGCTTACTGGGTAAATAATTGAAACAGTTTTGATTTCCCAAAAAGGCAAAGCGCATTTGCTAGTGAGCTCTAAGCTCGCATGATATAGAATCACATCTTTAGGGACATCCTTGCATTTCTGGTCCTTGTGAATCACTTGATAATAGGGATTAGATTCATCCATGACTGGAGCGGGAACATTAAAGTTACAACGCCATATATGAACCTAAAAATATACTTAGATCACAGAAATAAAAATGGTAGAATTACTTGTTCATCTCCAATCTTCTTTGCGGTTTCAGCTTTATTTAAACCAGTTAAGCCACCATGATGACGCTCGTTTAATCTCCAGGAATACTTCTTAGGGAAGTCAGACTGACCGAGTTTTTCCAAAATAGTGTGCTTTATTCATAAAAAACTAAATTAAACAAAAAATAAGATGAACAAATATTTTTCAGACCGGCAACGTGTCAATTGATTTAATAAATGAAATGTTCAAAACTGACAGTTGATAGATTGTTGTATTAAATAATTGTTGATTTAGACAAAAACTCTTCCCAAAATGTTACAAAAATCTACAATACTAAGATTTATAGTTCAATTCAAAAGTCATTGATCTGTAGTGTCAGTTACAAAGATAAAAGCAATTTAGTTCTTTGATACATTCTCTCAGCATAGAATTAAATAGTTTGTTAGAAAATTCAATCAAATCAAAGAGAGTTATAAGCTCTCAATTATAAACAGTTGACTCTTAATATTATTGTCTAATTTTCTTTAAATGTGGTCAGTTTATTGTAATCCATTAATTGAAACGTATACTCTACAAATAAAATTTACATCAAAAACACAAATCTTAAGGCAATATTAAATAAGTTAAATTTTATTATGATATGTTTTCAGGGTTAATTTAAGAAAATTATTGAAAAAATTGGCTTAAATTTTTCTGGTATATTTAAACTGTATTACAGAATATTATTTTACCAAATGCGTAAATCTGATTATAAGGCTGCTAAATACGAATTTAATTCTTTATAGGGTTCTTTGTCTAGTCTACAATTGTATTGCCTATCTTAAATTACTGTTGTTAGTTTTGTTATAGAATAATCCCTTTTAGAATCTGGCAAATAAAGAAATGACAGAATATGGAGGTAACATCTCATATTTTTAATGTCGAGTCGGAACAAATACGACTTTGAGATGTAAACAAAGGAAACATTATAGCCTGTATGTTATGTTATAGAAAGCATGATTTCTTTATAAAAAGTTTTCGGAAAAAAAATCAGGCAGACAAAGAAATTTACCTGCAGTATATGCGTAAAGTACTGGATCTTACTTCACTTTCCAAATATTCAAATATGCCATGTTGCAGATTTCTATAGAGGGTAATATACTAAAGACACTTTTAGATACCGGATCCTCAAACAACTTTAAATATCGAAGAATTGCTCAGATTTTGAAGAATCTTAAACTTGGATGTAAATTTTATGTGGAAATGGCTCAACCGTCTAATGTTTGTCAAATAAATAAGTTTTGTAGAGTTAACATCAAACTTTTAAAGTAATAGTAAACGAATATAAAGCTGTTTGTCACCTACAACTTTTATATTTGTAACTCGACAAATAAGTTTATGCGATTTAAAACCAAATACCTATGAAGAGAAGATAGATTCAGGATATTGAACATACCAAGAAACACATCACCCAGTCACTATTACATACCATTAATGAAGCTTTACCATTCACGGTGGAATGTAATACTAGTGATATATCTGCAGCAGTCACTGTCAACTAAAACCCATATCTGGCTACCTCTAGGTGAAGTACATTAAAAGTATGGTGATAGATTGAAAATGGTTGGCGACTACTGAAACAAGTTTTTCTTAAGTATATTAGGTTGAGTTTAATAACTAATATTTAAGTTTATTTACGGTGTTAAATTTTTTTCTGTTTAATCAGGAAACTTATATTTTAACAAAACAAAAAATTAAATCTTAAGTAAAAGTGTTGAGGCAATATTAAATAAATTAAATTTAGATATTAAATAAGTTTAGACAGTTTAGTTTGGTGAAATATTTGAAAAAAATAGTTTAGAATATATTTTGAGCAATTTTTTTATTTCTTACAAAAAACTTTGATTACTGTTTGGATTATTTTGTCAGCTGATTTCTAGTTTCTGTATGCTCTAAATGTGCTATCTAATTGTTTCTCTAAATTGATGCTTCAACTGATACAGATGTTATGTGTTTGTGATTCATTCACTATATCTCAAGAAATATTTTTTTTAAATATCTGTTTTTTATTACTTTTAAAAAAGTTGATTGTTGAGATCTAGTTGATGTTCTTTATTATAAATGTATCTTAATTTTTGTATAGTTTTTACTTTCATAAGTCCATCCAAATTATTTATTGTTTAAAACTTTCTTTTTCTAAAGTATTTATTTTTTATTTTATTCACAATTATCGTATTTCTGCTCAGCCTAATCCATTTCTAAATAATACATTTTTATATCCGCTAGAACATACTTAAACTCATATTTCTAGTTAGACTTATCAAATTACATCGAAAATCTTCTAGATATTGAATTTTGTTTGTGTTTTTCAATTATATTAAGTTGAGTTTAACTAATAATATTAAATTTCATTTCAGTTTGGTTCTTTTTGATTCAATCAAAAAACCTGTACAAATGTTATGGTGATTTGAATTATAAAAAATAAATTAAGTTTGATTAAAATAAGGTTTTAGAACTTTCTAGAATTAATTTTTGAAAATGTGAGGTTAGAATGTTTTCAGAATATATTGTTTTTTTTCCTACAAAAATTTTCTTGAACCGCTTTGGTTATTTGCATAGCTAATTCGTGAATGTTTCTTACGTTACTCCTGTATTCATAATTTCTTAAGATGATTGCTACAGCTTGACAAATGTCTTCTGCTTTTTATGTACACTTAATATCTATTATTATACATATGATAATAATTTTTATTAAATGCATTTAATATTTATTAAGGTATTATTATATTCGTCAGCAAATTTTCTTTTTAGAAAGTATAATCAGAAATTTGTATTATTAGTTGTTATATTAATTATTTAGATAAGACTATTCTGAAAGATTTTTGGATAGTTTAGAATAAATGGAATTTTGTAAAAGTAAAATTATGTTGTCAGAAGAAATTAAAACTGTATAATGAATGAAGACAACTACTTTAACTGTACTTTTGATTTCGATGTTTTTATATTATTTAAACAATAACAAGTCAAAGTTTTACATCTTTTTTCACATATTTGTCTCTTTCCTATCTTGTAAATAGTTTTGTTTTGTTAAGTTGATTTATTTAATCAATTTGTTTATTTAGTTTTGTTTATGGTTTTTTGTTATTTTAAGATATTATTTTCTTGTACAGTGTAGCGGCAATAACACCCGCCAAACACGTGACGGAAGAAAAGTCGATTTAAAACCCGGCTGGAAAGGCCTGTAAGTCTGTTAAATGACAATACTAATTTAAAGCGAGAGTTATAGCCACGTGGGCAGTTTGTCACTGTGCGTACAGCATGGACATTCTGGCCGAAATATATCAAAACAATATTATTTTTCATTTTTTGATTTCATTTTATTTAGTTTACTTTTATGTTTAATAACTGATATTTAAATTTATTTACGGTGATCAATTTTTTTCTGTTTAATCAGGAAACTTTTACTTTAAAAATTAAAAATTAAATCATAAGTAAAAGTGTTGAGGCAATATTAAATAAATTAAATTTAGATATTAAATAAGTTTAGACAGTTTAGATAGGTGAAGAATTTGAAATAAAAATAGTTTAGAATATATTTTGAGCAATTTTTTTATTTCTTACAAAAATCTTTGATTACTGCTTGGATTATTTTGTCAGCTGATTTTTAATTTCTTTATACTTTGAATGTGCTTTTCATCTCTTCCTCTAAATTGATGCTTCAACTAATACAGATATTATGTGTTTGTGATGCATTCACTATATCTCAAGAAATATTTTTTTAAATATCTGTTTTTTATTACTTTTAAAAAAGTTGATTGTTGAGACATAGCTGATGTTCTTTTTTATAAATGATTCTTAATTTTTGTATAGTTTTTACTTTCATAAGTCCATCCAAATCATTTATCGTTTAAAACTTTCTTTTTCTAAAGTGTTTAATTTTTATTTTATTCACAATTATCGTATTTCTGCTCAGCATAATTCATTTCTAAATAATCCATTTTTATATCTGCTAGAACATTCTTAAACTGATATTTCTAGTTAGACTTATCAAATTACACCGAAAATTTTCCAGATATTGAATTTTGTTTCTGTTTTTCAATTATATTATGTTGAATTTAACTAATAATATTAAATTTTATTTTAGTTTGGATCTTTTTGATTCGATCAAAAAACCTGTACAAATGTTATGGTGATATGAATTATAAAAAATAAATTAAGTTTGATTAAATTAAGGTTTTACAATTTTCTAGAATTAATTTTTGAAAATGTGAGGTTAGAATGTTTTCAGAAAATATTTTTTCTTTTCCTAAAAAAATTTTCTTGAACCGCTTTGGTATTTTGTATAGCTAATTTTTGAATGTTTCCTACGTTACTCCTGTATTCATAATTTCTTAAGATGATTGCTACAGCTTGACAAACGTCTTCTGCTTTTTATGTACACTTAATATATATTATTATACATATGATAATAATTTTTGTTATGTGTATATAATATCTCATAAGTTATTAGTATATTCCCTAGCATATTTTCTTTTTAGAAAGTATAATCAGAAATTTGTATTATTAGTTATTATATTAGTTATTTAGATAAGACTATTCTTCAAGCTTTTTGGATAGATTAGAATAAATAGAATTTTCTAAAAGTAAAATTATGTTGTCAAAAGAAATTAAAACTGTATAATGATTGAAGACAACTACTTTAACTTTACTTTCGATATTTTTATATAATTTAAACAATAACAAGTCAAAGTTTTACATTTTTTATCAATATATTTGTCTCTTTCCTATCGTGTAAATAACTTTATTTTTTAATTTTTGTTTGTTAACTTTGTTTATTTAATCAATTTGTTGATTTAGTTTTATTTATGGTTTTATGTTATTTTAAGATATCATCTTCTTGTACAGTGTAACGGCAATTACACCCGCCAAACACGTGACAAAAGAAATGTCGACCTAAAACCCGGCTGGAAAGGCCTGTAAGTCTGTTAAATGACAATACTAATTTAAAGCGAGAGTTATAGCCACGTAGGCAGTTTGTCACTGTGCGTACAGCATGGACATTCTGGCTGAAATAATTCAAAATAATATTATATTTCATTTTTGATTTCATTTTCTTTAGCTTGATTTTAGTATTATTTTAAATTTTATTATAAGATTAAAAACTATGAATTTGATATATTTTCTGGCGCGGGTTGTATTTCATATAGCCTTAATATTTTTGGTAACGAGGGATTTTTTTTCTGAACATTTTTTCTATGAATTTTTGATATACGTGTTTATCACGGTTGTCAGTCAAATGGTTCAAGACTATCAAATGAATAAGCTAAAGGATATAGAATATGAAGAAGATGAAATTGCAAGTCAAAAAGATGTAATTACAATCCAAAAAAAAGTAATTACAATTCGAAAAGATGTAATCACATTTCGAAAAGATGTATTAGAAAAAAATAAAGGATTAGATGATCCAATCAAGCATTATACAGATGATAAAATTCTTATTCACTTTAGGAGGAAACAACGGTTCGAAAAAGAAAACAAGACTTTGTTAACTGAAATGACAAATGCCTATTATAGGAAACATTCTACGAATTCTTTTTTTTCTAAAGTTGAAAAGTTTTATTTTTGTAAAAAATTTAAATCGAATATAAAAAGAGAAAATTAAATAAAGAATAGTTAAAAAGAAATGATTACTTCTCGTTTAATTGTTTGCTTCATTTCTTCAATAGTGCACAATACCATTTCATCACAAATTACTAAATAAGTTGTTAAATTCTTCATTCAGCTTCCACTTCAAACTAACCGTCAAGATGTTTTGCGATTCCTCTTAAACTGTTTCCTTGTGGGATAATTATAAATTGCTTACTGGGTAAATAATTGAAACAGTTTTGATTTCCCAAAAAGGCAAAGTGCATTTGATAGCGAGCTCTAAGCTCTCATGATATAGAATCTTTAGGGACATCCTTGAATTTCTGGTCCTTGTGAATCACTTGATAATAGGGATTAGATTCATCCATGACTGGATCGGGAACATTATAGTTACGACGCCATATATGAACCTAAAAATATAATTAGATCACAGAAATAAAAATAGTAGAGTTACTTGTTCATCTCCAAGCTTCTTTGCGGTTTCAGCTTTATTTAAACCAGTAAAGCCACCATAATGACGTTCGTTCAATCTCCAGGAATACTCCTTAGGGAAGTCAGACTGACCGAGTTTTTCCAAAATAGTGTGCTTTATTCTTCAAATACAAAATTAGACAAAAATTAGGATGAACATATATCTCTCAGACTGGCAACGTGTCAATTGATTTAATAAATAAAATGTTCAAAACCGACGGTTAATAAATTGTTCCATTAAATAATTGTTGATTTAAACTAAACCTGTTCCCAAAATTTAACAAAAATCTACAATACTAAGATTTATAGCTCAATTCAAAATTCATTGATCTTTTGTGTTAGTCACAAAGATAAAAGCAATTTAGTTCTTTGATACATTCTCTCAGCATAGAATTAAATAGTTTGTTAGGAAATTCAATCAAATCAAAGAGAGTTATAAGCTCTCAATTATAAACAGTTGACTCTTAGTATTATTGCCTAATTTTCTTTAAATGTGGTCAGTTTATTGTAATCCATTAATTGAAACGTATACTCTCCAAATAAAATTTACATCAAAAACACAAATCTTAAGGAAATATTAAATAAGTTAAACTTATGATATGTTTTCAAGGTTAATTAAAGCAAAATAATGATAAAATGGCCTCAATCATTGTGGTATATTTAAACTGTATTACAGAATATTATTTTACCAAATGCGTAAATCTGATTATAAGGCTGCTAAATACGAATTTAATTCTTTATAGGGTTCTTTGTCTAGTCTACAGTTATATTGTCTATCTTAAATTACTGTTGTTAGTTTTGTTATAGAATAATCCTTTTTAGAATCTGGCAAACAAAGAAATGAGAAAATATGGAGGTAGCATCTCATTTCTTTAATGTCGAGTCGGAACAAATACGCCTTGGAGATGTAAACAAAGGAAACATTATAGCCTGTATGTTATATTATAGACAGCATGATTTCTTTGTGAAGGGGTTTTCAAGAAAAAGTCAGCCAGTCAAAGAAATTTACCTGCAGTGTATGCGTACAGTACTGGGACTTACTTCACTTTCCAAGATACTCAAATATTCCATGGTGCAGAGTTCTATGGAGAGTAAGGTTTTAAAGGCAGTTTTAGATACCGGATCCTCGAACAGCTTTAAATATCGAAGAATTGCTCAGATTTTGTAGAATATTAAACTTGGAAGTAAATTTTATGTGGAAACGGCTCAACCGTCTAATGTTTGTCAAATAAATAAGTTTTGTAGAGTTAACATCAAACTTTTAAAGAAATAGTAAACGAATATAAAGCTGTTTGTCACCTACAACTTTTATATTTGTAACTCTACAAATAAGTTTATGCGATTTAAAACCAAATACCTATGAAGAGAACATAGAGTCAGGATATTGAACATATCAAGAAATACATCACCCAGTCACTATTACATTCCATTAATGAAGCCTTACCATTCACGGTGGAATGTAATACTAGTGATATATCTGCAGCAGTCACTGTCAACTAAAACCCATATCTGGCTACCTCTAGGTGAAGTACATTAAAAGTATGGTGATAGATTGAAAATGGTTGGCAACTAATAAAATAAGTTTTTCTTAAGTATACTAGGTTGAATTTATTAACTAATATTTAAGTTTATTTACGGTGATAAATTTTTTCGGTTTAGTCGGAAAATTTTTACTTTAAAAATACAAGAAATCAAATCATAAGTAAGAAGTGTTGAGGCAATATTAAATAAATTAAATTTAGATATTAAATAAGTTTAGACAATTTAGTTAGGTGAAATGTTTGATAAAAAATAGTTTAGAATATATTTTGAGCAATTTTTTTATTTCGTACAGAAAACTTTGATTACTGCTTGGATTATTTTGTAAACTAAACTGTCTAAAGTTATTTAATATCTAAATTTAATTTATTTAATATTGCCTCAACACTTTTACTAAAGATTTAATTTTTTCTATTGTTAAAATATAAGTTTCCTGATTAAACAGAAAAAAATTCATCACCGTAAATAAACTTAAATATTAGTTAATAAACTCAACCTAGTATACTTAAGAAAAAACTTAATTTAGTAGTCGCCAACCATTTTCAATCTATCACCATACTTTTAATGTACTTCACCTAGAGGTAGCCAGATATGAGTTTTAGATGACAGTGACTGCTGCAGATATATCACTAGTATTACATTCCACCGTGAATGGTAAAGCTTCATTAATGGAATGTAATAGTGACTGGGTGATGTATTTCTTGATATGTTCAATATCCTGAATCTATTTTCTCTTCATAGGTATTTTGTTTTAAATTGCATAAACTTGTTTGTATAGTTACAAATATGAAAGTTGTAGGTGACAGACAGCTTTATACTCGTTTACTATTTCTTTAAAAGTTTGATGTTAACTCTACAAAACTTATTTGTTTGACAAACATTAGACGGTTGAGCCATTTCCACATAAAATTTACATCCATAATTAAGATTCTTCAAAATCTGAGCAATTCTTCGAAATTTAAAGTTGTTTGAGGATCCGGTATCTAAAAGTGCCTAAATACCTTACCCTCTATAGAAATCTGCACCATGACATAATTTAATATCTTGGAAAGTGGATTAAGTCCCAGTACTTTACGCATTAACTACATTTCTTTGTCTGGCTGACTTTATATTCGAAGACTCTTCACAAAGAAATCATGGTTTCTATAATATAACATATCGGCTATAATGTTTTCTTTGCCTAAATTTCAAAGGCGTATTTGTTCCTACTCGACATTAAAAATATGAGATGTTACCTCCATATTTCGTCATTTCTTTATTTGCCAGATTCTAAAAGGGATTATTCTATAACAAAACTAACAACAGTAATTTAAGATAGACAATATAACTGTAGATTAGACAAAGAACCCTATAAAGAATTAAATTCGTACTTCGCATCCTTATAATCAGATTTACGCATTTGGTAAAATAATATTCTGTAATACAGTTTAAGTATACCAGAATAATATAAGCCAATTTTTTCATTATTTTGCTTTAATTAACCTTGAAAACATATCATAAGTTTAACTTATTTAATATTGCCTTAAGATTTGTGTTTTTGATGTAAATTTTATTTGTAGAGTATACGTTTCAATTAATGGATTACAATAAACTGACCAAATTTAAAGAAAATTAGGCAATAATACTTACAATCAACTGTTTATAATTGAGAGCTTATAACTCTCTTTGATTTGATTGAATTTCCTAACAAACTATTTAATTCTATGCTGAGAGAATGTATCAAAGAACTAAATTGCTTTTGTCTTTGTGACTAACACAAAAGATCAATGAATTTTGAATTGAGCTATAAATCTTAGTATTGTAGATTTTTGTTAAATTTTGGGAAGAGGTTTAGTTTAAATCAACAATTATTTAATGGAACAATTTATTAACCGTCGGTTTTGAACATTTCATTTATTAAATCAATTGACACGTTGCCAGTCTGAGAGATATTTGTTCATCCTAATTTTTGTCTAATTTTGTATTTGAAGAATAAAGCACACTAATTTGGAAAAACTCGGTCAGTCTGACTTCCCTAAGGAGTATTCCTGGAGATTGAACGAACATTTTTATGGTGGCTTAACTGGTTTAAATAAAGCTGAAACCGCCAAGAAGCTTGGAGATGAACAAGTAACTCTACCATTTTTAATTCTGTGATCTAATTATAATTTTAGGTTCATATATGGCGTCGTAACTATAATGTTCCCGCTCCAGTCATGGATGAATCTAATCCCTATTATCAAGTGATTAACAAGGACGAGAAAATCAAGGATGTCCCTAAAGATTCTATATCATGAGAGCTTAGGGCTCACTATCAAACGCGCTTTGCCTTTTTGGGAAATCAAAACTGTTTCAATTATTTACCCAGCAAGCAATTTATATTTACCCCACAAGGAAACAGTTTAAGAGGAATCGCAAAACATCTTGACGGTTAGTTTGAAGTGGAAGCTGAATGAGGAATTTAACAACTTATTTAGTAATTTGTGATGAAATGGTATTGTGCACTAGTGAAGAAATGAAGCAAACAATTAAACGAGAAGTAATCATTTCTTTTTAACTATTCTTTATTTAATTTTCTCTTCTTATATTTGATTTAAATTTTTTACAAAAATCAAACTTTTCAACTTTAGAAAAAAAAGAATTCGTAGAATGTTTCCTACAATAGGCATTTGTCATTTCAAATAACAAAGTCTTGTTTTCTTTTTCGAACCGTTGTTTCCTCCTAAATTGAATAAGAATTTCATCATCTGTATAATGCTTGATTGGATCATCTAATTTTTTATTTTTTCCTAATACATCTTTTCGAAATGTGATTACATCTTTTCGAATTGTAATTACTTTTTTTTGAATTGTAATTACATCTTTTTGACTTGCAATTTCATCTTCTTCATATTCTATATCCTTTAGCTTATTCATTTGATAGTCTTGAACCATTTGACTGACAACCGTGATAAACACGTATATTAAAAATTCATAGAAAAAATGTTCAGAAAAAAAATCCCTGGTTACCAAAAATATTAAGGCTATATGAAATACAACCCGCGCCAGAAAATATATCAAATTCATAGTTTTTAATCTTATAATAAAATTTAAAATAATACTAAAAGCAAGCTAAAGAAAATGAAATCAAAAATGAAATATAATATTATTTTGAATTATTTCGGCCAGAATGTCCATGCTGTACGCACAGTGACAAGCTGCCCACGTGGCTATAACTCTCGCTTTAAATTAGTATTGTCATTTAACAGACTTACAGGCTTTTCCAGCCGGGCTTTAAGTCGACATTTCTTTTGTCACGTGTTTGGCGGGTGTAATTGCCGCTACACTGTACAAGAAGATAATATCTTAAAATAACATAAAACCATAAATAAAACTAAATCAACAAATTGATTAAATAAACAAAGTTAACAAACAAAAATTAAAAAATAATGTTATTTACACGATAGGAAAGAGAAAAATATGTGATAAAAAATGTAAAACTTTGACTTGTTATTGTTTAAATTATACAAAAATATCGAAAGTAAAGTTAAAGTAGTTGTCTTCAATCATTATACAGTTTTAATTTCTTCTGACAACATAATTTTACTTTTAGAAAATTCTATTTATTCTAAACTATCCAAAAAGCTTGAAGAATAGTCTTATCTAAATAACTAATATAATAACTAATAATACAAATTTCTGATTATACTTTCTAAAAAGAAAATATGCTAGGGAATATAATAATACCTTATGAGATATTATATACACATAACACAAATTATTATCATATGTATAATAATATATATTAAGTGTACATAAAAAGCAGAAGACGTTTGTCAAGCTGTAGCAATCATCTTAAGAAATTATGAATACAGGAGTAACGTAGGAAACATTCAAAAATTAGCTATACAAAATACCAAAGCGGTTCAAGAAAATTTTTTTAGGAAAAAAATCAATATTCTCTGAAAACATTCTAACCTCACATTTTCACAAATTAATTCTAAAAATTTCTAAAACCTTAATTTAATCAAACTTAATTTATTTCATATAATTCATATCAATATAACATTTGTACAGGTTTTTTGATTGAATCAAAAAGAACCAAACTGAAATGAAATTTAATATTATTAGTTAAATTCAACATAATATTATTGAAAAACAGAAACAAAACTCAATATCTAGAAGATTTTCGGTGTAATTTGATAAGTCTAACTAGAAATATGAGTTTAAGAATGTTCTATCGGATATAAAAATGGATTATTTAGAAATGGATTAGGCTGAGCAGAAATACGATAATTGTGAATAAAATAAAAATTAAACACTTTAGAAAAAGAAAGTTTTAAACGATAAATAATTTGGATGGACTTATGAAAGTAAAATCTAGACAAAAATTAAGATACATTTATAAAAAATAACATCAACTAGATCTCAATAATCAACTTTTTTAAAAGTAATAAAAACAGATATTCAAAAAAATATTTCTTGAGATATAGTGAATGGACCACAAACACATAATATCTGTATTAGTTGAAGCATCAATTTAGAGGAACAAATAGTTAGCACATTTAGAGTATAAAGAAATTAGAAATCAGATGACAAAATAATCCAAGCAGTAATCAAAGATTTTTGTAAGAAATAAATAAATTGCTCAAAATATATTCTAAACTATTTTTTTCAAACATTTCACCTAACTAAACTGTCTAAACTTATTTAATATCTAAATTTAATTTATTTAATATTGTCTCAACACTTTTACTTATGATTTAATTTTTCATTTTTTAAATATAAGTTTCCTGATTAAACAGAAAAAAATTGATCACCGTAAATAAATTTAAATATTAGTTATTAAACATAAAAGTAAACTAAATGAAATGAAATCCAAAATGAAAAATAATAATATTCCGAATTATTTCGGCCAGAATGTCCATGCTGTACGCACAGTGACAAACTGCCCACGTGGCTATCACTCTCGCTTTAAATTAGTATTGTCATTTAACAGACTTACAGGCCTTTCCAGCCGGGTTTTAAGTCGACTTTTCTTCCGTCACGTGTTTGGCGGATGTAATTGCCGTTACACTGTACAAGAAGATAATATCTTAAAATAACATAAAACCATAAACAAAACTAAATCAACAAATTGATTAATAAAATAGTTTTATCAAAACAAAACTATTTACACGATAGGAAAGAGACAAATATGTGATAAAAAATGTAAAACTTTGACTTGTTATTGTTTAAATAATATAAAAAAATCGAAAATCAAAAGTAAACTTAAAGTAGTTGTCTTCATTCATAACACAGTTTTAATTTCTTCTGACAACATAATTTTACTTTTACAAAATTCTATTTATTCTAAACTATCCAAAAAGCTTGAAGAATAGTCTTATCTAAATAATTAATATAATAACTAATAATACAAATTTCTGATTATACTTTCTAAAAAGAAAATATGCTGACAAATATAATAATACCTTAATAAATATTATATACATCTAATAAAAATTATTATCATATGTATAATAATAGATATTAAGTGTACATAAAAAGCAGAAGACGTTTGTCAAACTGTAGCAATCATCTTAAGAAATTATGAATGCAGAAGTAACGTAGGAAACATTCAAAAATTAGCTATGCAAAATACCAAAGCGGTTCAAGAAAATTTTTTTAGGAAAAGAAAAAATATATTCTGAAAACATTCTAACCTCACATTTTCAAAAATTAATTCTAAAAAATTCTAAAACCTTAATTTAATCAAACTTAATTTATTTCATATAATTCATATCACCATAACATTTGTACAAGTTTTTTGATTGAATCAAAAAGAACCAAACTAAAATGAAATTTAATATTATTAGTTAGATTCAACTTAATATAATTGAAAAACAAAAACAAAATTCAATATCTAGAAGATTTTCGGTGTAATTTGATAAGTCTAACTAGAAATATCAGTTTAAGAATGTTCTAGCGGATATAAAAATGTATTATTTAGAAATGAATTATGCTGAGCAGAAATACGATAATTGTGAATAAAATAAAAATTAAACACTTTTGAAAAAGCAAGTTTTAAACGATTAATAATTTGGATGGACTTATGAAAGTAAAAACTATAAAAAAATTAAGATACTTTTATAATAAAGAACATCAACTAGATCTCAACAATCAACTTTTTTAAAAGTAATAAAAAACAGATATTTAAAAAAAATATTTCTTGAGATATAGTGAATGCATCACAAACACATAACATCTGTATTAGTTGAAGCATCAATTTAGAGGAACAAATAGATAGCACATTTAAAGTATAAAGAAACTAGAAATCAGCTGACAAAATAATCCAAGCAGTAATCAAAGTTTTCTGTAAGAAATAAAAAAATTGCTCAAAATATGTTCTAAACTATTTTTATCAAACATTTCGCCGAACTAAACTGTCTTAACTTATTTAATATCTAAATTTAATTTATTTAATATTGCCTCAACATTTTTGCTTAAGATTTAATTTTTTGTTTTGTTTAAATATAAGTTTCCTGATTAAACAGAAAAAAATTCATCACCGTAAATAAACTTAAATATTAGTTATTAAACTCAACCTAATATACTTAAGAAAAACTTATTTCAGTAGTCGCCAACCCTTTTCAATCTATCACCATACTTTTAATGTACTTCACCTAGAGGTAGCTAGATATGGGTTTTAGTTGACAGTGACTGCTGCAGATATATCACTAGTATTACATTCCACCGTGAATGGTAAAGCTTCATTAATGGAATGTAGTAGTGACTGGGTGATGTATTTCTTGGTATGTTCAATATCCTGATTCTATCTTCTTTTCATAGGTATTTGGTTTTAAATTGCATAAACTTATTTGTAGAGTTACAAATATAAAAGTTGTAGGTGACAAACAGCTTTATATTCGTTTACTATTTCTTTAAAAGTTTGATGTTACCTCTACAAAACTTATTTATTTGACAAACATTAGACGGTTGAGCCATTTCCACATAAAATTTGCTTCCAAGTTTAAGATTCTTCAAAATCTGAGCAATTCTTCGATATTTAAAGTTGTTTGAGGATCCGGTATCTAAAAGTGCCTTTAAAACCTTACTCTAAAACTTTAAAACCCATAGAAATCTGCACCATGGAATATTTGAATATCTTGGAAAGTGAAGTAAGATCCAGTACTTTACGCATATACTGCAGGTAAATTTCTTTGTCTGCCTGATTTTTTTTCCGAAAACTTTTTATAAAGAAATCATGCTTTCTATAATATAACATACAGGCTATAATGTTTCCTTTGTTTACATCTCAAAGTCGTATTTGTTCCGACTCGACATTAAAAATATGAGTTGTTACCTCCATATTCTGTCATTTCTTTATTTGCCAGATTCTAAAAGGGATTATTCTATAACAAAACTAACAACAGTAATTTAAGATAGGCAATACAATTGTAGACTAGACAAAGAACCCTATAAAGAATTAAATTCGTATTTAGCAGCCTTATAATCAGATTTACGCATTTGGTAAAATAATATTCTGTAATACAGTTTAAATATACCAGAAAAATTTAAGCCAATTTTTTCAATAATTTTCTTAAATTAACCCTGAAAACATATCATAAGTAAAATTTAACTTATTTAATATTGTCTTAAGATTTGTGTTTTTGATGTAAATTTTATTTGGAGAGTATACGTTTCAATTAATGGATTACAATAAACTGACCACATTTAAAGAAAATTAGGCAATAATACTAAGAGTCAACTGTTTATAATTGAGAGCTTATAACTCTCTTTGATTTGATTGAATTTCCTAACAAACTATTTAATTCTATGCTGAGAGAATGTATAAAAGAACTAAATTGCTTTTATCTTTGTAACTAACACAAAAGATTAATGACTTTTGAATTGAGCTATAAATCTTAGTATTGTAGATTTTTGAAACATTTTGGGAAGAGTTTTTGTCTAAATCAACAATTATTTAATACAACAATCTATCAACCGTCGGTTTTGAACATTTCATTTATTAAATCAATTGTCACGTTGCCGGTCTGAGAGATATATGTTCATCCTAATTTTTGTTTAATTTAGTATTTTATGAATAAAGCACACTATTTTGGAAAAACTCGGTCAGTCTGACTTCCCTAAGAAGTATTCCTGTAGATTAAACGAGCGTCATCATGGTGGCTTAACTGGTTTAAATAAAGCTGAAACTGCCAAGAAGTTTGGATATGAACAAGTAACTCTACCATTTTTATTTCTGTGATCTAATAATATTTTTAGGTTCATATATGGCGTCGTAACTTTAATGTTCCCGCTCCAGTCATGAATGAATCTAATCCCTATTATCAAGTGATTCACAAAGACCAGAAATTCAAGGATGTCCCTAAAGATGAGATTCTATATCATGAGAGCTAAGAGCTCACTGTCAAACGCGCTTTGCCTTTTTGGGAAATCAAAACTGTTTCAATTATTTACCCAGTAAGCAATTTATAATTGCCCCACAAGGAAACAGTTTAAGAGGAATCGCAAAACATCTTGACGGTTAGTTTGAAGTGGAAGCTGAATGAGGAATTTAACAACTTATTTAGTAATTTGTGATGAAATGGTATTGTGCACTATTGAAGAAATGAAGCAAACAATTAAACGAGAAGTAATCATTTCTTTTTAACTATACTTTATTTAATTTTCTCTTCTTATATTTGATTTAAATTTTTTACAAAAATCAAACTTTTCAAATTTAGAAAAAAAAAGAATTTATTAAAAATATAATTTACATAATTAATAGTTTTGAATAAGTTATATTTAGTATTTAATAGAAAAATAATATTTACTTTATTTTTTAATTTTTGTTTATTAACTTTGTTTATTTAATCAATTTGTTGATTTAGTTTTGTTTATGGTTTTATGTTATTTTAAGATATTATCTTCTTGTATAGTGTAGAGGCAATAACACCCGCCAAACACGTGACGGAAGAAAAGTTGATATAAAAGCTGGCTGGAAAGGCCTGTAAGTCTGTTAAATGACAATACTAATTAAAAGCGAGAGTTATAGCCACGTAGGCAGTTTGTCACTGTGCGTACAGCATGGACATTCTGGCCGAAATAATTCAAAATAATATTATTTTTCATTTTGGATTTCATTTTATTTAGTTTACTTTTATGTTTAATAACTAATATTTAAATTTATTTACGGTGATCAATTTTGTTCTGTTTAATCAGGAAACTTTTACTTTAAAAATGAAAAGTTAAATCATTAGTAAAAGTGTTCAGACAATATTAAATAAATTAAATTTAGATATTAAATAGATTTAAACAGTTTAGTTAGGTGAAGAATTTGAAAAAAAAATAGCTTAGAATATATTTTGAGCAATTTTTTTATTTCTTACAAAAAACTTTGATTACTGCTTGGATTATTTTGTCAGCTGATTTCTAATTTCTTTATACTCTGAATGTGCTATCTATTTGTTCCTCAAAATTGATGCTTCAACTAATACAGATGTTATGTGTTTGTGATGCATTCACTATATCTCAAGAAATATTTTTTTTAAATATCTGTTTTTATTACTTTTAAAAAAGTTGATTATTGAGATCTAGTTGATATTTTAATTTATAAATGTAACCTAATTTTTGTCTAGTTTTTACTTTCATAAATGCATCCAAATTATTCATCATTTATAACTTTCTTTTTCTAAAGTATTTATTTTTTATTCTATTCACAATTATCGTATTTCTGCTCAGCATATTTCATTTCTAAATAATCCATTTTTATATCCGCTAGAACATTCTTAAACTGATATTTCTAGTTAGACTTATCAAATTGCATCGAAAATCTTCTAGATATTGAATTTTGTTTCTGTTTTTCAATTATATTAAGTTGAATTTAACTAATAATATTAAATTTCATTTCAGTTTGGTTCTTTTTGATTCAATCAAAAAACCTGTACAAATGTTATATTGATATGAATTATATGAAATAAATTAAGTTTGATTAAATTAAGGTTTTAGAAATTTTTAGAATTAATTTGTGAAAATGTGAGGTTAGAATGTTTTCAGAGAATATTGATTTTTTTCCTAAAACATTTTCTTGAACCGCTTTGGTATTTTGTATAGCTAATTTTTGAATGTTTCCTACGTTACTCCTGTATTCATAATTTCTTAAGATGATTGCTACAGCTTGACAAACGTCTTCAGCTTTTTATGTACACTTAATATCTATTATTATACATATGATAATAATTTTAATTAAATGTATATAATATTTATTAAGGTATTATTATATTTGTCAGCATATTTTCTTCTTAGAAAGTATAATCAGAAATTTGTATTTTTAGTTATTATTGTTCTCCAAGCTTTTTGGAACTAAAAGTTTAGATAATGATTGAAGACAAGTACTTTAACTTTACTTTCGATTTTCGATGTTTCTATATTATTTAGAGAACTAGTAATTTACATTAAAGTTAAGTTACATTACAACTTATTATTAAGTAATAGTTTACATTTCAGTTTTTTTAATTAATTGAAATATAATTTACAGAATTAATAGTTTTATAAGTTATATTTAGTAATTAATAGAAAAATAAAATTTTTTTAGTTGTAACGAACATATTCTAATAAATAACGTTTAAGTATTTATTTATTGATGAGAGCATCTACCGCTCACAATCTCACAAACTATATCTATTAAGTTAGAAATATAAAAAACACAAAATGTAATTGATAATCAAGACTTTTTTAGAAATCCGATTTTTCCCTTTAGCAAATATTTCCTTTTTAAAATTCTAAAAATAACTTTATTTTTTAATTTTTGTTTATTAACTTTGTTTATTTAATCAATTTGTTGATTTAGTTTTGTTTATGGTTTTATGTTATTTTAAGATATTATCTTCTTGTACAGTGAAACGGCATTTACACCCGCCAAACACGTGACTGAAGAAAAGTTGATATAAAAGCTGGCTGGAAAGGCCTGTAAGTCTGTTAAATGACAATACTAATTTAAAGCGAGAGTTATAGCCACTTGGGCAGTTTGTCACTGTGCGTACAGCATGGACATTCTGGCTGAAATAATTCAAAATAACATTATTTTTCATTTTTGATTTCATTTTCTTTAGCTTGCTTTTAGTATTATTTTAAATTTTATTATAAGATTAAAAACTATGAATTTGATATATTTTCCGGCGCGGGTTGTATTTCATATAGCCTTAATATTTTTGGTAACCAGGGATTTTTTGTCTGAACATTTTTTCTATGAATTTTTAATATACGCGTTTATCACGGTTGTCAGTCAAATGGTTCAAGACTATCAAATGAATAAGCTAAAGGATATAGAATATGAAGAAGATGAAATTGCAAGTCAAAAAGATGTAATTACAATTCAAAAAAAAGTAATTACAATTCGAAAAGATGTAATCACATTTCTAAAAGATGTATTAGAAAAAAATAAAAAATTAGATGATCCAATCAAGCATTATACAGATGATGAAACTCTTATTCACTTTAGGAGGAAACAACGGTTCGAAAAAGAAAACAAGACTTTGTTATCTGAAATGACAAATGCCTATTATAGGAAACATTCTACGAATTCTTTTTTTTCTAAATTTGAAAAGTTTTATTTTTGTAAAAAATTTAAATCAAATATAAGAAGAGAAAATTAAATAAAGAATTGTTAAAAAGAAATGATTACTTCTCGTTTAATTGTTTGCTTCATTTCTTCAATAGTGCACAATACCATTTCATCACAAATTACTAAATAAGTTGTTAAATTCCTCATTCAGCTTCCACTTCAAACTAACCGTCAAGATGTTTTGTGATTCCTTTCAAACTGTTTCCTTGTGGGGCAATTATAAACTGCTTACTGGGTAAATAATTGAAACAGTTTTGATTTTCCAAAAAGGCAAAGCGCGTTTGACAGTGAGCTCTAAGCTCTCATGATTTAGAATCACATCTTTAGGGATATCCTTGAATTTCTGGTCTTTGTGAATCACTTGATAATAGGGATTAGATTCATTAATGACTGGAGCGGGAACATCAAAGTTACGACGCCATATATGAACCTAAAAATATTATTAGATCACAGAAATAAAAATAGTAGAGTTACTTGTTCATCTCCAAGCTTCTTGGCGGTTTCAGCTTTATTTAAACCTGTTAAGCCAATATAATGACGTTCGTTCAATCTCCAGGAATAATTTTTAGGGAAGTCAGACTGACCGAGTTTTTCCAAAATAGTGTGCTTTATTCATAAAAACACCATTAAACAAAAATTAGGATGAACAAATATTTCTCAGACCGGCAACGTGACAATTGATTTAATAAATGAAATGTTCAAAACTGACGGTTGATAAATTGTTCCATTAAATAATTGTTGATTTAAACTAAACCTCTTCCCAAAATTTAACAAAAATCTACAATACTAAGATTTATAGCTCAATTCAAAAGTCATTAATCTTTTGTGTTAGTCACAAAGATAAAAGCAATTTAGTTCTTTGATACATTCTCTCAGCATAGAATTAAATAGTTTGTTAGGAAATTCAATCAAATCAAAGAGAGTTATAAACTGTCAATTATAAAAGCTAACTTTAAACAATGTTGCCTAATTTTCTTTAAATGTGGTCAGTTTATTGTAATCCATTAATTGAAACGTATACTCTACAAATAAAATTTACATCGAAAACACAAATCTCAAGGCAATATTAAATAAGTTAAATTTTACTTATGATATGTTTTCAAGGTTAATTTAAGCAAAATAATGAAAAAATTGGCTTAAATTATTCTGGTATATTTAAACTGTATTACAGAATATTATTTTACCAAATGTGTAAATCTGATTATAAGGTTGCTAAATACGAATTTAATTCTTTATAGGGTTCTTTGTCTAGTCTACAGTTATATTGTCTATCTTAAATTACTGTTGTTAGTTTTGTTATAGATTAATCCTTTTTAGAATCTGGCAAACAATGAAATGACAAAATATGGAGTTAACATCTCATATTTTTAATGTCGAGTCGGAACAAATACGCCTTTGAAATTTAGACAAAGAAAACATCATAACCTGTATGTTATATTATAGAAAGCATGATTTCTTTGTGAAGGGTCTTCGAAGAAAAGGTCAGCCAGACAAAGAAATGTAGTTATTGCGTAAAGATAGATTCAGGATATTGAACATATCAAGAAATACATCACCCAGTCACTATTACATACCATTAATGAAGCTTTACCATTCACGGTGGAATGCAAAACTAGTGATATACCTGCAGCAGTCATTGTCAACTAAAACGTATATCTGGCTATCTCTAGGTGAAGTACATTACAAGTATGGTGATAGATTGAAAAGGGTTGGCAACTAATAAAATAAGTTTTTCTTAAGTATACTAGGTTGAGTTTAATAACTAATATTTAAGTTTATTTACGGTGATAAATTTTTTCTGTTTAATCAGGAAATTTTTACTTTAACAATAAAAAATCAAATCATAAGTAAAAGTATAGAGGCAATATTAAATAAATTAAATTTAGATATTAAATAAGTTTAGACAGTTTAGTTCGGTGAAATGTTTGATAAAAAATAGTTTAGAATATATTTTGAGCAATTTTTTTATTTCTTACAAAAAACTTTGATTACTGCTTGGATTATTTTGTCAGCTGATTTCTAGTTTCTTTATACTCTAAATGTGCTAACTATTTGTTTCTCTAAATTGATGCTTCAACTAATACAGATATTATGTGTTTGTGATGTATTCACTATGTCTCAAGAAATGTTTGTAATAAATATCTGTTTTATATTACTATTAAAACAGTTGATTTATTTATTTATTTATTACAATAAATGTGAAGGAGGGTGCCTAAAAAGAGCACCTCTCGCTAACACACATTCTCACAAATTAGATCTATTTGACGTGTAAACGAAAAAGCATATGACAATGAAGAACTGCACAGAATCATAGTATTGTAAAAGAGAAAAATTCACAGTTTAGAAGATTGTTGTGATTTAGTTTGTTTTTTCTTATAAATGTATCTTAATTTTTGTCTAGTTTTTACTTTCATAAATATATCAAAATTGTTTATATTTTAAGACTTTTTTTTCTAATTAAAATTATTCAGTTTCTACATATAGCAAATGTATAAGTTGAGATTATTTAACCCAACAATTCTTTAATTTCAAAAACTAATTATTTAGATAACACTGTTTTTTTCAACTTTATTGATAGTTTAGAATAAATGAAACTTAGGCAGAAATATGTTGTCAGAACCAAATAACCTTGTATAATAAATGATGACAAGTTAGTTTTGATTATAAATTTATTTTTCATTTTCTTTTTTATACTTGTTTATGGAATTTTCAAGAATTAGAAATTCATTTTGAATCAGTTTAGTTTTAATTCTTTGAAAGATTATGAGGATTAAGAGAATTTGATGGAGTTAATATTTTTAGAATAAACTATTTTCATTCCTTTTTCTTTCAAAGATTATATTTTTAGTATTACCAAATATCATATTAATTAAATTACTGTCTAATATTATAAAAATTTTTATCAGATATTATTTATTCTGTATAAAATTTTTAATTTCGTTTTGTTGGATTTACCCATTAATGAATTTAATTTTATATTTTTAGATTTTATTAGTATAAATTCTTAAATTGTCTTGTTTCTGATAATGGACTTGATAATAATAGATCTGGTATTGCTTTTTGTACCCAATATTCTTTTTTTATAGTGTTTGTAATGTATATAGTTACAGTTTGTTTTCTCTTTGAACTTTTTTGGCTTGAATTCATAATGCCTATAATCACTACTATTTGAAATAAGTTAGTTGAAAATTTTCAAAGAATTGAGTTTCAATTTGTAGAGTATAAAGATACAGAAAATGAATTGTTTGGTTTATTGATACATTTTGTGAAACGGGTTTGCTTTTTGATAGCGCTTTTATTTCTGGTAACAAGAAATTTTTTAGATATAAATGAACCTATCGAAGAAAATCAGATGATTGAAGATAGAGATGTAAAATGTGAAGAAAGCACATATGAAAATACACTAACTAAAAGTACACTATATGAAAAAACAGATTATGAAAACAGAGAGTATGAAAAGAAGAAAGACGGTTAGCTAACTTCGTTGAAAAATTATTTGAAGACTGTTTGCTTCTAATTTTGTAGCTGTAAGTTGTTTGGTTTAATGTCAAAAAGTTATGGCTATTATGACCTATACAAGCAAATATATAAAATAAGTCAGAAGATTGACAAGAAATAAAAATTTGGAGATACTGACTGCAAATATAGCAATTGAAAAAAATGGTTTATAATTGATAAAATTGTTATCTGATGAGGTTTGTTATCACAGATATTTGGTTCACTCCTTCACAAGAACAGAATGTTATCTTGTCTAAAGAACTGGTCAGAAAGTTTTTGATTTTATTGTAATCAAAGTTTAACAGAATGTTGAAGATGTAAAACTCTAATTATTATTTGATGCTTGTTCAACTTTAACTTATTAAGTCTTTAGATCTTTACAACACTTATGAAATTTGGAATTTATTCATTCAACGCTAGTCAGCGAGTTACAAATATAACATCCCTTATAGCAAACAAAAACCAAAAAGTAGGTGAAAAATATAATTGGAAGGTTTTTGCTTTTACAATTTAAGATTAATACAGAAAGAATGCAAACACTTAGAGGTATAGGTAAAATGTAATTTATAAATGAAAAATTTAATAAAATAAAATCTAAGAAAGTGAGGAAACTGGCAGTGTTACATATCACTTGTTAAAGAAACTACTTAAGTCATATTTTTTAAACAAAATTATAAAAAATGTAGGATATTTTGATAAAATGTGATGAAATCGGAAAGTTTCAGTTTAAATATATTAAACAAAGTTAGTCTCTTACATATCATCTGACTTTAAATGGCACAATTATGTTTCCAAAATCTTCGGAAAATCAATCTTCCTTGTTATAAAGTCCTTTATTTCTAAGGACCCATGCTTTTTATCAATCTTTTCAAATTGTAAGTACGTCCAATTCTTGAATACAATGTCAGTGCATGGATGCCATATCAAGTTAGTGATATCAAAAAAATCGAATCTGTTCAGGCCACAATTACGAGATTTGTATGCAGGAAACTTAATATTAAATATGATAGTTATAAACATCGTCTCAGCTCCTTCAACTTAGATACTTTGGAAATCCGACGGATTAAATACGACTTAATTCTTATTTTTAAAATTATCCACAATTTATGTTTTCCATTAGTACTTCCCTCAAGTTATATTAAAGCAGACGACAGACATTACACGTTAATAAGCCTATATCACCTAGTACATTGGTCAGAACAAATTTTTTTCATACCGCACAACTGGTACATGGAACCAGCTGCCATCAGACATTGTCATGTTAAAATCACTTGTGTTGTTCAAGCAGAAGTTGAACTGTTATAACATTGCCAACACTGCCATTTCTAAATTATGATTTTTTTTTTTTAATATTGCTATAATTCTATGTAATTGTTCACAGTTATGTGCTTTGAGGACTACCAAAATGCCATCTTTGCTTTCTATATTTCTAACTCAATAGATGTTACTTGTGAGAACGTGTGTTAGCGAGAGTTGCTCTCTTCAGGCACCCTCCTTTGAATTTATTGTAATAAATAAATATTAAGATCGAAATTATATTTAAAATTTTTAGTGGCAGTTTCTGATACAGTATTTCACTTAATTATTTCGTTTTAGAATTACTTATTCTAAATTATCATTTCAAAGCACGTATACCAAAATTGATATATCTTTAAAAAAACTAAATAGAATAATATAATAATATTAAGCTAAATTAGACCTTTTAAAACTCTTAGCTTATGCGGTCTCTAACTGACAATCCGTTATAGGAACATTTGTTGGTTCATAGAATTATTTAAACTTTTAGAATTCAGTTAGTCAATTTCTAGTTGAACCAGTATCATCAATACTTGCTCTAAGCTGTGATCTGTTAAACGATACTTTCCTATTCAAAAGACTTTTGATTTAAACTAAACATTATTTAAAAAGAACTTGTTCAGTATTTAATTGATAATCTGCTTTAAGAAGTCTACTTACTTATTTTGAAAATTAATAAGAATAATTGTTAGCTAGTCTGATAATATTTATCAAATTACTAAAATGATGCTTAAATTTTGTTTACTCAATTGACCAGAACAACCCACTTCATTTTCACATTTATGTTTATTGTATAAAAATCATTATGAGCTTAAATACTTGTTAGTTGAAATGAAGTTGAGTATCAAACCTTGTTAGGTTTAGTAACTTAAGAATATAGAAAAAGATTTTGAATAATTCTTTAAGTATTTTAAACTTACATTAGATAGAAATCTGGAAAACTATTAATAAAATAAATATTTTTCGAATAATAATAATATTTTCTTGGGTCTAATCTGTCTACTTAGATTTGCCCTGGGCAGCAACTGCGTCCATGGCTTTTTTAACTGTTTCAGGGTCACCTAAAAACTGCATTGAGACAACAGGCTTCATGTTCTCATCAAGTTCATATACAAAAGGAATCCCAGTTGGCAAGTTCAAACCCATGATAGCTTCATTAGACATACCTGGATGTCAAGAGGGTTAAACACAATTAAATCAGCTTCAAACTAACCGTCAAGATGTTTTACGATTCCTCTCAAACTGTTTCCATGTGCGGCAATTATGACTTGCTTACCGGATTTAATACTTGGAACAATTTCACTTTCCCAAAAAGGCAAAGCGCGTTTGATAGTGAGCTCTAAGCTCTCATGATATGGAATCACATCTTTAGGGACATCCTTATACTTTTGATCTTTATGAATCACTTGATAATAGGGATGAGATTCATCCATAACTGGAGGTGGGACATTGAAGCTACGACGCCATATATGAACCTAAAAATATACTTAGATCACAGAATTAAAAATGGTAGAGTTACTTGTTCATCTCCAAACTTCTTGGCGGTTTCAGCTTTATTTAAACCAGTTAAGCCACCATAATGACGTTCGTTCAATCTCCAGGAATAATTTTTAGGGATGTCAGACTGACCGAGTTTTTCCAAAATAGTGTCAAGAGTAATATTTGCTCTTTTCAGCACAGAAGTAAAGGCAACATCAAACTTGTATCCAGCAGATTTGAGAGCTTCTCCAGCAGATTGAGCTTCTTTAACACCTAGAAGTCACATTAAAGTTACAAAATCTCAAATGATCAAAGATATATTTACTTATATGATTTTAGTAAGTATGTATTTGTGACATCAGCAACAAAATACACTTTTAGCTGATAAAAACTTTTAAACAATTATTATTAAGCTAATAAAAAACAGATATTAGATAAAGATTCAGAAAAACAACAACTTAAAGGTTACAACAAAAAATAAAAACTTATGTTCTATATTGATAAAGTAAGAACAACTATCAGTAAAAAGAAATAGAAAGGAAACCAAATAAAATGAAATAGAAAGGAAAAATTTACCTTTTTCACTTAGTGAAGCATCATACCAACCACAAAATTTATTTTGTTGATTCCATTCACTTTCACCATGTCTAACCATAACAATTTTATAAGTAACCATTTTTATACAAGATTAAATACAGCTGAATATAACTTTCAAGAAAATTCCTAAGCTCTATAACAACAATATTCAAATAAATTGATGAGAAGTTTTTATATAAATTTTTGTTATAAGCTTACTTTCAAAAATTGCCTAAATAGTCTTATAAAATTATAAACATTAAAATAATCATTAAACAAAAAACAATTTTAAATAGTTTGGTTTAGATAAATAAATCTTTAAATTGTTTTATAATGTTAGATATTGTTATTAAACAATATTATTTAGTTAATAATCTTTACTTTGAAATTCATGTTTAATTAAATATATATATCATCAATATAATTTTATGGAAAATTAATCTAAATATATTTAATTCATGAAACTAAGTTTCTACAACATTAAAATAAAAATATTTTAAATAAAATCATTATATATATATGATTATATAAAATAAACATTTCAAATCAATAATTTAAGAAAGATACAAACCATAAAACATAAATAATTTAAAAATTATTAAATATAAAAGATATCAAAAATTATCCACGACCTTTTTATTTGCAAAGTACCTTGAAAATCCTGTATTAAACAAAGTTAAAACACTTTTTAAAAATATTTGTAAAATATTTGTAAGATTGGCTGCAAAAAGTAAAATTTTGAGATTGACGTAATTTCGTTTGCAGTTTGACATTTGATTACCTTCAATTATACTTGAAGTCAGACAAATTTGGCGTTTTTTATATTGGAATATTTGTAATTTTATTTATTTGAGAGAAGTTTAGTAATATGAAAACTTTTACAGTTAGAAATAACACATAATATTAAACTTAATTTTTTTAATGTAAATCTAAGATAATATCATATACAACTTACAACGTCTCGGAAAATATTTTCATAATTGATAATATTTGTGTTTCGCCAAGCCAACTAACTCTTTTAGTTAAAAGAATATGTATTTCATTCAGAATACTATTTTTTAGAGAAAAATTATTCGAAATATATTGCTAATAAAGGCCTGCCTAGACCGAAGACTCTGGTGTGCACCAATTCTTTTTTTAATTTCTTCTTCTTAACAGTAATCATTTTAATGTTATTTTCAATATTAATAGCTTAAAATATATCAATATAAAATTACAAATCGGAAATTTATCAATATAACTAAAGTAAAATATAGATTAAGAAAATAGATTAACCATTAGACAAAAAGTATTCACATATAAAAATTTTAATTCAAATAAGTAATTTGTATTTTTGACTTAAAGTTTTACGTATCTTTAATTTCTTTTCATTCACTTTTCAACCAATTTAACACAAAAGTAAATTATTGAAACAATTGTGTTACCTTTTGATAAAATGGATTTATATATGAAATAACTAAAAAAACTTTGAATAAAAATTATTATTATTATATAGAAATTGTTTCACTAGAGTAAACTGCCTTTGCTAAAGTTTCATTAATTTGAAGAGTTTTTATTTTAATTCATTTTATAAATTTAGTAAACTAGTATTTTTTTATTTGCTTCATTATTATTCTTAATTGGTTCAATCAAGTAACTATGATACCTGATCGTTTAGATAGAGTAAATTATAATTATTAAGAGCTTACTTTCTATATGATAGAGATGGACGAGTCGTTGAATAATAATCAAAAAATCATTTTATAATTGGGCTCAAAACCGATTGATCATGACTTAGTGTTGTCTTTAAGAAATTGCTTAATCCAAGAGATAAGAGGTTAACATCAAACTGAATGAAGGTATTTTTGAAGAAGATGTAAAACTAAATCAAAATCTCTGCAAATGTCCGTATAAATGATAGTAGTTAGTTCATTTGCTGAGGAACATAGTCACTAGTGGAGAAAGAACAAAAGTTGATTAAAGGACCTTTGAGGGAGTAACCATTGTATTCAAGAAGTAAGCTTTTATGAAGAAGATGAGTCAGATATTTTGTGAATTATCAACTCAAAGATTTTATAGAAGATACTAGTGAGACAAACTTGGTCTAGTTTAATTTCTGCATCTTTTTTATGAGATGGGATAATGATAAAACTCTATTGGCAAATTAAATAGCTGGTAGATAATGAAGAAACTAAAACATGTAATACATGTTGAATTACAAGATCGAAAGATTAACTAATAAAATAAAATGAAATTTTGTCAGATGTTCGAGTTAAACAAAAGAGATATGAGTAAGCGGAAATATAATTTAGATTTAACAGATTTATGAAAATTACGTGATGAGCCACTGTCATAGATTTTACTTTCTCTATAGTCGTGCCACTTATTAATTTAAATTTCTTATACCTTACTCTTAATCTTGTAGTTTGTTTTGTATGAGTTTTCGACTTTCGATTTTTTGTACAAGAGATGCTTTTTTTAATACGATTTGGGTAGGAGAGACTTCTTATTGGGACAAACATTTAAAAAGAATCCTTAATAGCCATTAAATGATCAATAAAACTTGTACAAAAAGCGTTTTAGTTAATTGAAGCTGATGATATCAGTACTATCCGTAAAATTCATTCTTCATTAACCACGTAGACTAAAATAGAATGAGTAAGATCAAGATAAAACTTTTACCAAAGAGAAGATTTTTATGAAATTTGTGTATCTAAAAACTGTTTAGGATTTACTGAAGCATTATCTAAATAATAATAGCTTATTCAGCGTTGATAGAAGTAATTAATCATAAAATATTTTATAAGGCTAAAAGTAGCTTGGCAAGTAACTACACTTACTGTAGAAAGTAAAGTTTTATTTCGAACATTTTTAAAACTTTTTATTAAAAGGATAATCTTATTGGCTAACTCAATAAATTTAATTTTTGCACATGCTTTTTAGCAACTTAATCTTTAAGACTTTTGTAATCTATAAAAATTTAGACAAAGGTTATTAGTAACTATCGAATGAAAATAATCCTTATTGTATCTTCGTTTAAGAAAATTAAGAACATGTAAAAATTGATCAAATTCTCTTTCTGGAAAATAAAATTTTACTAAACCCTAATTTAACCTAATAAAAGATTCATATATTGTAAATATTTCAAACTGATGTAAGTTATATTGTAAAAGTGGTTTAAAGGTTATTAATAAAACAGCTTCATTCAAAGAAAAAAATATTTTTTTTTAGTTTTGATTAGTTTTTAGGAAATACAATAATATTAAACTTTCAAAATGAAACTTTTTAATGCGTTAAAAATTTTGAATATTGTTCAATTCTATTTTTAAAGATAATTACTAAAAAAAAGTTTTTTGAAGATATTTAATGTTAAATGGAACTTGTTCAAATCCACGTACATGTTAAATATTCATGTCATCTCATTTTGAGTAGCTTCGACCATAATAGTTCGAACAACGTACAACAAAATTATTTTAAATTTTCTGCTAAACTTTTTATGAAGTTATTCAGTGTAAAAAAAATAGAGATCTACACAGAATCAATAATGGTTTTCAAAATTTAGTTTTTTAATAATATAAAAGCAACTTAATCGAATTAAAAGAAATTTTTTTTGGTGTTTTTCCTTTTTTTAGTTTCAATGTGAATGTCAATATATTTAAAGATCAAAAACTTTGGTTTTAATAATAAACAAGAAGAAAGAAACAAAAACTAGTAATGATCAGACAAATTATTTAAATTTGAACTAAATGTGAACTAAATGTGAAGTATCTATTAATCTACCTACAGAAATTCAGAAAAATTTTACGTAATTTCAAAAAACTGACGTCATTTCTTTTTTCCTTTATTGCAAATGTATAAAACTCAAAAAAAAAGATTCAATAGTGTTTATAAATTCTTCTAACCTTTTAACTAAAATTTTCATTTTTTATTAAAAAGTTTGTAGCAAATAAAAAACAAGATAAAAAAAATGTTTAGTTTGAAGAATTCTTATTTGAGAAATAAAGAAATGTAAGAAAAAGCACTCAGTGAGCTAATGAGTAACTAATACTAGTTTTTTTGGTAAAGTATTGACATTTTATTTTCATACAATACTTTCATTTCCTGTTTAATTAGTTGAAAATTTGAGTTTAAGAAAAAACTTTTTTGTAATTATCTATTCAAAAAATGCTGAATCTTCTAAAGGTGTAACCAACACATATATGAAATAGGTGATATTTGAATATTTGCTCAAAATGTTTGTTAAATGCTTCACTAAGAGTTTTTTTTTTCACTTGACTAGCTATGCTTGAAAAGTAATTTAATTTTCTTTTCTCATTCAATTAAATTTCTATTTTAAAAGCAGTAAGCTACAAGTTTAGCAAAAAATCAATCAAACTTGCTTTCATTTTATGTGTATTTTTTGTGTTCAATCAGGAAAAGCTTTGTTATTCTCAATTTTGATAAAGTATGTGAACTTTGAGTAAGCACATTAGACAAATTGAAGCTTCTGAAAATGCAATGATGAGTTTCAGGAACCTTGCATCATTTATCTTTCTTACTTTTTTATCTGTCAACTTTTCTAACTCAGGTGATTTTTCATAAATTTTTATTTTAATATTAGACACTTTTAAATTAAGTTACATAAAGCTGTTTTATCAGTAATAAATCATTCAGCCTAATAAACTGATCTTAAACTTTTATTAAAACCTCAAATAGTTGAGAAACAAAAGTGCTATGTCACGTTTTCCAAAAAACAAATTTGAAATTTGTCACGCTGCGCTTCATTGCACATCACTCAACAAATTTGCTGAAGTCATTAAACTTGACATGAAAATATTGTTTTTAATTTCGATGTAAAAATTATCAACTTTTTTGTAGAAGAAAAACTTACTCACCAAATCTCTGAGGGGATCTTCCCCTACCCGAAACTCTTGCTACGTGCATCTACTGATCTGTTTCCAGACAGCTCTCAAGTAAATATACATCTGAGATCTTTATTCACAGCTCCTCTGATTTGTCAATCCTAATGTTCATCTTGATTTTTGTCTGATCTTCATCTGATCTTCATGTGATCTTCATCTGGTCTTCCTCTGATCTTCCTCTGATCTTCATCTGATTTTCCTCTGATTTTCATCTGATCTTTATCTGATCTTTCTCAAAATCATCTTTAAAATATCAAACTTCAAACAACTTTAACTTCATCGATGATGACATCATCAAAATGACGTCACTTCTTCTGCAGAACGTAACAGAGCAGATACGCGACTGCCAGATGTTTTACTATGACTTCTCTTCCTCCAAGAGGAGGAGATTTATTCCAGATTACTTTGCTCTTCACAAAACCACTTTACCAACAACTGATGACGTCATCAACCGCAACTTAAGTGAAGGTATGAATGATCTTACAGGAAAGACTCTTATTCAGTTTACTCAGTTCAAGGAGATGACTTTGTAGTTGTCCAACTACGTGACGTAGATCGCGAGTCACGTGAACATTTCTTTATCACAGTCACGTGTAGCGTCAGCAACTTTTCCATTGTGAGTAACATCCGATCTTCTCACGTTCTTGATGCAAGATCTCTTGTAGATATCTTGGATACAAATCCAAGTGACTGACATCAACGATAACACTCCACAATTTGTGATTAGTTCACTGACTTCGGTAATTAATAGCAGCGTCGCCGGAGGTTGGTGCTTCACAGCCCGCCAAATATTCAATTAAGAGTTGATCTTATTAAGGAAGTTCAATCATGAAGTTGAGAGCAACTGATCAAGATCAAGGGATCAACGCTAAATTAAAGTTCTCAATTGTACCAGGATCAGTAAGAAAAAAGTTACCTGGCAATACGACTCTTGGTGAGAAGATAAGATGACGTGATCTTTGATTTAACAATTCTTTTTTAGACTTTAATGCCCCGGACATCTTTGTGTTTGATAACGGAGATGTTGTTAGCTTTGATGATCTCACCATGGAGATGAACTTGTACCTAAAAGTTGTTGTTAAAGACAGGTGGACACGAGCTGACGGTTAGTGAAAAGTGAAATTAAATTTGAAAATTGGAACTTTCTTTAAAGGTAATAGAAAAACTGCTACTGCGACCGTTTCTATATTACCATCACCACCAAAGCCTTCAACATCTTTAGGTTTTGTTCAATCAACAAAACGTTTCTGCAAAATTATCTTCTTTCTAGTACTTCCGTTATGGAAAATTGCTGTGATTTCCGCATCTTCTATCATCCTTGTTATTCTCATCTTCCTCTTAATTCGGCATCTTTATAAAAAAGGAGCTTTTCAGAGATCTTCATTGAGACTAAATACATCAGGTGTTAAATATTTCGTATTTAGTTTGTTTATAATATAGTCAATTTGTAGTAACGAATTTTGTAATACTTTTTTGTTTGAGTTGATGTCAGTTATTTTTATGAATGTATTAATCAGATTTTATTTAGTAGATGGAACCATCATTGACGATTTAATGCAAAACGAAGAAATCTAGGAAGATAACCTTCATATTTGTGTTGCTTTCTAAGCAGCTGAATGTTGAATTTTTAATGTTTTAATCGTTTAGAAGCATCGCGAGAAACAATTCGAATTTTTTTATACATTTTTTGAATTTGAAAAATTTAATATAATTTAATAATTCATGAAATGATTTTTTTAATTTTTATTTTTAAGATAACAATTTTTACTCCTTTCATTTTTTTATAAACTTTTTAAAATCTTTTAATTCAATCTACTTTGTATCCTTGTTTGAAAATACTTTTCATATTTAGTTAATATTCAAATAAAAGAATAGTTTAAAAACTTTAAATGACTTTGAAGCTTAAAGAGTAATCCTAGAACAGAATCCATTAAACTTAATCAGTTTGCGTCATTTTATGTAAATTTTACTTAAACTGTCCAATTTTTAAGCTTTACAGCATCTAAACATCATTTAGATTATTGAAATACACATTTCCTAGTGGTTAAAAGATTTTGTTTTAATAGAAAAAGCTTTTGAAAAAAATAAAGAATAAATTGAGTTTTTAGAATATAATTAATAAAACAGCAGTTTTTTTGTGAGTTTGTAAATAAAACAAAGCAAACTTGAAGTGATCAAAAATTCTTTAAATTATTAAATAAGGATTTAATACAATTAGAGACTAAATACATAAATAAATCGATTGATTATTCTAAAATAAAAACAAAATTATTACAAAAAAATATAACTTCATTTCTTAATTAAAGAAATTTACAAAAACTTTATTAATGAAGAACTATTGAATTTTAATTATTTTTAAAACAATTGAAGATATGACAAATTTTTTTGATAATTACTAATTTCATGATTTGAGTAATTTGTATTAATATCATAACTAATTGATGACATAGACAACTAAATAAAATTGGTTTGGTAGTTTTTTTTTATTATGTTTAAATACACGTTGTTTATTAAAAACTTTTACTAATGAATAAATTTACTCAAAATATTAGAAAACATCTTTTAGTTGTTACAAAATTTTGATATAAAATATTCATGAGAAAAATAAAAATAAAAACCACTTAAAAGAAAATTTAGTAATTATAAATAAAATCGATAAACTTGCAACTGAATACGTGATAAGGAAGATCAAATTTTTTCATCAAATGATGAGACTGGTTCTAGTATTATCATAAAAACGAATTTACTTGCCTCGCTGTCTACTGTAAACATTTTAAATAATTTAGTTGAAAGAGGAGAGATAGTTTTGAAATTTTTAGTTTTTTAGAAAGGGTGAAATTATATAGAAGAAAAATCAATAGTTTGAAGGTAGCCGTACCAGGATTTGAAACCGACTTCTAGTAATGAAGTTATTTGTTTTACTTTTTTAGTTTAAGTTTTTCAAATCTTTAATCTATCGAGCAGTCAGTTTACTTTCACAAATTCTATTTGTCAGCAAAAACTTAGAAAGTTATATCGATTTTTTCAGCTGTTGTATAAATTTACTTATCCAAAGTTAGTGAAGAGATTTCTAAATATTTTTCATATTTCAAAATAAAAAAATCATAAATCAATGAAAGTTTTTATTGTTGAGAAGAAGAAATATTTTTGAAGTGGTGCTTTATATACAAAAGTTCAAACTTCAAGTAAAGTTTATTTAGAAAGTAATTTTTTCAGAGTAGTTTTGGTTTCAATCAAATTATTTTTAAGTTCTTTAATCAAATCTGAACTGATTCTAAAAATGTTCTGAATTTCAGTTCCATTCATAAATCTTAAATTATTCATCAAATAAAAAATGAACCCAAACCAACAAAGTCAAGCGAAAGTGGATCAGAAGCTGGAAGATAATGAAGACTCATCTGAAGACCTTCAAACCAATAGGGATGCCACATCTACTGATAATCCTCTTCTTCGTAAAGAAGCGATCAAAGTAATTAAGAGTTGAATGAAGACAAGATGAGTAATTTTTTCGAAGTAGATATCAACAGGACGAATCCGAGTGAGCGACAGTTGGCAAGATGAAGCCAAATCAGAAATGGCCAAAAAGTTGCACATCATTAAAAAGAACTTTGGTGAGTCTCACAAAACATTTCTACTTTCTTCAATTTAATCACAAATGACGATCAATTGCTTGTGATGTCATCTGTCACTAATGACATCAGCTGATTTTACAGAAGCACTGTGTCTTCCCGCTACTAGCCGAGGATCTTCTTCACAAGCTCGTCGACTGACCCACATCTTTCAAATGCGATGTGTCTACGCTCATGGAGGAGTGGACCTTCACAATCGTCCTCTTCTTCTATTTCCTTCTTTTCCTTCTCTTCATCTGATTAGTGAAGGGGAATTCCGTGACGTCATCCTCTATTTGGCTAATGCAAAACGGTGATAATCTTTCAGACTATTTTGATAATAATCATTTTCGGGGTTTTTATCACAGCTCTTTTGTTGCCCTTATTGATCGAAGGAAGGAAAATTGGTTTTCTGTTCGAATCGCT
Organism: Pegea sp. RAD2-039; assembly: GCA_034620365.1. Classification (NCBI taxonomy): domain Eukaryota; kingdom Metazoa; phylum Chordata; class Thaliacea; order Salpida; family Salpidae; genus Pegea; species Pegea sp. RAD2-039. The sequence continues at coordinate 200,636 of JAQGEQ010000357.1, forward strand.
CTTCAAAGACTCGCTGTAAGTTTTTTTTTATCACATGACCAAGACTTAATAATCAATTGGTTTGAAGAGCGCAGAGCTGAGTGACATAGTAGAAAAAGTTATCATTCTGCGACCTGAAGGCTTCTTTAAGGCCGCCATTTCTAGTATTTGTCTGCGTCTTGAAAGTTTACCATTTCAGGTGATTACATGATTAGATGTACAACTCTCAAATTATTCTCATCTTGTAGGTTGTGCTGTTGCCAAATGTATTAGAGTTGAATCATCATGTTAATAAAGATCAACTGACAGCTGATTTTGATGGAAGCTCAACTTATGTTCATCAGTTATGGATTGATAACAAATTGGTTTTTTTTAAGTACTTCGAATGCAACAAAGTTTCATCTTTTTGTTTGAAGGCGTTGGAGAATTTTGCTTTGGGAGCAATTGATGCTGAAAGAAGATTAGAACAGTTTGGAGAAAATCTTGCCAATACTCAGCTTCCAAATGATCCGATTTCAACTCAGACTTTGTTAGAAGATGTTAAATCTGAAGTTGAGATCTTTAAAGTCGGTTGAGTCAGATGAATTGATTTAAAGAATTGATAATTGTGTTTGTAGAAAGAACTTATTAAGATTGAAAGTGAATTCAATTGTTTGAAAACTTTTATCATCAAGAACCTCTTTTATCAAGAGCTGTTAGAAGATCAAATGAAAAGAAGTTTGTCATGGTAACGTCCACCGTTTAAAGCTTTAATTTTCAGTGTCAACCAATTAAATGTTCATTTTAGTTTGCAGCAGTTATTGGAAGAAACAAAACTTGCTTTCGAAATTTTTTGTACAAAAAATTTGACAAAACTTCATCAATGTTTACAATTGAGAAAATTTGAGCAAGTGAGTAGGATGTAGCTTACAAATGATCATTAAATCACAAATGATACATCCAGGAATACAAAGAGATCAACTTATATCTTGATGAGATGGTTCCTTGGATTAAAATTCAAACAGTTGGAGTGAATATGAGTCAAATAAGCTCTTTAGTTGAAGTTCTCACAGAAAAAGAGAGATTATTAACAGTGAGTCTTCAATTGCCTGGATGTTAAATGATCCGTTAATACTTGAAGAGAATCCAATCTCGAATCAATAAGTTGGAACAAGAAGGTCTACATCTTGTGCTAAACGATCACTACGCAGTGGACAGCATCCAGCCAAAGTGTGATGAAATCCGACGGAAGACAGACTCAATTAAAAAAGAGATTCAAGATAAGACGGAAGAGACGAATCAAGCTCTTCAAGTTGTCTTCAAAATCGAAAAGGTTAGTGAAAACTGATGACGTCATCAGACTTTTTCGGTTGGAAACATTTTAGATGAGCTCCTGGTGTGATGACGTCATCAAAATCTTAGCCGAGCAACCATCTGAAGATCTACAATCGATTGATAGTGCAAAGTGTGTCTTTGAAGAGATCAGCGGAGCTCTAACAGGCAAAGAGGAGCTGGAACTAACAGGAAGCGGATGTGATTCCGCTGAACTCCAGGTGATCCTCAACATCCAATTTCGAGTCAAAACTCTTCTGGATGCAGAATTTGTGGCAAGACACAGAGAAGCGGGTGGCCGGTGTGAAACGGCTGTGTGAAAAGCGTTTGACCAGTGTAAAAAAAGGACTGGCCCGACTAAGTGACCGTCCTATTCAAAAAGTTGAACCAACAACCAAACAGGCTTGTAGAGACGTAAGAGGAAGTGTGTTGACGTCATCAGGCGCGCATGAATCATCAAATGAATCAGATTTGTTGACATTGAAACTTATCAAAACTTTGTAATAACTGAAAATAATTTGAAACTGTTTTTAGTTAAAATTGAATTTTTTTAAATTTGTTGAAAGTTGATTTGATTATTTGATTGAATTACAGAACAGTCAGAAAAAGGTTTTGAACAATCGAAAAACAAAGATGAAAAGTGATAATTTAAACGAGAAATTGAGGTAAGAATCCTTCCTTACTTCATCTTCTACTTCATCGATAATTAGTAAATATTTTTCAGTCATATCATTGATGAGCTTGTAACAACCGAAAGAACCTATGTAGAGCAAATAGAAAGCATCATTAAGGTGACCACGTGACGTGATGTCAGCGCTTACTAAATTTAACTTCAACAGAATTACATGGATCCGTTTGATAGTAAAGCCCCAGAAAAGTTAAAGGGGAAAAAAGAGGTATTGTTCGGAAATTTGAAGGACATATTTTGCTTCCACAAAGATCAAATTTTACCTAAACTTGAAAAGAGCTCTTCTTTAGTGTCTTGTATCGCTGATGTCTTTATTTTAGAGGTAGTAGATGACAAGAATAAATTGTAACGTGACTACCAAATCGTCTAATTAGAAATCAAACTTTCGACTTTACTGTGACTACTGCTGCAATAGTTCACGATCTGAAAAATTAAGATCAAAAGTCGGAGAAAATCTTCCGTTTTTTATCAATTGTCAGAAGACAGCAAATCATCTTCTACCTTTAGGAGCTTATCTTTTAAAGCCAGTTCAAAGAGTCACTAAATACCAGCTGTTGTTGGAGGTGGGAAGACATCTTTTGTGGTTGCTCACTTCAAATTACTTCCATCTTTCAGCAAATGCTCAAATGTTGCCCAGAAGATCAAAATCCGCTACAGAAAGCGCTTGATTCGATGCATGACGTCACCAAATCTATCAATGATAGCTTACACGAAGCAGCTGTGCTAGGTTACGAGGTGAGTGGGTTGCTTAGCAACCAAAAAACTGAGGTGTTGTCCGTAGCAACTATCTGATCTCGGGAAGCTGATATTACAAAGCCCAGTAGACATCCATGTTGAAAGAAGGAAAGAAAAAACAAAGCGGTCAAGATTCAGGTGAGTAAATGTGGGTCGCGGTGGTCGCGGTGATCGCGGTGATCGCGATTGAGTGACGTCATCACAGTGGCAAGCTGCTTCGGAGACATCTGTTCTTATACGAAAACGAATTGGTCATTTGTAAGCAGCAGAATCGTGACGCACAAAACGCGACATCTAGCGGTGAAGAAGAAGCAAGTTGTGGTATCTTAGTGGACGGCAAAGAGCAATTCTATCATTTCAAAAGATCAATAAATGTAAAGAATTTGAAGATTAATAGGGGATAAAATGGCTTTTTTTAAAGTGGCTTGGAATGGAAGTTTGTGAACTGACCACTGATAAAAAGCGCATTGAAATGTGGCGTGGTGGTGAAGTGATCACTCTTGCACTGCCCACTATGGTTGCTAAGCAACAATGGGTCAAACACATCAAAAATTTTGTCTTATTTACAAATAAAAACTCCTTCAGTCCAGGTAAGTTGATGACGATGACATCAGTGATGATGTAAGTAGTCTCTCGCAGTTCGCCGATCAAGTTCAACAAAAGCTTCGCGCGTATCTACTCCTGTTAAAGAAGCGAGAGCGAAATCATCAACGCTCGCTCGAACCAGTCCTGCGTTGTCTTGCTCTCCCTCTAGTGGTAGAAAGTCAGAAGATCGGCGGAAGGTGACTAGATATCTCTTAATTTGAGATCACTTTTTATAATCTGATTTTCTTCGCAGAAATCTTCAAATCGAAAATATAAAGTCTTAATGTGAGAAATTCCATGAATCTTAAAAGGTCTACTAACCAAAGACTTTCACATATAGTTAACAACTCTTTTCTTTATTTGATTGGTTCAAATTGCTGCAACAACTTTTTTTAATTTCTTATTTATTACTGATCAGTTTTTTTAACTCTGTTTTTAAAGCATGAAATTTGTGTGAAATAAAAAATTTCAAATTATTTAAAACGAACATGAAAGCCTTTAGTATCAATATAAGTTTTTGTAGAAAAATTTTGGTTTAAAATCAGATTTGAAGGAAAAAATGATATTTTAGTTCAGTTTAGTTCTAATATTATAGTACTTAAATAAAAAGTTTTCAGATTTATTATTTGTTAATTGGCTATTAGATCTGCTTATAAAATTATCAGAAAAAAAGTTTGTAAGTTTTGCTAGATAGTAAATCAACACACGAAATTGGCTTTTTATCATTTTTCCCTGGCACAAAATAGTTTCCAATTTTCTTATTGACATTACTAAATGATAATACTGAATATTTAATTAGTTTTAAAGGTATTCTGAAAAACTTCTGTCTATTTTAAAAACAATTTCGAACTATTAAAAAATAGGATTATTGAAGAAACAATAAGTTTCTTAATCTAATTCTAGAGTTTTAATATTGTAAAAAAAAACTTAATCGACTTCTAGAATGATAATTAAAAGATATCAATTTCTAAAATGTCTTCTTTAGCACCTAGAATAAAAAACTTAAGAAATTAAACGATTTGTCTTCTATACTATATTATTGTGTCATAAAGGTTTTAGTAGCTTTTTTAACAAGTGATATAAAAAAGTTTCTTCATTTCTTTACTTATACTTTTGATTCATAAGTTAGAGTTACTTATACCTCTGCAGTGTTCCTATTTTTGCGTCTATTATACCGAATTGTGATAGTAAGGACCTTTTCATTATTTTTCTGCTAATCTTGTTTTTATGTTCGCTATAAGAGCTGTATAATTTGCGTTAAATAAAATTTAACTTAATTTAAATTTCAAATGATATTAACAAAATCAGTTTAAACCAAACGTGATACAAATTTAAAGAGAAGTCATTTTAAGCTAATTAAAGAAAGTCAATATGTTAATAAAATCAATCATAATTTTCGACCAACTTTTGATTTAATATCAGAGATGCTTGGACTTTCCTCTCTTTAAGGTAGCGTGTATGTTTCTCAAATATATTTGTGTAATTCAATCACCAAGCTTATAAATCATTCAATTAGATTATTGTTTCTCATTTGTATTTACAAGAATTTGTTGTTTGTTTAGCTCTAGCCAAGTGTGTTCATATCATAAGTTTGCTTAGATTAATGAGAAATATAAAATAGTATTAAAAATCATAGACGTAATTGTTAGTTAGATTATTAATTAGAAATAGTAAGCAAATTTTAAACATTTTTATTATTTCAGAAACTGAATTAATCGTATTTTATAAAAATATTCAAGCTATTATCAAAATTTTAAAAATAATTTTAATTTTTGTTAAACTATTAAATCATAAAAATGAATATTTTTACTTTAAATATAAAGATCAACTCTACAACTTTTACTTTCTTTATTTTAAAGCGTAAAAGCAGGCATTTTCAAGGTTACTTTAAAGTTGAAGTATCTTTAACCTTCCCACTTTTTTAACCAATCAAAACGCTTTGTTGTGTTGTGACCTATATTTGATAAACAAGATGTAGTAACATTTCTTTCTGTTTTAATACTTTGGTTTTTCTCAGAAATTTATGTTGTTTATTTCATAGGTTAGAAAGTCCAATTATTTTTTAGCTATAAGTATTGCTTCTTTTAATTGTAATTTTCATTAAACTTGATATTGTTCGGGAATTTTTAGAGTTTTTAAAAGTTGCTCAGACAATTGTCGGATTTTTTCTTGATTTTAAAGAAATTTTGATAAAATCATTAACTTTTATGTTTGTTTGTTTGTTAAATCAAAAATATTATATTTTATATTATTGAGAAAGAATTTTTTCACTTTTAATTTTAACTTTTTTATATTTTTTAGCAAATTTGGTCTTAAATTTTAATTTTTGGTTAAATTAGTAAGATTAGGAATCTGATTAAAAAATTTATATGAAGACTTTTAAAGAAAAAAAATTTTTATCTAAATTTTTTTGAAATATTTTATCATTATAGAATTAATAAGTGATTATTTTAACTAAAAAGTTTATTTTTTCGTTGTATTGAATTAGAAAGTATTTTAATAAGAAATTATTTGATTTATATATTAATTAGATAACATCTATTACAAAAAAATTTATTGTGAAATAGAAAAGTTATGTTACTTAATATGAATCTTTTTTTATATATAGTTTCTTATACCATCTAAAACTATTTTATTTCTTTTAATTTTTTGTGAATAAACAATTCTTTAAAATTTATCTTTAATCTGAATTATTTATGAAAACTTTCTATTTATTTATATGATTATATTGACACATTTATACAAATAATAGAACTAAAATTATACAATTTCTATTTAATATGTAACTAATTAATTTCTTTATCAGTATCTTATTTATTTTGACAATTTTATTTGTTTTTAGATTGTTTTTATTTACTATTTATTTAGATTAATCATGAATCAAAGTGAATCTACTAATAATGATATGAATAACCAACTTCAATTAGTTGGTGCGGTTGATCAGGGGACCAGTAGTTCTAGGTTTCTGGTGAGTCTTCTTAGTGTTTCAAATATAAAATGTATTTTTTTGATTCTTAAAATGTATTTTTCTCCTTATTTTGTGTTTGCTATAAAAGCTGTGTAATTTGTTATCTGTGGCTATGTATAGATAAATAAAAGCATTTAAATAAGATGTTTATAGATTTAGATACATTAAATATTTATAATTGTATAAATTATTGTTTTTCAGATTTTTAATGCTAAAACAGCAAAAGTAGTTACTTGTCACCAAATTTCACTTCCAAATTATTACCCAAATGAAGGGTTAGTTTATATCTAATATAACTTTTATTTTAAATAATTTCTATCATTTAAGATTAAAAATTTCAAAATTTGTTTGTTTTATTTTCTTAAATATTCATTTTTTATGCATTTAAATAAATACCCAAATTATTTCGAGCTTTAAAACTTTAAAATTGAATATAGGTGGGTAGAACAAGACCCTAAACAAATTATAAAAACTGTTCAAGATTGTATTGATGCTGCAGTTCAAAAACTAACTAAAATGAAGATTTCAAAGTCTTGCATCAAAGGTAAGAAAGAAAAGATGAAGATCATTGCATCATCATCTTGTAAATGACTTTTGAAGCTGTTTAATTTCTATTTAGCTATTGGAATCACAAACCAGAGAGAAACAACTATTGTATGGAATAAAGAAACAGGGGCACCTTTACATAATGCCATAGGTGAATTAAAGAAATTGAAAATTAGTTTGAGTCTTAAAATATTGAAATCTAAAAATTAAATTATATCAGAATACTTTAAATAGAATTTTAAAATTGATTTTTTTAGTTTGGTGTGACAACCGAACCCAAAAAACGGTGGAAAAGTTGATACAAAAAACATCCACAAAAAGTCAAGATCATTTTAGAGTGAGTATCAATTGAATCTTCTTGTATCTTATATTCAATTGTCATCATAATAATAAAAACTTCAATAATCAAAAAAAATATCTTCTAATCTTTGTGTTTAGAAATGATAAAAGTTTGATAATTAAATTCATATTATCAGAAATTTCGTCTGTAACTTTTTAATTTCTATTTTTTCAGGAATCTTGTGGTCTTCCTATTAGCACTTATTTTTCTGCTGTGAAAATGTGCTGGTTGATGGATAATAAACCAGATATAAAAGATGCAATCAATAAAGGGACAGCATTATTTGGAACCGTGGACACTTGGTTATTATATGTCAGCAACTTATCACAACCAATCAACCTCTTCTAGCAAGTAATCAATTTACAGAATCTTACCGGCGGAGCAAATAACGGAGTCTTCTGCACGGATATCACAAATGCATCTCGAACAATGCTTCTGAACATCAACACTCAAAAATGGGATGAAGACCTTCTTTCGTTCTTTGATATTCCTCGTAAATGTCTTCCAGAAGTACGAAGTAACGCTGAACACTACGGTTATATGGTTGGTATGATCTCAATATATTTCAATCACTTACATCAACATCATCCACAGAGCAGTGGTCCTTTGAAAGGAGTCTCTGTATGTGGGGTAAGATCGATTTTTTACTTCTTTAGAAGCAATTAAATTTGTCTTTTTAGTGTTTAGGTGACCAGCAAGCTGCTATGGTTGGTCAGACATGTTTTAAACGCGGCGATGCCAAAAACACATATGGTAAGTTTACATTGTTGATAGAAAAGTTGTTAGTTGATACTTGTTGATAGGTACTGGTTGCTTTTTGTTGCAAAATGTTGGAGAGAAACCAGTTCAATCATTTCATGGTTTGCTTTCAACTATTGGCTATAAACTTGGAAAGGATAAACCTACCGTGTATGCACTTGAGGTTATATATGTTTAAAGTTTATATTTGGTGATTGTCTGATATAAAACCGACAAGTTGTTGACCTTGAGGTCACTGTCACGGGTCACTGGGCCGCGTTGAGGTTGTTCAGCGTACGCTGCACCCCACTATAGTCAAAGCGCATGCGCAGAAAGGAAGGAAGTTTGGTTGTCAACTTCCTTCTACCCACAAAGATCAAAACTTTTGATAATTTTCAACTTCAAATAATTTCTTTTTTTTCAGGGTTCTATTGCTGTAGCTGGAAATCTGATAAAATGGCTTCGAGATAATTTAGGAATTATTCAAAACAGTTGTGAAATTGGTAAATAATTTCGATATTTTCAACTTCAACAATTTATCCAAATAATTTCAACTCAGAGAAACTAGCAGCTGCTTCAGGTTCCTCGAAAGGTTTGGTGTTGGTCCCAGCATTTTCTGGTCTATATGCCCCACATTGGCGTAGTGATGCCCGTGGCACTATTTGTGGTATAACTCAATTTCACACCAAGTCCCACATCGCATTTGCTGCCCTCGAAGCTATTTGCTTTCAAACTCGTGAAGTAGAAACTGAGTTAGCGATTGGATCTTGTGTTAGACTGATATCTTACAGATAATTGAAGCTATGAGATTAGATGATGGATCTTTAAACTCTTCAGATACTCCCAAACTGCAAGTTGATGGTGGAATGACTGAGAATAAGCTGTTGATGCAACTTCAAGCTGATATTTTGGGTTGTACAGTTGGTAGGTTGTGGATATCATCTTCCAACACTCCCTCACTTCTAACTATTTGTAGTAAAACCTGAGATGCCTGAAACAACAGCTTTAGGAGCTGCAATGGCGGCTGGCATCGCTTCTGGGGTTTGGAATTTAGAAGAAGATGATCTCAGTACAATCATATTTGAATCATTTCATCCATCAGCTACTAAAAAAGGTTTTTATATCATCTTTTTCTTTAAAGACTGAAGATTTTTCTTTAGATATTGATGTACGTTATGAAAAGTGGAAGCTTGCTGTAGAAAAATCGAAAGGTTGGAACTTTGCTGAACAACCTAACCACCAAGCTTGTTCTTAACTTTCACTTCGTGTATTTCAAGACGAAAGTTATTTGTAGTTTTACTCGATTAATAACCAGCTTTCTGAACTACATATTATTAATATTTGCCCAAAAACAGCTATATCAAACATATTTACAAATTTCTTGCACTAAACCACTTTACAAAAACTTTATTTACATTCTATTTCTTACTACAAACGTTTATTTGATGTCTAAATTTTATGATTAACTTTAGTTTTTATCGAAACCAATTTTTATTCATATTTTACGACACATATTTCTATATATTTGAAATAATACACCTTTAGCTTTTATAACTTTACACAGTTTACTACAAATGTACTTGAAGCCAATTTTTATTAAACTTAATCATTTTTTTGGTACTTAAACCTGACCAGCATGTAATAACAACAGATTATTTGCATCTTTTACTCTGCTTCTTCTTTTCCGACGTCATTTTTGCACTTTTTTCTTCGTTTCTATATTCAAAGCTTCAATTACGTAATGTTCGATGTTATAAATTTCTAGTTAATTAATTTCTATATTTAATTATTCAAAAAAATAAAGTTAATTTAATTACTCAAAGTTTTAAGGTCAAATCTAATCCTATAATCTATCTACAAGCTTAATTGACAATTACCCTTTTCTAGCATCCTTTAATTGGGTAACTTTCTTTTTAGAGTCTTTAATCGTATCCGTCAACTTACAACTTTCTATAGCAGTTTGTAAAGTTAAGAAAAATATGAAAAAACTTTAAGTAATCTAAAAATATATTAAATAAATAATTAAATGAAGATATGAACTACCACCTAATTCGCATTCCTGTTATTTAAAGTTACAAATTAAGAACAGATAGCAACTATTGTGTCTACATTACAAGTAATCATCTATTTTAAGAACAATATATTAAAAGCAAGTCAGGATATTTTGACGAGGCTGGTTTCGAGGTAGTGGTTCGCATCATTGTTTCCGGGACTTTCTCATTAATCAGCTGCTTTATGTAAAGATGGTGCGAAATTAGAGGAGTGAGACCTCTTGTGTTGAAATTGACACGTTCAAAACTGGCGTTTTCATTTAATGGCGTTGATTTTTCTGTAGATTTAGAAATTTATTTATTTAAAAATTTCTGTATTTCAACTTTATATTTTTAGAATAAAATACAATAAACAGATTTTTTCTTGCTAAAAATATATAAGTTGTAAGAGGTTATTAAAATTTAATCTCTAAATGTGTATGATCGGTAAGATTTGGGAATATAACATAAATCTATAAGAAGATTTAGAGCTTTAAAGGTGAGCATTAAAAGCTAAAAAAATATTCTGAAATGATAGAATAGTGCTGATAGGTTGAAGAAATGAGCAAACAGGCATTGATTGTATTAATTTGTCATTTTTAGTGTTTTAAAGATTGTTTTAAACAATGAAAGTTTAAATGAATAAACTATATAGAAGCTAAAATTTGCATTTTCTAAAATTTCTTAATCAAATTGTTTTTCAAAGAAAGCTTTCATAGTTTGATGAGATTGCAAAATTTCTAACTCAGTCAAATTTCAAGAATGAAAAATAGAAAAAAACAAAAGAAAACCTCTCTTTTTTCGCAGCTTAGTTGAATTTTCTTCTTCAAAATTTTCGTCGATTTTATTTTCATGCAAGTATGAACTGAAATCAACCATAAGTTAAACACAACTTTAAAAAAATAGAAAACAAGTAACAATTGTTTTAAATGTTGCTTACCTTCCACCTTCATCAACTACTTTATTATCCAAAAGAAGAAAATTAATTTTACTTTCAGTCTTTTTACCACTAAAACTGCAAAGGTTGATAAGTTTATTTTCATCTTCTTTGTTTGATCTTAATTTTAAAATGCTCAATTTCGATGACGCTGAAATCATTGAATACAATTTAGTACAAAAATTTAAAGAGTAAAATCTCGATTGAGTTTTAAGACAACTTCTAGTTGACAGAAATTAGTTTTGATACCTTAATTGTATAAAAAAATTAGAAAAAAATATTAATAAGATTAAGAAGTTCGTAAAAGAAATACTTAGTTATTCTACACCATCAAAAAAATTCGTTATGCTACAACAATTACTCGTAACCTTTTATTGTTATGCTACAAAAAGTGTTTGTAGACAAACTGTGACTCTTTGTTTTTAGAAGACATCTGTTATCGTGTTATCGCGACGATAAACCTATTATTATTATTTTATTATTAGTATAATCAAATAACTGAATTAAAATGCCAAAATCCTAAAGTAATTACTTGACGATTGAAGATAAAAGTAATGATAAGCTGAAGAGCAAACGTTACAGCTTTACACTGAAGATTTTGTTTGTATTGTAAGCAACCAGCTGGTAAAAGACAAATAAACTATTTAGATTTAAGTTATCTGCAATTCTCCAAAATGAAATTTATATGAGATATTCAGTGAAAATAACTAAACAACTCCTTTAAATTGTTATTTATTGAAACAGTTCTATAAAGTAATTAGTCAAGCTAAGCGACTTGTTGATTTGAAAAGTATAGTCCTTCAAAATAACTGAATTTTGTTAGCAATTTTTATTTGTTTTAATTAAGTTTTAAATTGATAGTTTTGTAATGTGTTTACATGTAATGTAGGTTCAAATTCGTTAAATAATGGAAAATATTGACATTTGACTATTAAACATGTAATAAAATTGATATGAAAACATACAGCAATAATCAAAAAGCTAATATTACCTAGGTTAGAATAGTAGGATACAGACGCTTCAGAAATAAGACAGATCATAGAAAATGCTAGATAAAAAGTTGAGAGCTGTTTGTAGTTCGTATTATTTGTTCTTAAAATAGTATTGATGGTAGAAAATTGTGTGAGGAATATTTCAATAAACCAAACTAACCTCGGACAAAATAAATTCAAAGATATGTTAATTAATTGATTAATTAATAGATTGTTAAAATGGGTGAAGCAATTATTAGAAAGTTTATTCAACAAATTTGTAGCACTAAAATTTTTTACTTTTTAAATTAAAAAGTTTTGAATTGCTGATTAAGTGGGTAAAAATTGACTTTGTTTTTTAGGAATGATTTATAAAATAAATATTTTGCCAATAATTTTATCAAATAATAAGACATAATTATATAACGAAGGTACATTAAATAATCTAACCAACAGTAATTTTATATATATCATATAGCATTTTGTAGTTTAAATATTATATTTTTATTTCTATTTACTTACTACAAAAACTTTCCATGTCAATTGAATTATCTAAAATTGACAGACTACGGTTTTATTATTGGTCGAAAAATACCAAAAGCTATTTATTTAAACATGGTTAATAATTAAGTTTTGAATAAACAATATTATCAGCTTTTTAAATGCTGTAGACTAACACAAACAACTGTGTTACATAAACATTTATAAATAAACTGTCTATTTAGGAGTAGTTATTAGCTATGTAAACAAAACAACAACCGCTTACCTCTAATATTTATTTCTTAGAGACTGATGAACTAATAAACAGATTAAAAGTTCGGAATTTATCTCATTGTGTAACTAATTTATGGGGACAAATTACAAGTTTTTAATTTTATGTGAAATATTTCCCCAAATTATGATTAAAACTTCTACAAAATTGACAAAAATAACTTTATCATGGAAAAGTTTAAAATTAATTTTAGGAAGTAGTATTTGAAAGATCTAAGTTGAAATAATATTTATTTAGAAAATATTAATTCTATTGATATAAAATATGGGACTAATAACTTGAAGATTAGTTTAAGATTATTTTTTTGTTTATTTTGAAGTTTTATCTAGAGACGTCCTCATATCCAACTTGTTGTTTTATAAACTTAAATCTTATAAACCTTAAGTTATTGGAATTAGTAAACCCAATAACAGTAAGTTACAAAAGTCAAAATAGATTTAAAATTGAATTTAAAATGAAAGCTAAATGTTAAATAAGCTTAGAAGACACTTTGCATTTTACCTTACTTAAAAAAACGCATCATTTTTTAGTGGGTGTAAGATTTTGGAAATATATTTTTTAATATGATCATATTAGCAGTAAATATCATTTATAGCTTAAACCTAAATTTGTTATTGAATTAAAACGGTTTTTAAAATTGAATTATAAAAAGGATCTACTACAATTTTCGATAAATTAGTAGGCGTATAATCTTTTTAAATTTAAAAACCCTTCCTTCCCAAACCGATTCTAGAATTGGTAGATAATGTAATTTAACAACTTAAGCCACCCAAAATAGTTCAAAACTATTTTGATTTTAAGTGATTAAAATAAGGCTTGGTCTTAAATATATCAACTTTTAGCAAATAAGAAAACATTGCTATTAACAGAAGTACTATTGTAAGTTTACAGTTACAATGAACTCTTTAAAATTTGTTGTTAAACATCATAGTTATAAATTTCCAAAGTTTAAAAGAATGATTTTAGAGAAACAATTGTTTGAGATGAACGGTAGTTTGAATGATGTAACCAGAAATAAGGTTTGCAAAGATGTTAGTGTAATTGTTTTATGTAAAAATAAATAGTTACGCCATGGTGTAAAAGATTTAAAGAAAAAATATCCATATAATTCACAAATAAGAGTTTCAATAGTTTGTTTACCAAGTAGAAATTCCTTTGCATGCATTTTATGCAAAAAAACACTTTGAAATTTAAGCAAAAAAACACAATTTGATGTTTTTTCTTCTACTTTATGAAAATTATTTTTCTGAATTAAAAAGAATAATAGAACTTTAGATCTACCCCGTAATTTTTTGCAACAAATATTTTGTTTAAACCGCTCGTCTCAATACTCTTTTTCGAACATAGACAGAATTGCGAAAACATTTAATAAACTTCAAGCAAATAGAAGTTAGTTTGAAATTTTAGTAAAAGAAAAATATTGTATTAAAGTTAAAAGCGATTAAATGAGCTCTAAATTAAAGACTTTTTAATAGTCATCAAAAATGATTAAAGGATTTTTGTAATTTCAATAAAAATTTATTTTTAAGAAAATTCTTTGATTTCTTAGAAAACTTATGAGAAGCTAATTATCCAGGAAACATTTAAAAATTGCGTTTTATTAATAAATTTGTTTGAATCTAAATGCAGAAAATTGAAAATAACTTAAACATTTGCACTGTAATGTAGTTCATAATCTTTTAATTAAAAAGTATCATTTTGAAACTACAAAAATTTAGAGAAGTAAAAACAGAAAAAAATAAAAAAGACTATCTGCAAGTATAAAAGCAAGTACGCCAGATAGTCTGCATCAGTTAAAGAGGGATATTTCCTTCCATGCGCTGATACTCATGTTTATATGAAGATAAACTAGTGTAAGTAGTAAAATCTAAACTAATCTTCTTCTAATATGATGTTTATTTACTAATATCAGCGATTGAGTTTTTAATTTAGTGATAAATTTATTTTATGTTCTTTTTGCTCTTTCTAAAAATATCTTTAAAAGGATAGTAATATTTTTAGAAAACATTTATTTAAAAAAAATCAACAGGTAAATAAATAGATTAGTCTGAAATAAAATTAAAAGTATAGGAGAGATAAGATTGCTACAAAAATATTATTTAGTTTGCTTTGTTAAATTTTTAAAATTTGATGATCATTGATTATATAAGTAATAATAGGTTGAACTTTAATAGCTAATATTTGGTTTAAATTTTTAACTAAAGCTGTTAATTGTATAAAAGATTATAGCAGTTATGTGATGAAATATATAAATGTTTTAAGTGGTTGTAAATTGTAGACTCAAAAGTTTCTGTTCAGAAATTACGTCTTAATACGATTTATCTCATAAAGATTTTATGCAAACGCAAGGTTAAAGGAATAACAAGATACTTATGATAGATTAGTTTTTACTTTCAATTATCGTTTGAAGAAGTTTTAGCAAAAACCACATGACTCTAATCACACTTATATTTTTTGAGAGTTTTTTTGAAATTTACAAATACCAGGTCAAGCATGTGTTAAGTTGTGTGTTAAGTACCCTGCTATAAAGCTTTAGAAACTTGTGACTGTCGGTAGCCTTACAAATTTACATATTCACCAAATTGAAATGTGTGCTTCTAAAAATAACTTTTTCTCATTAGAGTTAAGAGTGATTTGTTCACAAAATGCCGTTTGTACTTTTCAAGAGCCTTTCTTCTGTCGTTATGGTTGTTATTTTACTTAACAACTTACTAGATGCTTTGCCATTAACAAGACAAGAAAATAAAGCCTTAACCTACAGAAGTAATCATCATTGCTTACAAAGAATGAGTAACAGTAACGGAGTCACAATCTTGATTATAAATGATAAGCTTGTCGGTACGAGGGACTCAAATACTGATGATTGTAAGTTTAAAAATTCTCATTTTATCTACCCTAAAAACTAATGATTAATAAATTGTAATAATACTGATTATAAATAAGAAAATATTCCTATTGTTAATTTTAAATCGCTTACTTTAGTTGACAAAATATTATGTTCAGATAATTTTGGTGTAAGATGTATTTAAAATATAGTTGGTAATAGAAAGTTTTAATACAAGGCTTGCCTAAATTTTTATCGTTAATTCTAACTGATCTGCTAGTAGGAACTTCTTACTAATCGTGATTTTATTTATTTACACTAATAAATAACCTGTCTCATTCAAAAATATCTCTAAAATCAAAACTGTGTTTTCTAATCTAATAAAAAAACTTTAATTTTCAGCAATTATGGTAATCAAGTCTGAAGAGACAGGATTTGCTTTTATAAGAGGATGGAAGTCACAGAAGTATTTGTGTTTGAACGAGAAAGAGAAGTGGTCCCTTCATGTATTAACAATTTTCATTTCATAACTTTTTTTGTCATAAAATTTTAATAAAAATTGAACTTTGAAATAAAACTTTCCATTTATATTTACAGGATGACAAAGAAGATGGGAACTGTAAGTTCGTAGAAGAGATTGTAGATGGATTCATGCTCTTCTCAGTTTCTATAAATTGTACTGGAGAGCAAAATAGAACCAAACACCTCAAATATTATCTTTCAATCAAAAACAAAACCGAAACATTAAACGGTGTCCCAGTTATGACTTTAGTCAAGCGTCAAACAGATCATAACAGCGCGCGCTTTCTACTGAGAGATGTAAAAAACAACGGGGTTTGTGTCCCAAAAACAGCTCTTCCAGACCAAACTCCTAAACCTAAGGCAAACACCGAAAGCCCCCCAAAAAATTGGAAGCCGAAAAAGAGTAGAGTTGTTTGTTTGAAGCCAGATGAAGACTCAACTGAATGAGAGGTGGAATCTTGTGACTGAGTTAGTTTTAGTGATAACATAGCAAAAGTATTTTTATGAATCAATATATTCGTAGAACTTGTCGATATCGTCTACCTACTTTTTCAATATTTAGTTATCTTTCAAATGTTTAATCAGATTATTGCTTTGTATTTTTTGTCTTTTTTTTCAAAAAGAAACTTGTAATGAATTGTTGACATGCAAGTTTGTTGCTTAAAAACTTTGTGTATTTAGAATTTCTTCTTTTTTCTTTTTTATACAGAATGGTTTTAAATAAAAAAATTCAATTTTTAATTTGTTTTTTTTTGATATTTTGATTTTGAGTTAGTTTTAAAGAAATAACATTCTGAAGATACTCACATAACTCCAGTTTTGTTTCTTGATCTTTAGGATCAATAAGTAATCTATGCCAAAACCAATTTTCTATATCTGAATCACGTTTAGTTAAACCTGACAAACAAAATTGAAACAGTGATAGTATTGGAGACTTTTTTCAATAAATCTTACCAGTAAACCACTCAAATGTTAAATCGGAAAGTTTTCTTGCTAAGTTTTCAGTAAATTGAGATCTAGATTCAGGAAAAGCTCGATACAGAGCAAGAAATATTGATTGAGCTAAGCATCTAGGATACTCCTAGTGAAAATGAAATTAGTTTTTCACTTTACTATCCTAATTATATATATATCAAGTTATAAATATCTAAAATAGTTGAAAAAAATTATTTTGCTCAATTTAATATAGTTAGTTTTTAAAGTAAAGTTTTCAAAAATAATAATTGTAAAAGTACATTTAAAAACTTGTCTCTGATATCTTGATGAGCGCTTTGAAACAAAAGAACGTAGTTGGTAGCAATCCTGGTGAAAAATTTATCCTGTAAACTTTGGTTGTTCTGTTGAAAGTATATAAGTTAAAAAATAGGTAGTAAAATTAGAAAGTAATTTGTTGTTATATCAAATTGTTGATTCAAGAATTATATTTTACTGATACCTCTCTAGATTCTTTTTATATTAATTATATTAAATTGTGATTCTTAAGACCTTTTCATCATCTTTCTATTCATATTATTTTATTTTGCTATAAGAGTTTATTTGTCACTCGCAGTCATGCGTTGAATAAAATAAATTCTTTTTTTTGTAATTGGTTGATTATGAAGAATTAAGTTTTAATATTTACTTGAAATTCGTCCAAAAAAATCCACCAAAATGAATCATGTAGAATAGCGATTGAAGCTTGAGAAAAAAATAGGACTCTCCACACTTTAGAAAATCCTTTCTGTTCAAATACAAACTCTATTTAATTCACAAGTATCATACAAACTGACATCATCAATATGACATGCTACTTTATACCAGAGATTTTTCTCAATTAATTTTTTCTAAATCGACTTTTATCAATTTAGGTAATCTCACATTAAAGTTTTGAGCTTCTGTAACTTGATCTAAAATTTGTAAAGCTTCTAGTTGTGATGGGAGCTCAGTTAGTTCACGATCTCTAAACCCAGGAAAAACCACCTCCTGAATATTAAAATAAAAATATTTTAATAAATGTAACTTTAGTGTAACTTAATGAAAATTATAATGAAATACTGATCAGAAGTTGTTGATTAATAGTTTTATATTTCAAATCAATTACCTCAATATTGCGGAGTTTGTTCTTCAATGACTTTTTAGCTGCTTTTAAATCTTCTTCCCGCAACTGAACACTTAATCGTTTATTTTTCATTTGTAAATCTTCAATAAGACAAACTGATTTAACAGATGAAAAAATCGATGTAGAAATTTACATTTTTGCTTTATATATGAATTTTCCATTTTTGTTTTCTTATTTACATAAAAATTAGAGGATAATTTGTTTAATTTTTTATCAAAGTGTTCATATTTTTCTTTCATTTCGTTAAACTCACTCAAATCAATTTCTGTAGAAGAATAATTTTGAAATTAAAATAAATTTTCTAAAATTTATTTTTCGAGGTCAATTTATATCTATGTAACTGCTTATAAATTTCTAGATTTTAGTTTACAATAATCGAGCAAACCGCATCTCTTTCGGATCTCTTCTTTAAGATTTTCCAACTCCCAACAAGAAAATTTTTCAAAGATAAGCTTTTCTTCGAAATTTAAACATAATGGCCATTCTTCCTATTTTGAAAAAATTGTGAAAATATCTATGAGTAGTTCTAAATTAATTTAAAAAGTTGTTATCATAATCGTACAATGCCTTCAAATTGTAGATACTCATCATAATTTTCAGGAGGTTTCTGTAAAATAACAGGACCTTTTACAACCTGTTTTTTCTCTTCATCTTTTTGTAAAATATTAAACATATTTGCTTACATACTTTCCCTAAATTTTTTGTATATAATGTCACAATGAGTTTCTTAATACTTATGGAAAGTTAGCTTTAAAATCAAAACATTATAATATCTAATAATTTTACTTGAATAAAATTGTATAAATAATTCAGCTCAGTATTATAGCTCTAATTTGGATAATTAAATTCTTCTAGTAAAAATCAAATGTGATATGATAAAGTTATATCTAAAAATTATTGTTTTTAATTTGGTATTTACTAGTCATCTTTATCCAAGAAAATATTTTTATAAAAATAATTTAAATAGTTGTTTTTAACCTTTTTTATGTTTGAACTTTTATCAGTAAACTTAAAAGAATATTTTTTAACTTGAATTAAACTTTGAACGTAGCAGAATAAGTAAAATGTGTAAACATGTTTATGAGAATGACAAAAATTTAACATTTCTTATTTTATAATCTGCACCAGTAATTAAATCACCTTATTATCTCCTTATCACTTACTGTGTTAAACTTAACTTAAAAATTGAAATAACAAGAAAATTATTAAAGTGTTTATTTCTGATCTTTCTAGTAAACAGATTTTAAAACTAATTTACTTTCGTTTTATCTTGCCAATGCAAAAAGTATTGACATAATAAATAAAATATCAATCAAAAAGTTTCAATAAATTTTAAGATAAAATTATTTTTATATATATTTTTCTATAATGTAAATAAGTTCATTTCTATTTTAAATTTTTGACAGAATAACAATTTCAGAACATAGTTATTTGTTTTGAAGTATAGTTTTTACTTTGGGGGAATTTAGTTGCTATGAAGAGTTAATAAATAAAATATTTTTTAATTACTAGTTTATACAAATTGTTAAAAAAAAACAACATTAGTTTCAAAATTGAGTAATTTATATTTACTGTTATAACTTACATTCATATATTTTCAAATATTTGCTTCGTACTATACAGATAATACTTTATTTTTACTATATGATTATATTTGTTCTAATCAAAACAATTTCTTACAAGTAACACATCTGATTATTTTAGGTTTTAGCTGGGGTACGTCGGGCCGTGTTCTTGTTCCGTTTATATCTTAGGCTTACGAATTTAATATTTGATTCAAAGCTCTAATCAATGAGTGATTTTTCTAGTATCATTTTTGTATTTGATAAAAAAATGAAACATTTTTCTAAATAGTTTTAATAATCATTAACAATTCAGATAACTGAGTTTTTAAATATCTTGGACTTAAAGCCAAAATCTATAACTTCTTTCCTACTTTAGAAAAATTCTTCAAAATGACATGTTGCCAAATTGAATTAGAAATTGTCGATAATAGCTTCAATCAGATAGGCTCAAATAAAACTCAGATAAAGAATTAAAATGAACAAAACCTTACAGAAGTAGATGCTCCTATTGTTACTACGGAGATACAAAATCTTGAAACTTATATCTAAATTAGGGATTTTACCGAAGTAAGAAGTGTATAAGGAGCTCTCGTAATTAAATCCTTTGACTTTATTCCAAGACACAAATTATACAGAGACCTCCTTGAAATCTAAACTGATACAAGAAGCATGAAAATTGCTGGTCTTGCGCCAAAGTTAACGTTGAAAGATTAACTGTTTTTAATAAAAGCCACCGACAAGTAAGATTAAAGTTGGCAGCTATATTTGGAAAGATATTAGGGCTAAGCCGCCGAAAAAGGTTTGAAAACTTGTAAAAGGATATTCTGAGGTTTACAAACACAGTTTTTAGTGAAGCGTCTAATACTTAAGGTAATGTCTGTTAAATAATCAAGAGACATTATTTAAGTGAGTAGAAGTCATTTTCTGAATATTATATTTAATTTATTTGTAAACCTATTCTTTTAATTTATTTTCGTACCTAGAAAATCAAATTATCTGAATATTTATTAACTAGTTTCAATATTTATGAACAGAAGTAGATTGTTTTATCTCAAAAATTAATAAAAAAGATCTAAAGTTCTTTAATTAAATAACTAATTAATACATCAAATATTAACTCAAATATTAACTCAATTAAAAGTTTACTTATTTGTTTGTTTTTCTCGTCTGCCAACACAATAAAAGCAACTTTGTAAGCAATTTTTTCTAACTATTCTAAACTAAGTTCTAATAAGATATGCATGAGTAACTTATAAGATATTGAAAACATTGAACGAAGGAATCAGAGGAAGTTTCATTGATCAAAAATTGTATCCTTCAAATCTGAAACCTCAAAAATCAACATAAAATTTTGAAATCACAAAATCTTTTAAAAATTGAAAACAGTAATAGATTCGTAAACTTGTAACAAAAGCTTCTTTAAAGTGACTTCTCTGAAGAAAAAATCAAAAAAATTTACCATAAATGGAAATTACCGAATAGTTTAATAATCTAAAAGTGAAACAGAAAAGCCAGCTGAGAAAAACTGAACCATAAAACAGCTGAAGAAATATCCAATCAAATGTTGCCAATTCTTTTATAAACCTACTGAAACTTTATTTGATTTTTTATCATCACTTCTAAAAACTTTAGATTTTGAAAGAAAATTTGTGACAGAAAAACTTTGAAATCTTTAGAAAAATCTTATTATTAAAGAATAAAATATAAAATTAACTTTGATTAGTATAAGAATAGATAGGCAGCAGTTAGTAAACTTGATGACAGTTGGTTTAAAACAGTGAAAGAAATGAGATTAAAACCATCAATCAAAAATTTGTCATTAAAATTGTTCTGTGAATTGAAGAAAATCTAAAAAAGTTTCAAGCAAAAAGAGGATGAAATATTTTATTAGAATTAAAACAGATAAAAGAAATAGAAAATGAGAAAGAGAAAAAGATGATATATAATCTGCATCTTGAAGATTTAAAAACAAAAAGAGAAAATAGAGATGAAGAAAGACTTCTTTAAAGATGATCTTGTAGATAAGCAAGCACTGAAACTTCAAACTGTTCGTTACTATGCATACTTCTAATACCATGTCTTTCACAAGGATATATCTGATTAAAAAAACATTTTTAGAAACCCGACAACATCATCAGTGACATCTTACCTTTAAATCATAAGGTTTACACTTCTTTATAAGAGCTTGTATCAGTTTAGTTGTATGGATAAAATGGACGTTTTCATCAATTAACCCATGCACTAGCAGAAGTCGATTTGGTCTATTGAAATTAGTTGAAGTGATGAAATACTTTTAGGTGGTAGATACTAACCGGCTGGGAAAGTTAGCGATATGGTTCATAACGTTACCATTGTGGTAACCTGTTAAGTTTGCGGAAGGTAGTGACATATAACGCTCAGTATATGCTGTATCATAATCTCTCCAACTTACAACAGGGGCCCCGGCGATTGCAAGCTGTGATCAAAACAAGTTTATGATTGTTGTTAAAAAATGAGTTGAAACCTTGAATATGTCTGGACGTTGTGCAAGACCCATTAAAGATAAATATCCTCCTGTAGAAAAAGTCTTATCAACAAGAAGAGATAAATTACAAGTGAAAGTGACCATAAGACCAGCCGTGGATGGCAATCCTTTTCATATCAATACAACCAAAAGTCCGGTCCAGATACTGTAGCCCTTCAACCTGGTCACTTATTTCCACTTGACCCTAAAATGATGGACACTTAAAATCAGTTTCGATTGTCAGAATCATCTGACCATCTTGTTTTTGAGGATGCTTTCGAATTTAAGTCCTCTTTTAGCAGATCCTCGTCCATCTATCACGACTACGATGTATCCCATAGAAGCAAGAGTGTATAATCGATAATTTTTAAAAGCTTTAAACGAATTTGAGACCAGTTGGACCTAAAGTTCATGGATTGAGTAGGATTTGAAAGTGGACACTAAATTACTTACATGTGGACCACCATAGACGTACAACATTGTCGGATATTTAACTCCAGGTTGAATATTAGGAGGTGTATGTAAGAATCCATGAATTTGATCTCCAGAGGAGTTTTCGAAGCTAAAGAGCTTTGGTGGGGAATAGAATGAAGATACTTCTGGAAGAGATTGATCAAAACAAATCAACAAAAGATGAATTGATCTCACCTAGAGGTGGAGGTAGCTCAATCAGGTTAGAAAGATCATGATCTTTTTGTAAGGAGCATAATCGGATGCAGTTGACTTCAGCTAGATTAGTTGAGAGGATGACGAGATGTTTAAAGTCCTGTTGATGGAAGATGTGAGATAATGAGATGATGAAAAAGATCTCACTGAGCTCATGGACACTGTATGGTTATTTCCAGGCGTCGTGATCCTCATCACTTCATCTTCTTCTTCATATGATTTACAATATCTAAAAGATGATTGAGTGAAAAGATGAAGACACAGATCAACTCACAAGTTGCTCTCTAGAGGAGTGTCCTTAGTAGCCATAAAATAAACCATTTTGGACTTTTCATCCACCCAAAAGTCTTCTGGTTGGCTAGAAATTTCCCAGTCACCAAAAGTAAGTTGCTTCATGCAAGATAAACCAACTACAAATATCTTTGTCACTTCAACTCTCTCCACATCACATTACTGACCTTTATCTTCGAAAGGTTTCGTCTCAATCAAATAGAGATGTCTGAATCCAGTCTTCTCACTTGCAAACAAGAAGTTGATCTCATCATCACTCTCTGTTTTTAAGAAATGGATGACGTCATGAACCTGTAATGACGTCACTTACAAATCTACATCACTTGATTCAATCTCACTCACATTCACCCAAACATTGTTGGTTTCCTCATACAAGATTTTGAAATCGTGAATGACGGAAGTGATGACGTCATCACACACCTTTTGTCCGTTTCGGTAATCGATTACATCAAACATATTCAAACGGAGATAAACGATAGCAGAGTGAGTTTGTGAACGATCTAACACCCAGACCCAAACACTAAAAGATAAAAGCAATCAGTAAAACGCAAAATGAAGACATGAACGAGGTACCCTTGCCCACTAGGCACCCATCCTATCCGGACAATGTATTCCATCCACGGTACGATTGATTTTAATGGAGTACTCATCTTGTAAACTAAAGATGCCGACTGAGGTGATAGAAGTGAGTCACGTGATTCGAGTTTAAAGCAACTTACTTCTGGATTAGTTGATGAATCAAACTCAGCAATTCGGATATCAACGATTGAGTTAAGTCCACCTGGAAAGAAATATGTTGATGTCTTAGAGGTGATGTGGATCATCTAACCTGCTCTGGGGTATCTATACGAGTCCAAGGAGTTTTGTAAATAGTTAGGGATTTTAATTTCTTCAACATTTTTGTTATCGACAACCTCAAATAAAATTCGTTTTTTATCTGCAACCAAATTTCATTTCAACTGATATAAGTTCAAGTAAGATGAAGTTACCGGATGTTGTAACTGGTTGCCACCAGTAACCAGTATAACGATCAAATTCCTCTTGACAAATATAAGAAGCGACACCAGCGGTGATGATATCAGAGCCAGATTCATCTAAGAATTACAAATTGAAGAAAACATCATTTAGACTTCTTATTTCACCTTTGAGATAATAATTAGTGATTCGTTTTTCTTCATTTGTATTTAAATCAGTCACCCAGACATCACCATCATTGACAAATGCAACCAAGTTAGAATCTGTTGGGGACACTTTTGGGTCCATTCTTGGACCACTACAGTTTGAAATGATTTCAATTGGTCCATTGTTGGATGTCTGGTCACAATAAAAAAGACAAATTAACAAAAGTTAAATTAATAACTGTAAATTCTATTATTTACTATAAGGTATTGAAAAAGTTTCATTCATAAATTTTATACACATCTAATATTTGTTGTTTTTATACCACAACAAACTGCTTTGTCCTAAGACAATATATTTTTTCTACCATTCCAATATCAGACACTGCCATAGTATAGAGACTTCCAGCTGCTGGAAAAATCAAGTTTTTCTCATGGATATCAAGCTCTACATCAGTAATCCCATTAGCAGAGAGTCTTTTGCGTTCTCTTAGTAACTCTTCCTCTTTAGAATAAGCTTTTTTAGAGCTGTTAGCCATCTGTAAACAATATTATAATTTTTATTCTCCTTAAAAATATCTTAAATAATCTATTACCTGATTACTTTCAAAAGCAGCCTTCCATTCTAGTGATGAGCCTGGTTGATAAGAGTTTGAACATTTGATATCAGCATATAATAATGTTCGATCTGTTTGACCAGGTAGCATGCCAAGAGACAATAGACGAATAAATTGATTATCGTCTAATAAATTTGGCTTCGCAATGATAAAATGAAATGGCATTGAGTTAATGAGACTTGAATGGATTTTTCTTGCATCTGATACTATTCTTCTAAGTTCCTCCCAGCAAAGTTTTTTATTTTTTTGGAGAGACATTTTACTAATATATTGAATATATAATTAAGTCGAAAAATTACTTAATAATTTGATAAACTAAAAAAGTAAAGTTTAAGAATAATTATATGAGCCTATAACTGAAATAAAAATGTATATTTTTAACAAATTAATTATTTACAAACAGAAAACTAACCATTATAATTTATAAAAATTATATTTTTGAAAATTTTTTAATAAAATATTCTATGAGATAAGAACAAAAATCAGACAATTTCTAAATTTATTCAAATTGCTGATTAAGTTAGAAATATTTATTTATAAGCAGATTTTACTGAAAATTTAAAAAAAGCTTATTAATCAACCAATCAAAACGTAAGAACGCAGCAAAGAATAATTTATATGAAGCTATATAAAAATTTAACTACATTACTTAAATCTATAAATACTCTGACAAACAGTTTAAGTTTTAAATTTTTAAACAATTAAAAATACAAAACAAAAAACATAACTGCTAAAACATTAAATTTGTGATGAACTAATAATAAGAATGAATGACCACATGTTTTTAAGTTAACATTAGCATTTTAGTACCCGTTTGCTTAAAAACACGTTTTCAAAAATGTTCTTTCTAATTTGATCTATTGCATCACCATCAAAAATAAAATCTCTACTCTTGGCGCCACCTACACATAATATAAAAGGTAAATATGGAGTATTAACTATCCGCTAAGAGAAACTTGATTAATTGAGTTCATTATTGTACATAATGTCTTAATTTACCGAACTACTTAAACAAATTAGTTTCTTTTTTTGACCTTATTAGGCTTAAAGTAATCATAAAAATATTGAGTTTAAATGATAAATAAATTAATTGCGTTTAAAAAGTATAATTTTTCTTGCAGTAAATTCCTTAGATTCCAATAATTTTTGAAAATAAGGTGAGTTTTTAACAGTGTTTTAGCCTAAAGCAAAACTTAATAGCTTCAAAAATTCTTGCAGAGTAAATATAATAAATGATCGCATAAAGGCCTTAAAGTCTAA
The DNA here is from genome assembly GCA_034620365.1 of Pegea sp. RAD2-039. Taxonomy (NCBI): domain Eukaryota; kingdom Metazoa; phylum Chordata; class Thaliacea; order Salpida; family Salpidae; genus Pegea; species Pegea sp. RAD2-039. The sequence goes on from JAQGEQ010000357.1 coordinate 226,700, forward strand.
AGTCTAAAAAATATATATACTACACTAGAACACGCAAGTAAAGCTCTAACAAAGGTTTGAAGAGCTTAGAATAGCTGAAATTAATCATTGTCTAAACGAAATATATAGCTCATTAGAAATAACTTTATTTGTAAAATATTTTGCTACAGAGAAAACAGTTTCAAAATTGAGACGAAAAATTCAAAAAATTTGAAAAACAGCATTTTTTAGGAGCATAAACTCTAGTATCTTGGTAGATGCCTTGCTAAATGCGTTTCCATGATTTTTAGATATCGACTTACAACGCAAAGTTTTTTTTCTAAGGCGAGTTTTTCTTTACGTGCTCGAGTTGGCCGAAAAGTTTTATAGGTGAAGGGTTATACAAATTCAACTAGCTTCTTATTAAATGTATGTGGCATTTGGTTAAGCATGGCTTAACGTAACAAAAAAATCTTCAAGCCGACAAAGATAACAAACAAACTTTCTTTCATTGTATTTCACCAATAAAAAATAATTTCACAGCAACTTTGTGTTAACTTACAAAGAAATTCAGATAATGTTTGAATGTTGATATCTTTAATTTAATCTATTATTACAAAAGTTTATAAAGCAGATTTGTAGAATACTACTCCAATAGAGGTAATAATAATTTTAAAGCTATTTAAGTAACAGCAAATTTTTTAAGCTATCGTTAACTATTTTTCAAAATTATAAAAACTTTAAGTCTTACATATTCTATCATATTCTGCAACATTCAGTTAATATCAGATATAAAAGTTTTGAAATAGTAACGGAAAACAGTAATTTGAGGAAGTAACTTTTAATAAAAGTGGAATAGATTATTTATCTACTAGTGCATGGTTCATGGGTATGTAAAAGTTTTAATTTAATTTTACAACAAATTATAATTCTCATTAACGTTATTACTGTTATCAAATTCAATTATTAATTTCTCTTTTGCTCACTATAAAATTTTGGCTACGTTGGGCAAACTTATTTACCGACTAAACAAAAAGCTTTCACTAAATGACAGAACGAAATGAGTTGCACTTAAATATAGGTTGTATTAGCAGATTTTGTACTTAATATAATAATATGACTATTTTATGTTGACTTATATTATCACCTTGTATTCATGTAAACTTTACAGATTTTTCTTAGTGCTGAATTTGTATAGAACAGTTTAGTTGTTTTGATGTATTATGGCAACATTATTGATATAATTTTTTACATTTCTATCAATAATAGTAAAATATAATTTTTTGCAGCTATAAATAATTATAATTGGTTAAGTCGACTTTTTATAGAAGCTGTTACATTTGTTTATCTTATAGATGTATGATTAGCAATATTATAGACTTGAAAACTAGTTTTGTTTATGAAAATTAGCCTTAAATAAGTTTTGCTTTTACAGATTTTCTTTAAATCTGTATTAGTTGAAGAAACTTTTTAATAATTCCTTTTTAATTAGTGCCTCATTTTTAAAGCTTATTTATTATTATTAATTTATTTTAACATACACTTTTTTGAATATTTCATGTGAAATGTACATTAATAATGAAAATTAAAAAGTTGCTTAACTTATTTTAAAAGATAACAGTTATTGGTAACCTATTTAATATTTAAATTGTTTTCTAAATAAACCTTATATAAACTATTTTCTTTGTTTATTTTATTGTTTACATTCTGGTATAATTTATAAGTATAATTTTCTATTTATATTATTTATATATATTTTTTTTTTGTGAGAATGTGTGTTAGCGAGAGGTTCTCTTTTCAGGTACCCTCCTTCGCATTTATTGAAATAAATAAATATGAGTTTATATTAAAAAAAAATGTTATCATGCATGATTAAAATAACTCATATGATTTATTTTTTAAATAATTGTTTATAATTTGGTAATATATAAACACTCATAAACATAGTTTTTTTATTAGTAATCTTTTACTTAAGTGCTATACAAAATAAGCTTGATTGTAACTATCTTTATAGATTATCAAATCTAAGTTTTTGTTTCAACAATCCAAAAAATATAAAAAGGTTTATTAAACCAAATATACTTTAAAGAAAATAAACTTATACAAATTCTAACTTATGTCTTAATAATTTTGTTGTAGGTGCTTAAATTAAATATTATTTTGCAATTGTGATTGATTGTGAATTTTTTATAATTTGAAGAACCATATTCTCATATCATGGCTGCCGAAATTAAAACTAAACCTCCTCAAAGGAATCCTATCCTAATGAGTAGGATTGAAGATCAGACATTAGATATAACAACAATGAGTGCATTTACACCTGGAGAAGAAGGTTTAATTACTGTTAGTGAAGATAGGTAAGCGTTTATCTCATCACTTTGTACAATAGAATTAATTTCAATTTTTTTCTAGATCTATAAGAATTTGGCTGAAAAGAGAAACTGGCCAATATTGGCCTTCTGTTTGTCATTTTTTGGCCTGTATGTGTTTCAATGTTATTTTGATATTAATCTATGATATTTTGAATTATTTAAGTTTATGAAATATTTTGTTTTTGAGATAATTTTTTAAACTTTTAGTAATTTAAATAATTGTTATCTTACATTTTATTGCTAGTAATCTCAATAAATTACTTTTCTTTCACCAGCACCATGCTCAACTTTCACTTATAATCCATCAAAACAAATCATTTTCGTTGGACAAGACTCTGGTGACATTGAGGTCTAATATTTTTACCTATTTTTTATTATTATTATAAATATTATTATTTTCATTTACTTTTCATTATAAAATTTTCTGTTTTGTTTTTTCATTAATTTATTTTGAATTTGATTTAGGAGTTTGTAGTTGCTGGTGACTATAATCGAATAATTCATCAAAGAAAATATGCAGGTAAATTGATTTCACATTTTTACTCATAAACAGTTCTATGAATCTTTTGATATTCTAAAAATTTCATTTTCAAAACACAATTGTTTCTTCAATTTAGTTCTTAACTTTATTTAAGGCTAACTTTTCAGAATTGAAATATTAAATAATTACATCTTACTCTATCACTACAGCACACACATCTAAAGTAACTGGTTGTTACTATGACGCTGAAAAAGAAGTTTTATTGAGTTGTGGAAGAGACAAGTACATTATTTGGCATGGTACCAAAACTGGACAACGATTTGGTGGCTACCAGACATCTTCTATACCCACATGCTTGCAGTATCTTTTGATTTACTTTTAAATATTTCAGCAGTTCGATTTAGTGTCCAAAGTTTATAATTTCTTACAAAACCCAATTTAGATATGACCATCAATCAGATTATGTCTTTATCGGTCTCACAAACGGCGAGATACCTATTATCAAGATCAATAAGAATGATACTCAACTAGTAACTTCACTAAAAGGTCACTCTGGATCAATTAGTAAGTTCGAAACGTTTGTAGAAAACTTTGTGAGTTTAAATGAGAAAAATTGTAGCTTGTCTTTGCTGGGATCCTCAAAACCAAATCTTGTACTCTGGATCTAATGATAAAAGCGTGATTATGTGGGACATAGGAAGCCGAAAAGGCCGAGCTATTGAGCTACAAGGTCACCGGTAAGATACTTGATCAGATCTTCAAATTCAACAACTTCTTTGTATCAGTAACAAGTTGGTTTCGATTCACTATTCGGCGAGAACCAGACAACTTCTATCAGTAGGTTGTGAGGGTTCGTTGGTTGTTTGGAATTTAGAAATCAAACGTAATGAAGTAAGTATTTGATCTTTGTGTCTTTAAATCAACATCCTTTCATCACAGACTCCGGTCTGGCAAGAGAGTAATCAATGTGTCAAATGTAAATCTCCATTCTTTTGGAACTTCCGTCAAATGTGGAACGAGAAGACGATTGGCTTACGTCAACATCACTGCAGGTAATCACTTTTTAATCTTCACATCTTTCATCTTTTTAATAAAGGAAATGTGGAATTGCTGTCTGTGCGAATTGTAGTCCTGATAGAACAACGATTCCGTTGTACGGATTCGAGTTTGAAGTTCGAGTCTGCAAAGAATGTTTTGCTTCTGTATCTGAACAAGAGTTAGTTTATCTTTAAAACTTTCATATTTTCACACTGATTAATGTAATTACAGTCGAGCTCCTACTGCTTCCTTCCATGAACTCAAACACTCTCTTGTCTCCTCAAGTATCGAAGTTACCAGAAACTGGCTTGTCACGTGTGGCTCCGACCGCTCGCTTAAGGTTATATGACGTCACTGATGACTTGAGTTTATATCTTGTTTATTGCAGTTATGGGACTTGAAAGAAATCGTGACAAATTGAAAGAAACTTCGCGACCCGTATCGCTATTTGATTAATCATTTAAACAAATAAATTTGCTGTTTTCTTATTTCTTTACTTTGTTGTTGTTGTTGTGATTTTTCATTCCTTCTTCATTCAATTTGATTTTCAGCTCAAAGAACCCTCTACCAACTAGTTGGCAATCAACATCATTCATTCGTATATCTCTTTAATAATCAAGTAACTCATCAACATACTGCTGCTTCTTACAATAGAATCGTCTTCATCAGTCTTTGATCATCGCCTGATTGATTTTATGTTGTCATTATTTGTGTATTACAATTTCAGTTGAAAATCTGTTCTAGGTAACAAATCTTTAGAAAAATTCGGACTTTTTGATCTCATCAGCTCTTTATATGTTTTAAGCACTTTAAGTTTGTTTTATAGGAGTTAGGTAACTAACTACTTGTAGAAATTGCCATCTACTGAGAATAAGTTAACAAGTAGATTTATCATTTAAAAAATGTAATTGCAAACAAAAAATTTTTTAAGAAACGAAACATATCTAAATTTGTTTGTTCAAATCCTAATGGAACTTAGATAATTCCTGTAGAATGTATTTGAGAGATAAGTACAAAAACTAAAACGGTCTATTTTATTTATGTAGACTACCAAAATATTTTGTTAACTCAACGCGTGGCTGTGAGTAATGAATCCAACAGATCTTATAACGAGCATCTTGAAGTAGATGGAATTAAGAGTTTTGCATAAATACTCATTTGTTACGATTTTTTAATTACTAACATAGACAACCAAAAAATGGAACTTTAAAAAAGCTACAACTATTTTATTACTTGTAGAAATATTGTCTACTATCCCCCTTCTCTTCTTAAGTCTTATTTTCTCTATTTCATGATTATCTCGAAAATCAGGCTTTAGAAATTATCAATTTTTTCTTAAATTAAAATTTATTTGAAAAATTACGTCTTAGTTGACAATTTGTTTTCAATTTTTGAAATATCTGTTGAGAGCTGCGTTTGATAAGCTTTGAATCAGACAATCAGTCTAATTTACTACCAGTATTACCCATTTTTACTGTAAAGTTTATTACTGCCGGTACTACCGGTGGTTTCAGAAACACTGCTTCATACAATTGATTGTCTGTTTTCTACATCGTTATCTAATGAACGGCCTAAAAACAAATAATAATCAGTCAAAGACCAAACTGTATATCATCTTTTCTCATCATCAAACAAAGAAAAGAAGTTGTAAAAGTCTTATTGAAGGTAATAAGACTCTGAGCAAATAAAAGTTATTTAGAAACTTCATGCATCAAAGAATTTATGAAAAATTCCTAGTTTTAATTAAGCACATTTTGATTGTATTCGTGTTTTTTTCTTATTTGTTATATGTACAGACTAGCATATGTTTGGCTCCTATGTTGCACTGCTATAATTGTATTATCATTTCCTTTACATCTTTTTGTTTTTAATAATATATTACTGTTTATATGTTTACCAACTTTTGAATTATAATAAAATACTACAATTAAAACTACTCTAAGATTGATTGAAATAGATATTAAAATAAAGTATTTTAAACATCTCAGCAAAAACTGTTTTAAATACAATTTGAATAATATGTAATAATATAAGAGTTAGCAAGATTATAAAAATCCATTTCTTCTAAAAGCCAGTTTGTTGATTGTATACAATAATATACAATAAAACAGCAAAGCAAAATTTTAAACGTGTACATTTCTTTAAAACTTATTGATATAAAAAGTCAATCAATTGTATCCAATTTCATATTAACTTCAGCTTAATATTATTTAAAAATATAATGTTTACATATTTAAACTTTCGTAAATTATACTAAATGTAATCAATCCTAAAAATTATCTCTTAATGATATCACAGATTTTAAAAGCTCGTTCTATAGTTTTCAAAAAAGAATTATTTTTTAATTGCTACTAAATAATAATATTACGACAAATAATAAAGTTCTTTGCTTGTAGGTATATGATAGTAGTTATTTTATATCTCTATTTATTAGATGACCATTTAAACACTTTTGTTATAGTTGTATAGTTCGGCACATAAAATATTTTTCTTCCTTCATAAGTTTACTAAAAAAAGCTAAGAATGCTTGAATAATTTGTTCAAGGCTTTTAACCCGAAGTTTTCTATTCTAATGTTAAGAAATTTATTTAAGATATATTTCTATATTCATCGTTTAAAAATTCTAAAATTTTTCTTCAAAATTAAACTAAACGATTAACTTTTTTTAAAGAAATGTCTATTACTATTAAAAGGATAAATTTTCTTCTTAAACTATTTATTTGTTTAAGTTGTTGGACAGCTACTAATGGTGTTCCGTTAAAGTTTGATGGTAGGTTAAACTTTTGATAAATAATTTTTAACTTAATGATATCTGACTTGCTTTAGGTGTGAATAAAAGCAGAGTATCACCTAAAGAAATGGTGAGATAGTTCTTTTATTAAAACCTAAAATTTAACACCAATTCTACACAAACAGGAGAAACAAGAGAATGATATTCTGCCACCAAAGCATTTAGATGCAGTTAAGATTGGACCAGACGGTGTTTTCAACAAAGAGTTTCATCAAGAAGTTTTCCTCGGTGAAGAAATCTCTGATTTTCAAGATAGTGAAGAAGCAGAACAAAAAATACAACTTAAAAAGATATTTTTCTTGTAATTTGATAATTAACTTCTGTTTAGTTTTCATAAGACATATTTTGAGTCTTGATATTTTAGGATTGATGAAAATAGGGATGAACAGATTGATGAGGGGGAACTGGCTGAGTGGGTGTTGAAAAAAACTATCGAACATTTCAATGAAGCGAAAAATGAAAATAAAATAAAATTTAATCTGTTAGATATCAACAATGATTCAATGTTGGATTGGAATGAATTCTTGATGGGGTTCTTCTCAAATAAAGGTCTTAAAAAAAGGTTAAGAGGTTATAAAGTGATTATGATTTATTCATAAATGGATTTGACAGTGATACATCTATGAAAAAGATCATTGAAGAAGAGATTCAATTATCAGCTGCTGTTAGAGATCAAATAGAAGAAGCAAGAGACAAGTGGATACAGGTTCATTGAAGTCAGGTTGAAATCTTTACACAAAATATCTTCGTCTTCATCAGGCTTCCAGTAATAGGTCCGCTAGTCCTCTCTCCCTAGATCAGTTCCTCTTCTTTCAACATCCAGAAACAAGTCAAAGAATGATAGAGTTTATGGTAGAAGATCTGCTCCATGATATTGGTAAAGATCAAGATGTTGAATCTCAATGTGATCTTCACATGATCTTCAGATATGGATGGGAATGGAGAAGTGAGCATCCAGGAGTTTTTGATGCTGGAAGGAGAGGACTCTTTATATAATGAGCCACAGAATGGATGGGTTAGAGAACGAAGAAAAGAGTTTATGAACGTTCTCGATAAGAACAATGATGGAATCGCATCAAAAGATGAACTCGAGGTATTTCATTGGCTACTGGTTGCTTTTAGTAACCACTTGTGGTTTTTTTAGGCTTATGTGAATCCTCTTAACAAGGCAATGCCTCATCAAGAGGCTCGTCAATTGATTGGATTTGGAGATGATAATGGAGATGGCGTCTTATCTCTTCAAGAATTACTTATTAATAGCGAGTACTATACAGGAAGCAAACTTTATAATTACGCAAAGAATATTCATTATGATTTATAAAAGATTTCAAATTAGTTAATAATCATTCACTTGTTGATGGTTTTAAACTAATTTTTTTGCAGTTAATTTGTAGTGTCTGAAAGCAGTTTTTGTCGCAATCAATTATTTCAAGCAATTAGATGATGAAATACAAACGAATTTCACTCAAAATTTGATTTATTATCGTTTGTCTTTCACTGTGTAATTTTTCATGTGGTTCTTGCTTTTATTACTTTTTTATTTCCTTAAATACAAAAATATATTTACTTATCTATTGTTGGCTGAGAACATTAAATCTTATTTCGCAGAAACTTGATTTTTTGCAAATTTTATTTCTTTTAAACTCATATAAAAGCAAATTTGATGATATAATCTAATTTTAATTTATTTGTTATTTATAAAAAATGTTCTAAAAAGTTGAGGCTTAAAGATTATTACAGCTAATAAAGTTTTTAAAACTGTCTTCATTTTTTCAGACATGAGCTAAGATAATATACAGAAATACTTTTCTCAAAATGTTGGCTTCAACTACGCAAGAGAAATTTAGATTACTTGCTTAGCTATTTATATATTTGCGTATTTCTACGTTTAGATATGACAATTTTTAAATAGATTTGGTAATCATTAAATTAAAAAAATATATTTGTTAAAAATGATAATCGCATAATCTTGTAATTAGCTATTTTCTATTTTAGTCTTTTGAAAGTGTTTTTATTTTCAGTTTTATGTGTTTTCAAAAAGAAAATTTAAAACATCAAAGAAGTTAAAAAAATATTTGACAAAGTTCTACCAATCAAATGAAGGCAATTAACTTGGTTCTTAAATTATTCTTCAAATTTTGGTCTTGGAAATAATAGCTACCAGAAATATTGCAATAGCAAAGTAATTACGTAACGCTATACATTATTTAGAAGCAAGTTAAGACTCACAAGGAAAATAAGATTTAAGATCTGTTTTCTTACCAGTAGATCAAATCGTTGTTTATTTGTGCATCTTGGAAAGGTTTTGTAGCAACTTGATTTTCTGTAAGACTCCTGCAATACTATTTCTAATATTTCGGTTGCTAATTGAACCAGAATAATATAAAAGGTTTTTATTAAGTAGCTTTTTGGACGTTGAAAAATACTAATTCTTGAGGCTGAAAACTAAATATTTCTCTTTAAAAAATCATCTATGATATCTTCTAAAAAATGTCAACTATTAGATGAAATATCGAAACAAAATGTAAATTTCTAAAATACTTTTTATCAAAATCTATCAGCTGATAATTGATGAAGTAATCCATTAAGTAGGAAAGTTTGTTTTCAAATTCTTATATTTATTCGATTATTTCACCTTTTAAATTATTTAAACTTTAAAGAGTTTGAAAATTTAACTACCCAGCAATTTAATCTTTACATAAATGTGGCAAAACTCTAAACTTACAGCTCAAAATAGAATTATGCTGATGATACAACTTAGTTTTGAACAAAAAAAGCCTTAGACAGCTAATGTGATAATTGCTTTACTTCAAAATGCTTTTACTGAAACTTGGATACTATCAAGATGTAATTAAATTAATCTGATGCAGATTACTTTGATAATTGCTATCTATCTTAAAGCATGGTAAAAACTACAAGTATTTTTCTTGAAAATTCATCATCAATATCATCATACTGAATCCAATCCAAGATCACATGAAAACGATCTTATAAAAATCAATTTATAGATTGAAGGTAGTTTGAGAGATTTAATTGATTTTTTAAGTGAATTTTCAACCCTAACAGTCATCAATCTCCGCAGCTTTGAGTTTAGTACGTTTATTTACATCAGCCTATAGTCGTATGTACATTTGAGGCGGGCAGAAAAAATAACGTCACCACATACAGATTTATACAAAACGATTTTTTACAAACATTGACGTCACAAAATGGCGTAATAGCGCCACTAGTGGCGACGGTTACGATACAAATTATACAGACAGAAAAGAAAACGCGATACTAGGGCGGGATGACCCTGATGACGTAGCACAGGCGACCCAGACGGCGTGGATGAAATGTCACGTGACTCGATCGTGACGTAGTTGTTAGCAACAGCAGAATGCTGCTCAACTGATGCATACACGCAATAAAGGTACAGCTGGGATTAAAGCACAGAGAAAGTGGTTTCTAGGGAGTATTGCACGAAACCAGAGTCGGGCGAATTGGGGCGATAGGGTCGAAAATAGCGCCAGAGAAGACATAAGATTTTTTTTAAGTAAATTTTTTTTCGATTTTTTGATTTTTTTTCGATTTTGTTTTTTGATATTTTTTAAAGAGATTTTTATGAAATTAACAAACAGCTACAAAAATACGTCGAAACGGTGTTAAATTGTAACCATGGTGACGTAGCGTTTACATAGCAACATCAATTTAACTTTCTATCAACGCGATAGATACTTGTTGCAAAATAATTCAATAATAACTGAGCATAGTGTAAACAACAACAAGAACCAAATAGCAGCAAGAAATTAGCTTCCACATCAAACCTACGTAATAGCAATTAGATCGATGCCGTCATCATTAAACTGATTTGGGCATGAAGCATGAAAAGGCTACTGTATATACTAGATCTGTACCATGTGAACAACTAGTAACTAACAGTGGGTAGGTGGGTAAGAAAGGTAGTTACATGTGAACGCTCAATTTCAAATGTTGGGACAAAGTGAAGAAATACGTAAAATTGTTTATCTAACTTTGAAAAAAAGATCAAGATTAAAGAAAGACACCTGATAAAAAATCAACGATTTGATGAATACTTTACAAAATAGAATAGCCTACCATCAGTTGTTTGCTAGCTTGTTAACGGAAGAACTAAAAGTTTGTAGAAGGCAGCAATTTTAAGTACTATAAACATAAGATTAGACACAGAGTATGAATAAAAGCAAATTTGTTGATTATTTATAAATTTTGTCACTGATCCAATAAAGTGTTGAACACTGACCAGAAGATAGTGGTCAGATTGATCTGGAGTTATTTCATGATTACAGCCCACTTTTGAAAGTACGCAAACAAATGGAAATGCATAGCGACAGTTTCTGTGGTACACATGAGTTTTTTGGGCAACAAAACTTGTACTTTAGTTGAATAGAATTTGAAACTAAACTACGTAAAATTTAACTGTAAATTGCCAATTCCGTAAATGTACCTAAAGACCCAAATCGATGAAATGAGAGCGAAAGCGTTGAGTGTAATTGATTACCGATGAGTCAAAAAAAAAGGAATTTTTAACAAGCTCAATTAACAACAACATTTAAAACAACTTGATAAAATGCAAATCTATAAAACAGGAATTTCATCATAAACTAAATCTCGAAAACAATTAACAAGCAAATAGGCACATGACGCAAAGGCACAGGTATACACCGGCCAGTTGTGGGGGTCTTGGTGGGTGTAGGGGGTGGTTGTGATCCTTATCAGGTTACTATTGCACAAATAGAACCATCTCATCACTCCAATCACAAAACCAAATCAATAAAGTACCAAAAACGTATGGTTTGCTTCGTTGAAACGTAATTATCAAAACGAGATGGAGTCAAGAGGGGGGAGGGGGTTGGTGGATTTTGCTACTGCAGATGATAGTGATCACCTCATTCATCAAAGCATAGAAGAAAGATTATTGCAAAAGAACAGAAGAAGCGATGATGACGTCATCTGGTTAATAGATAATCTAATTTATGTACTTGGCAAAATATTATGAGGAAGTAAACAAAAAGTGGCAAAATAGAAGACCAACCATTTAGTCAGTTGGTGAGATGGCAAGATTGAATCGTCGCCAGCCGCGTTAAAGAGTCGCGACGCGTACAGCCAGTTAACAATCGGAATAAAAGTCTTATACTGAAAATGAGAATGATTGAAAAGAGGTTAAAGGTAGGTGGAGAGCTGGTAACTGTTCATTAAAAATCGACATGCTTCGTCAGTCTCGCTACTAATCAAGTGTTCGATAGTGCAAGAAAGCACTTGAGGATGAAGTGATGATCGCTCGCTCACGCGGTCGTGATGATGATGATGATGGCGGTTGGCTGAGCACGATTGGAAAGATGAGTTTGTTTATCTCATTGCTCAACACCAATTCAATCTCAAACATTGGCGACAAAGACACTATAAAGGCGCTTTCTAGCTGTGTGTAAGAATTGAGTTTGAAGGGAGATTGTTTGCTATTAACAAGTTTTGGCCGGTAAATGATGGCTTCAATTAAATATACACTAAGAACAACGTGCCAAGATAACTTAACTATACTGCTCAGGGAGAAGCTTCTTTGTCAATTGTATAATTAAGACTGCGACCTCTAGCGTGGACCAATCAAAGACGATGGACAATCCACCAGACAAGATTTATCGCCGTTCAAATTTGCTCAAAACTAATTACAGCGATATTAGATGAAGCACCAGATGACAAAAAACAATATATGCAAATGATTCTCGTGAGTATATGTAAATGAAAGTTAATTTTATTGAAAGATGAAGTTTACACAATGAAGTTTTAATCAGACAGAAGTTTCTACAAATCAAGTGGTTTCAATCTTTATTCACAGCTTATGACGCCATTAAAGAGGCATATGCAATAAATTCTTAAGAAATTTAAAGGGTAGCTAAATAGTTAGGTGGATATGGGGCAGATGTGTTTGTTGCTGGTACTTGGTGCTATTTTTTGGGTTTTTTTTATACTCTTTTATCAATTGAGCCGAGTAGATGATAATAAAAATTAAGGCACAAACACAAGAAATATTATTATTACACAATGCTGGGGAAGTTTATATTCAGAGTAAAAAATAAAACTAGCAGCTGTAAGCCGGAGTCGAGGCTGTAGATGAGAACAAGAAGTTACTTGGGCATCGGAAAGTAACTACAAAACCCACCAACATTTGGTGATTAAGAGGATACCTAGCTGCCGAGTAGTAAATCGGTATTGCACACTAATGTGTACAAGCAACTGGTTGATTGATTATCGTCGATATTTATTTTCTATATGGATCAGTAATTGGATACTAGGACGGAAATAGATGTTACAAATACGTGGATGAATTTGTCGTCATCTTCAAGTCGATTGTTTCACAGTATTCACCACAAAGATTTAGATAAAGTCAACAACAACGGCGACGAAGCTAGCGACGTGTTTCGGGTATTCTTAGTACTTTAGTTTTTGGAAACTTGTCAATTTCTTTGATGAACATTTACAACAAGTTTTTTGGTAATTTAAGAAATAATTCTAGAATTTTGAGTGGACTACAAGCTACCGAGCGATGTTCTGTACGTGACCAGAGGGAGAAGGGTTGGTGGAAATGCATATTCGTAGGCAAAACAACGAATTTGTTTCAAATTTAAAGTTGAGGTAAAACTGAACAAAGGGTTGCACCGTGTAAACGCTTTCATTGAAAGTTGACTCGCCTACAAAAGCAGGCGACTTTCTATCAAACCCTCCGAGTTCAGGTCGTCTCTAAAGACTGCTAGAGAAGAATGATACAAAAGGAACAACAAAAAGTGAAATTATTGCAGCAGATAAGGTAATCGGGGTTAAATTGGTTGAAAGTTGCAATCAGTGACCAGCCCAAGTAAATGGGCAGCAGACGACGACGACGACCAGCCACCACTGGTCCAGACAGACCTCAACCGCTTATGGGTTATGATGTTTCAAAATACAAAAAAAAACTAAGCTATCACAGCCCAAAAGATAAACTGACTGATATGCAAGTGAGTCAGTAGCAGCAGACTGAGCAGGTGATGCTGTTGTCGCTGTAGTTGCTGCTACTGCACTTTAATGGCAGGTTTGTGAGCATGTGATGGTGAAATACCAAAAGGGTTAGCGGGCGGAATGTTCGCGAATAGACTGGGGCGAACAGTAGAGTTGCTGTTGGATTGACAAGTGATTTGATTTGTAGAAATAGGAGAAGATAGAAGAGACACAAATGTGCAAATTATTTTGGGTTTTGGATGTTTTCAAAGATTGACTGATTTGTGTTGGTGATAGTAGTTTTGGATCGTAGCAGAAATGAACGTAGAAGGGGGAGGGGGTGGAAGATAGAAGAGACTCACACACAGAAAGATATTAGCAAAAAAAAATAGTTTAAAAAATTGTTAAGCCGTGGTTTTCAGATAATGAAATCAAGTGAAGAAACACTACGACAGATTTGGCCTGAATACAAAGCAAAAACACAGTACAAGTGTAGAAGATCAAACGGGCTAAACTCGGAATCGATCACTGATTCAATCGCTCACATTTTATGTAAACCGGCTGTTTGGGCGGTGACGAATTATATGATAAAAGTTGATTTGAAGAACGACTTTGTGCTGTTCAAACTATTCTTTGACAGGTAATTATCGTACATAAAAACTAGATGATTAACTTGATTAAAATAGTCGAAAAAAAAGTTCCATTCAGTAGTAGCAGCAAAAAAGTTTGCGTTAAGTTAATGATATGAAGTAAAAGGGGATTACCAAAGCACTTTGTTCAAAAAAAACTCATTAAAGAGTCTGGGAAGTTTAGTCGGATGTGCAACCTGTGAAAGAGAAAGATCAGAAGATGATTAAGATGAATTAGGAGAAAGTTACCGAATAAACTGAAGGATTCTGAGTTGCCTCCTAAATTAGCTGCAGCATTACTAAAAATCTCAGAAGGAGAACAAGCGTTTGGAGATGTTGATCTAGAAAGAGCGAATGAGATCACGTGACTAATTGTAGCGCGCGCTTACTGTGATGATGCTTTGGAACCATCGGTAGCGAAGTTGTCAGCGACACTATTATGGCGTAGAGAGTTGTTTGGAGGTCGGGAAGGTGCGCGGTTGAAAGATGGGTTGGAATTTCCTGTAGATGAACTCAGTGGTGATTTGTTCATCTTTGCGTGGTTGCTATAGTTACCTGGGAAGTTGGAGAAGACACGAGTAGAGCCCCAAAGATTGTCAGGGATGTTGAGACGAGAAGAAGACATATTGCTGTCTCCCCAAACTCTGTTGATGTTTGCTGCGTCGCTAATAGGCGCGAACGACCAGCTGTTATCACTTCCGCCGCTAGTGGTTGTAGTTGATGAAGATGCCAAATTAAAAGCATCAGATGAAAGATCAGATGTTGCAGTTGATGAAGGTGGTTGATGACGTGATGTAGACCAAGTAGAGCGCGCGTCGTCGACCACAGAAGCATTAGAAGTGGTCTTTTCTACTGGGGTCACTGGTGGGGGACTCAGTAGCTTCTGAAAGATTGCCTGACTATCTGGTCCGGTCAACTTTTCACTACCAACGCGGAAGAACGCGTTTTTAAGTATTTCGATTTCTGTTAAGCCTGCAGAAGACGACAACGCGTTGTTACTAGCAACCACAAGAGTAGCAACGTGCGATCTTACCAAGATATTGATTTCGTAATTCAGGATTAAGTGAGTTAGAGTAGATTTCCCGGAAGCTTTTGACAAATGAAAGAGCTAAGTTGATCTTGTTGTTAAGGATCAAATCAAAGATCTCTTTCATAGAGGTCTCGGCGTGCGTGATGTTGTTTTGATCCAATCCTGCTTCTCGAAGGTCCCACGGCAAGATTTGAGCGTTTTTACTTCCAGAGTTTAGTTGTTCTTCTACTTGCTTCCAGCGGTAGTTCAGAGTTGCAGAAACAAACGACAGAGTCTGGTTGTTGGTATGGTTACCACTAGCCGCTGCCATCGAATGAGCGAGATTAGCGGTGTTGTTGCCAAGCGCGAGTCCTGACAACGCGTTAGCGAGTCCATTATCTTGGAAGTTGATCTTGTTTGAGAAGTTAGCAAGATCAGAGGCAGCAAGACCACCAGCCGCTGATTGCTGAGTTTGGGCGGCGAGGATATTTCGTAGACCATGAAGAGGGTCGGCAGCGTTAGCAGCTTGCATCCAGTCCATCTGACTGGCGAGTCCTACAAGTAGAAGAGAGGTGGTTATGGGACACTAGAGGTGGTTGTATTCAACGTACCATTAGCAGCGAGGTTTTGTGGCCAGCTGGGAGTGGTGTTGGTCTGAGTCAGTCGTCCAAACAATGATTGAGTGGACAAGTCGACCATGTTAGCGTGACGCGCGGCGTTTCCGGGCCAAGCTCCTGTTGCAATTGGTCCTTGTAACTTTCGATTACTTGAAACGCGCGCTACTTACCCCATGGTAACGCGTCATATGGTGTGGAAGGGTTGCCATGGAAACCACGAGCGGAATCGAAGCCGTTGAGTGGTGAATTGAGATGGTTTTGAAAGGTGCCCAACGACAAACCATTCATCATTCCATTTGGTGTCCGGTCGTCCCAAGCAGTGCCATCTGGTCAGAAAATCGAAGTTTTAGTGAGTTGTGGTCAGAGGGCAAGATGCGGTCCACTTACAAGCTTGGTTGGCAGCCAGAGCTAAAGGGTCCTGAGCCAATCTGTTCAGATTATTGGCAGTGATTCGAGCGGCATCATACATCTGCAACAAGTATATAGCAACGCGATCGCGGGATGGTTGCTAGGTAACTTACTCCTGGGTTAGCTGCAGCGTTGTTACGGAAGAATTTAGTGGTGAGCAAGTTGGTAAGGTTTCCGTTTCGGATATCGAAATCTGAAGGATCTGTGAGATGAGAAAAGATAAAGATGCTGATGAGATGATTGATGTACGAACCTCGTCTCAGTTGATGAGAGTTAGTGGGATTTTCATAACGTAGTTTAATGAGGTCTGGTGGGCCGTGAATTGGTGGATAACAGGAAGCATCTTTTAAACCAGTTGTGTGTGAAATAGGTGCTGGAATGTCATATGTAGATCCTAATAAGTGATCGATTAAGATGAAGATGATAAAGATTGAAAGATGCTTACGTGTTAAGTCGTTTTTAATCAATGGAGGTTTGATAGCATCAGCTGGTATTTCACCTGATAAAGACATCGATGAAGATGATACTTCAATTGACTGTTCACTGACCTCTAAAAACTTTCCCCATTTCTCCCATTGGACCAATAGGAGGATAACATTCTAATTCTTTTTGTTGACTTCCATCATTTTTGTTGATTGTAACAATAGTAGGCTTAGCAGAAGAAGTTGTCGATGGTGTAGAGTCCTTCAACGCGTTTGTATCGCTGACTGAGACGACTACTGCTGGTTTTTCACAAGCTTGGACATGATTGTCTTTTACAAGAGGAGGAACTGATGGTTTTGGAACATCATCTGAATAAAACCAACAAGATTAGAGAATCTATTGTCTATATTGTTTGAACAAATAGCTTAAAATCACAAGCTTTAAGGCGTTTCCAACTAAATAAAACATTAGTGAAGTACCTGGTAAACTTGCCATCTTATCGAGAGCTAGAACTTGTTCAATAGCATTTAACCATTCGTTGTAACATTGCAATTTAGAAGGTTCAATCCCAAAGAAGTAAGCAACATAATCCAAATAATCAGAAGCTGAAAATTGATGGTGAAATAACAGTTTGAAAAAAAATGAAGAAAATTACATTTAAGTTTCATTGATGAGCAAATTGCGATTTGGTAAATTGGTTCATTATCCAAGTGATGTTTGAAACAGCAGAGTCTAGCTTCACTCAAGCTGATGAAGACAAGTCCGTGCCCCGGAATTGGCATATAAGACTCCTTGATCATTGCTAAAGAGATGAAATATTTAATGAGATGAAGAAGAAGTGAGGATACTGACTGAAGTTGAGGAATTTGCAGATTCGTTGGTCTGTTAATTGAGGGTAAGTCTTCTTGAAGATCTTGTACTTTAGATAGAGTATAAGAATGATCCAATCAACGACAGTATCCATATTTGCATGTTGCAAAAACGTGAGAGCAATATTGTTGGCATCTATCATTGAATCTTGTTTTATAACACACTAACAAACTGACAACAACTTACCATTGTTAACGCGATAAGCTATTTGGATACCGTTGTCATGCGCGATTCGCTTCGAATTGACAACAAGTGTCTCGATGCAGTGAATGGGAAGTTCTTCAGGGGCGTTTGAGTTGTTATTATTTGAAGACAAGTACAAAACATCTTCAGTTTCTGATTTCAGAACAGCACAACAAGGATTTGTTTGTGAATCTGATGAGGTTAACAAACTCTATTAACTGAAATGATTTCTTCTAATACTCACTTCTAGATTTCGGTCTATCAAATTGGATAGCAAGCAGAGTATGTTCATTATACATTTTTGGTATATCAAAATTATCATCATTTTTTAAATATTTAGTTTTTATCCAGTGCTCCTGAAATCAATATATATTTAGTCATTGAAATCTCCATCAAAAAATGAACAAACCTTTAGTTTAATACCATGATAGGACCCACAAGGGTAGTACTGCCAGACAGGAAACTTTTCCATATATTTTTTGTTCATCATTACATTGCCATGATTTTTCATATGATTCAGTCTAGTTTCAGTCCAACCATACGAGCTTTTGACAGGCAGAACAACTGCAGATTCACAAAACACTTCAATTACTGCTTACGAAAACATGAAAACGTTTTTATAGAAAAAAATTTTAAATAAAAATTCACCTTCATTAGAAATCGAAGGATTATTTTCAGTTGCCATGGTAGTTCGCTCGATTTCTATGTGGACCAAATTACAATCATCACAAACAAATACTCCATAATGTACTACTGCATGAGCGTTATCCATAGTTAACGGGGTTCTACAGTCGGCACAAATCTCATTTCCAGTATCGTTCAACATTTCATTAAGAGAATTATGCAAATGATCATTTCCAGAAAATGTTCTTATGTTATTATAAGCATTGTTAGGTCGATTCATCCTTTTCGTTGTAGCTGATAATTAAAAGCACCAAATATTTTTCACACAGTGCAGATGTAAGGCAAGTGTATAGCAGATACACTACAAAAGAAATGTTTATCAACTTATCTTGTAAAATTGTACCCAGATAACCTATAAAATGAACAGAAAAATATTCAGTCCAGTTATAGAAAATGTAACCAATCATAAAAGCTTATTTTCCTATTTGTAATACTTAAAAATGATTATAAGTTAATTAATAATCTTTAATAATCATTATTATTATAAAAATGAGGTTTTTAAAATATTCTATATAGTTCTAATTTATTTTGAAATACTAATAGTTAGCAGTAAAAAAATATTTAGAAAAATCTTGATATAAAAATTATATTTCAAAATATTACTTGCAGTATTTAAAACAAGAAAGTTAATTTGAAATCAATCAAAAATAGAAAGATTTTTGATGACACACTAAAAAGTTTAGAAATAAATATAATTTTATGCATTATAAAACAAGAATTGAATAATAATCAGTAAAATAAATCAATTTACTACAAAAATGTAGGATAGTTGAAAAAATAATTGTGAAATAAAACAAATGGCTTTTTTGGAGTTTTTCATGGTTTAAAGAGTTGAAATATAAAAAAAATATTAAAGATGAACATATAGAGATTTAGAATATATCTTTGATTTAATAGTAAAAAAATATTTTAATTTCTTTCATCCATTAAAAACAATTAATATAATGACATATTACCATAAATTTATAAAACAAAAACACATTTATAGTATATAGTTGAAATAATTGTTTATAATAAATTAAAAAAGTTTATATAACATAATAAATTAGTTTTACATAAAAATTTCATTAGTCTTGTAACAAACTTTTGGATATTACCAATTTAAGGTAGACAATTAAATACGGAGCCACTTAAAACAAGGAAAGTATAAAAATGGAGAGATGAAATTTAATAAAAAAAAATTATTTGAAGGTTAAAGAGAAGTAAATAAAATTGCACATCCTTGTCATTAAGTTATTAGAAGATTCTAGAAAAATTCATTTTTGTGCAATGTTCGAATGAAAATGATTATAAAAATTGTATTAGTTAAGATAGAAAGAATAATATAAGCGAGAACTAAACACCAAAGTTTAATTCAACCCATAGAAATAATATTTATGAATACTAACCGCTGACAAAAGAGAATAAACAAATTCAATTTTAAATATAAACAGTTTAAAAATTTTCTGAGAATTAAAAATAAAGAATTAGAAAATATGCCTAAAAATAATTAGATATATAAATGTTGATACAAATATAAGAGTTAAAAAAATATCATCAAGTCATTGTAAGATAAACTAAAAAATCGTTTAGCAATATGAACAAATTAGAAACTAATTGTAATAATAATTAAACTAGCAGTAAATCGCTTTTTATCATTTCATCTGATTTATTTAACTTATAAAGATTCGACCTTGGGATTTCAACCATTACAGTTAGTTTACAAAGCGCGCAACAATTTAACGACATATTGCCAAAACATACCCTTTAGAAAAACGGAAAAAAACAATTTCAGCAATAATTACAGTCCTTTTAAAACTCGGCGATTTTGCAAGCTAGGCAATCCAACAGAAAATATTTAGTGAAAGGCCAAAATAACTCAGACAAACGATACATCTAAAATACCAGTAAGATTTTGACGCATAGAAACTGTGATTGGCTGTTTTTAACACGTGACTTAGTGTTTACAAGGGTTTTTTACAAAAACTATCTAATCTGAAGTTTCTAAGAATTCATACAAGTTATCAAAAAACGGAAAAAATTTACAGAATTTAAATTTTTAGTTTAGCAATGATAAAATAAAAAAAGTATTATTAAAGGCCTTAAGTAGAAATTGAGTAACAATAATTCAGACAAATAAATACTTCACTAAAAGTTTAATATTAAAAATGGTTATTACCACTTTATGTTATTATCTATTATGAATGAATTATCTATTATTAATTAGGAATTATTACTTTATGAATAAAACAAATGGAATTTTTTAAATTGATTTAATTTTACTTTTTTTATCCGAACTAAAGTTTTAGCAACTTTTTGATTTTTATTAAAAATTAACTGCTTGAAACAAGCTTTTTTTGATCTACTACGGCCAAGAACGATTATACATGTATTCTACAGTGTCTAATAGCGGTGATTTCAGCAACCTGAAAGTGATATCATTCAATATACAATATAGAGTTCTTTGTATAGAGTTATAGTTTTTAAATTATATTTTTTGGTCTGCTTTGGCAGAGAACGTTCATGCATATATGTATATCAGGGCAAACATTATGGAGATACAGTTGTTGCCTATGCAGTAGGATTTCATTCTCCACGCTAAAGAGAGCGTAGCAAGACAGAAAGGATGATGTAACTACACCTAGTTAGCGTTGTAGGAGCAGCCAGAACTATATTGAGCTCAGTAACAACCTATCAACAATGCTCTAACTTCAACTTCTAATTCGGAGTTTTGCGTCTCTTGGAGGTGTTGTAATTAACCAAACTAATAATGCCCTTAATAAATAAACCACTAATAAAGAGCCCAAACTAACAATACCCTTTACTAGAGGATAACCTTTTCCAGAAGCAACACCAAGGTAGTGGCACTATTTACTTATAGTCAAAGAAGATCTTTGCTCTTTAGCCTCTAACATTATATAGCATTTGTATTATAGTATATATTATCATATAATATAAAGGATTAACAGCCATTAGACTCAATTACTAATCCACCTTATCAAATAGATCATCAAATTTACTGTTGAAGCAAAATTTTCAAGTGTGTTGGTAAGTCATAAAAGATTTCAGAATTTAATTTCACCGATTTTGAATTTGTTAAAATAATAGAAACCTAAGGATTTTTCTTAAAGCTCAACAACCGCTGAGATAGAAAAGATTCAAGGCTTCTTTAAGGTTATCAAAAGCTCTTCGAAGTAAAATTTACATAAACTAAGATTTAGGTGAGACCTTGGTTATTAGACCGTACTTATCTTAGTCAACTTAAACTGGTCGATTACACTCAAGTAAAAAACTTAACTACACTTTTTTGGAACTATTCACTTTCGGAACGAGGTTCTGAAAGAGAATTCTTGGAATGTAAATAGTTTAAGCTTTTCCAAATCACTTAAAGAACTTTCATTAAGCCCATCGCTTAAATATTACAAAGCTAATTTATCAAAGTGAAAATAAAGAAGAGAACGACCTTATATGACTTGGAAGCAATTGAAACAAACATTTGCAAGTAATAAGAAATGGTTCTTTTCTACACCAGTTACAACCAACAAAGTGAAGTTATAAGTTTCAAACTATTTATTTGGCACAATTTCATCTACCCTTTAAATTCTAACTATTTCTTAGCTTTCTTGTGATTAACTAGCTTCTACTAAAAATCCCTACATTGCCAAATGGACAAACTTCTCGATTACAACATTTATTTATTTTTATTAAAGTTATTTTTTGGAAAAGCGAACAGAGAAATGTAGAAGGTAAAGGACAGACTAGGTTGCATTCTTTACTTGGGTGTAATAAATGCAATTACTGGATGACAACGGAACCCTGATTTTTCTTGCGCTTTCTTCTTTTATTCACAGCGTCGACTTTGCTTGATGAAAGAATGTTCAAGCTCTGTTGATAGTTCTTTCTCACAATCTAAAACTAATTGATACAAATCAGAATGGATTAAACTTTCTGGAGAAGTGACAGATTGAACGACGTGGGTGTGGAGGATGCTTCAGGAGTAGCTTTGACGGAAACAGTTAAGAAGTCGAAAAAGGCGACTGTATAAGACCCAAGATTCAGATACGTATAAAATGTTTATTTATTTTTAAACTAAAAATTATAAAAAATATATAAAAGTTGTTTAAACTCAGTTTTATTTCAACCATAAAAACTGAATTTTCAAATCTTTTTCCAAAAACATATTTCAGTTTTATTTGTTGTATTTTATTTTAAACGCTTTTTATATATTTAAAAAAAAAGTTCACAAATGGCTTAAAAAATTTTCAACAAATACAAAATTATAAAAAAACATTAGTTAGATCAACATCCGACTAATCTCATTTTTCTGCACTCTTCCATCTCTAATATCTTCTTCCATAAATTGATGGAGTCCTTTTCAGTTTGGCTCATAAAGTTTAAAGCCTTCCACATTTTTATATTAGCGCTATGATAATTATCAGTATTGCCATAAACGGTTTGAATAACTTGTTGGTGGAAGAAAAATTTAAAGTTTTTTACAGCTGTTATAAAAGCACGAAGTAAAGGAATGTTTTTCACAGCAGTAATAGATCTATAATAACTTGAGAAGTTAGTAGGTATTGGTTTTTGTGGAACAAATGGAATCTGAAAGCAATTGGCTAATTGTGAGGGCGTGTTTGATATAATCAGCACCGAACATTGGCGTGTCCCTGTATTGTACATTTGTTGAGACATTATAAAATCACTCAGATAGCAGAATCCTTTTAAAGTTGCACCTTTTAAAATTCCTTTTCTTGCTTCCATATCATCAATAAATAAAAGACAATTTTGTCCAACGTTGAAATCATGCAGATGTAATTGCCCATCACTATCATATGTTGCTTGTGTATTTCCTAATCGTTTCAAACCTTCATGTGATGACTCAATTCTTTTCACTAAAGTTAATATAAATTTGAGAGATTTTAACAAGAATCTAGAATATTCTTTTGAAGATATTCCAGAGATGTTAAAGCAGAAAGTCTCTTCACCGTCTCCTACTTTATCAAGAAGAAAACAGAGTAGATAATCTGCTAATAATTGATCACCCAGTGTTACAGAGTTAAGAAAATCCTTTAAAACATTCAGTATTTTGGAAGAGAGCAAACTTTCTGCTGTCTTGACACTTAAAGATTTGCAAGTAGGTAGGTATGGGTTGATATGCTGCAACTTGATAACTGTTATACAATGCAAAGTGACTGTTTTAAAAGTTGAGCTTTCTTTACCATCAGTTGTCACATCATCAATTTCAACAATACCAAAGAAATCATATGATAAATCAAGTTTAATTTTCCTGTTATCTTCATCATCATATACTTTCAATAAGCAGCAATTTATTCTTTTCTTACATTGACATAAATCTGGACTTTTTACATTTACTGGTTCACTATATCTTGAGCAGTCACATGGATAGGTAACAGCTTTAACCCA
Organism: Pegea sp. RAD2-039; assembly: GCA_034620365.1. Lineage (NCBI taxonomy): Eukaryota > Metazoa > Chordata > Thaliacea > Salpida > Salpidae > Pegea > Pegea sp. RAD2-039. Next base: position 250,553 of record JAQGEQ010000357.1, read on the forward strand.
TTTTGTTTGACTAACAATTGATTCACATCTATACATGCATCTTAATGACGTTTTATCTGAGTCAAAACTATCATTTAAGCAATCATCAGCTGGTAAGTTTGCTGATTGCTGAAATAAAAAAGGACATTTTGCAACATTTTCACCAGCATCAACAGTTGACTCTTCAGTTGGCATCTTGCTAGTAGGCATACCTCTAAAGCACATTATAGTGTTTGGAGTTATAGTCTCAAAACTCACACTATTAATATACTGTACAGATGGAATAGATTCTTCTGTTAGAAGACTTTTTAACCCTTTTAAGCATACTGAAGTACAATCAGTTTTATAACCAGATGTATTATCATGAGCTTTATAAATAGATTCAACAAATTGTTTAGGATTAGAAAGCCAATCCCCAAAATAACTCATATACATTGTAAAAAATATATTTAGTTTTGGAATAAAGCCAAACAAATCTGAAAAATTAAAAATGAATGTTACAAAAGTTATCTTTAATTACAAGGAATCTTTAGTTTATAGAAACAAATATATATTAAATCAAAAATACATAAGAAAGAAAACGAAATGATAAACATTTAGCAAAATAATTATATAACAACTTGAATAAAACAAACAAAGTATATTTATTTTACATATGGTTACAAATTACACAACTTTTATATAAAACACAGAACAATATAACTGCAGAAGAATTAGAAAAAAGTTAAACATAAAAGGGTATAAGTAAGCATATATTCTAGAAATTATAACACAAACATAAAAAATTATTTATTAAACATCATTCTGAAACATGATTAGTTTTCTATATAAACTTATAACACTCAAAAGTAACACAAAAATTAGCTTAAAATTCTGTCTTAAACACCTTTTTAAATTATAAGAATATTTTCATGAAGACAAACTATATAGGTAAAAGAAAAAATATACTTAAAATATATAAAAGTTGCAAATGTAATCAAATAACTTATGAAATTAGACAGATTAATAATAATAGAAAAATGTTTTATAAGCATTGTCTATTAAAATACTTTTATAAATTTTTAAGCTGATAAAATAAATTCTACTTAAAAGTAAATCCCTTAAATAAAATTCTTCTATAAAAAAAAATAGTATTTTTTAAAGAAATCTTGAAAACCTAAAATAATTAATTTAAATTATTAAGAATATTTAATAATTATTTGCTAAACTCAGTAATAATCGAAAATATTTTACAGATAGTAATTAAAGAAAAGCCTGCAACTTATGACTACTAAGTATAAATGAAAGATTTAAATTGCACACATTGAATAATTGTAATGAATAGTGAGAAACTAAAATAAAAAAGCCCATAATGTCTCACATAAAAACATTAAAATATGTTCATAAGCAAAAGTAACATACTGCTTAACACCTATAAATTAGTTAATCACTAGTGATTACTTATTACATGATTCATAGTTGACCGTTTATAATGATAATAACACTTTGTAAGAACTTTATTCAATTATAAACTAATAATAACTAATAATTAAGCTTCAGCGGTTCAACATTACGTAAGCTAACCATTACCCAATCTTCTGTGTACAAAGTTTTATAAGAATTCTAACTTGCAAAGCGAATCTAGTAAATTTCGTCCCTGAGGTGTTCTTCCACTGGTGTCTATAGTAATATCTTTTCCCCATCTTAGCCCCCCAGACTGTTCCATTATTCTTTTTTTACCATGCTTCAGCCGAGAATGACAATGCGTAATATATTAACATACAAATGCCAGGGCAGAAACTATAGATATCCAGCTGTTGCCCATGCAGCAGGAATTCGCTTTTCACGCCAACAAGTTTATGCAGAGGAACAGATGGACTAATGCAGCTGCGTCCAGCTGGCGTCACAAGAGCTGCCAGAACGACACTGAGTACAGTGAAAAACTGCTACGGCGCTCGAGCTACAGCCTTAAGTTCAGAATTTTGCGTCTCCTAGAAGTGTTATCAGTAATCAGACTCACATGGCCCATCTACTTGGTTTTTTCTGCGGATTTTTCTTGTCGTAAATGTGTATCCAGCTGGGCTCAAACCCGAAACGTCCCAATTGGTAAGCGGATGTAGTACATCATACAGATGAACAAGTTTTATTATACCTGCTAACTAATAATCGGCATTTTTCATATTTTCTGTATTATGTATATCAAAACAATTTTATAGCAACTTTAATTAGAACTCTAATTGCGCTACGCTCCAATAGTTATTAGTTTTTTTAATTGTTTGAATAGTTAGTTTAAGTTATACAAACAAAACAACTTCAATAACACACTGAATTCATTTTTCATATATTAATGTTGAAATAGCTGGATATTTCACAATTCATGAAATATACGCTGAGTTACAGCTGTACCGAAAAATTTATAGTTTAAAGTCATTTGTATATAAGTTTATTTAGTTTTTTACATTACTGTGTGTTATCAGCAACATTTTTTTCTATTAAAACATTACTTACATTGAAGGTTCTATAGAGCTTACTTACAACTTAAGAATTAACTTAAATCGTTTGTGCCTTGTTAATAAACCCTTAATAACTTCTTTATAAAATATAGTAAGCAAAAAAACTACATTTAACTCAATTGTAATAAACAGCACTTTATAGTTTTAAAACTTATGTTTATTTATTTGATCTTTATTAAGTAGTTAAATAGAATGTAAATTGAGATATATTTGGATTTCATCAAGCTGTAATTTTGTGTGAAAGTTGTTACTTAATTTTTAGATAAATTTCTTTTTACAATTCATTAAACTTAAACATTTTTTAGATTTTTACCATAATATCACATTAGGGGTTTTTTGTATACACTATAAATGTGTGAGTTAACTTAAAACATATTTTTAATTAGATTACTTTTAATTTAATTGATGCTAATATTTAAGCTTTATATAATTAAATTTGGCATATATTAAAAAAGGTTTAAGAAGTATTTTTTTATCATTGTACAAATTTATTTTTTAACTATATATCCTAAATCACAAGTTTCGATTTAATGTAACTTTATGTCATAAAATAAATGAAAAGATTCAAGCTTTGTATATTTGAATTCCAGTAGCTAACATCAAAATCTGTTTTATTTTTTAGTTTCTCTAAACTTAGAAATAATTTTTTTTAATATTTTGAATATGAAGCGCTCTTTGATAAGTTCTTGCTTAATAAAGTCAAACATAGAATGGAAAGTTTTGTCTATGTCAGTAGAATATAAAATATTACAAAGTTTGACTTGTGGACAAGCATTTCGGTAACTTTTTTGCTGTTTTAACAATTTAATTTTAAGATTATTTGTTTAAAAATTTTAATTTGTTATGATTAGATAAGTTTTATTTTAACTTCTGCTTTTATATTATTATTTGGAGACTTTTCCAAAGTCTTTTATAAATAGTATCTGCATTATTAAATTGATTAATTTAACTTTAGATTGTTTAATTTGTACAATACAAATGCTCGTAAATATCTAAATTAATTAATTTTTTTGTAAATTTGTAAATAAATCCACCTTCAGATGGAGAATATTTGAAGATACTTTTTTAGGAGTCTTCCGTAACAGATTGTGGCAAATAAAGACATCGGGAAATAATTTATTCTACAAAGTACTTGCTTGTCCTCATTGGAAAAGCTCTGTAGCAAGTAAACTTTATAATTTCAATAAAGTCTTTGAATTGATTAAATTTTCCAGAAATTCAGAAAATGGAAAACCGGGCTCAAAATAGAAACTGTGGATGTGAAGAAGATGAGAAGAAGTTGATTGGAGACTACTTTAGAGTCTCTTTTGATGTTAAAAGACTACAGAAGATCTGGATATCAGGGGACCCGTAAGTTGAACACTTTCTTCGAAGCAAAACAAATTTGAGTTTGATTAAAAGGAAGATTGAAGAAGCTGTGAAGAGTGTGGGTCTTATCTCTCTACTTGATCAGGAACCATTTGAAAATCTCATCACTTTTGTTTGTACTCAAAACAACAACGTCAGCAGGATCACAAAAATGATTGAAATGATTTGTAGTGAATTCGGAGAAGAAGTAACTCATCTATGAAGATCTTTACCAATCCTCATCCTTTATTAGCTATTCCAGTTCACTTCGAACGGTCATGACGTCACGTTTCACGACTTTCCTACTCTCAAACGACTTTGTGAAGATGACGTCACTGACAAGCTACGTAAACTCGGCTTCGGTTACCGCGCACCTTACATTTGTGAATGCGCCAAAATGGTATTAAAAGTGGTTTTAAAGGATGTTTAAAAAGTTGGGATCACTTTTAGATCAGCAGCAATGGAGGAGCTGAATGGTTGGAGTCACTTCGTCAGAAGGATTACGAAATCGCTTTTATGGAGCTGCAGAATCTTCCTGGAGTCGGAAGAAAGGTTTTCTAATCAGAATTACCTGCCACTAGGGTTTTATTCTCGAGTTTTATTAACAGGTTGCTGATTGTATCTGTTTGATGTCTTTGAATAAACTAGAAGCAGTTCCTATTGATACTCACATTAAAAAACTTGCTGTTAGTAAATATGGCTTTACTGTCAAAAATAAATCTCTCACTAAAAAGACATACAATGAAATAGGTGAGTAGATGAAGATTTAAAGATCGTTTGAGATCAAATCATTTCTTTTTAGGTGATTTTTTTCGTAGTATTTGGGGGACAAGCGCTGGATGGGCTCAAGCGATCGTATTTTCGCTGGCTCTTAAACCAAATCTTTCACTTTATCAGTTAAAGTGAAAAATGTAATTCATCTACCTCATCAAAAATCTTTAATAATTTGAATTTACTGGTTTTGTAATGGACTTGATTTCGTAAACTGTTTTTTTTTATTCATTTTTCATTAGTTTTTAATTAGAAATATTTTTTCAATTCTTTTTATGTTTTGTGATCAGCTTAACTTGTTTTCTTAGTTAACAATTTCGTTTTTATACAATTTTTTAGAATTGAAATATTTGTATATTTTCGAACAGAGTTTTGATTAAAGGATTTTTTCAAAAGCTTAAGAAGATATATTGAATATCTAAATGATAATAATTCAAGCTACTTAAAATATTAACTCTTTAAATAAAACAAATTATAAAGATGATAACTTTTTTCAGTTTTTAAGTAAATTTCTCAATTTATTTCGCTTTCAAACTATTTGATTATTAGTAGAGGATTTTATTTCAGTAATTTATTTTAATTTTTTTCCTGTATCTCATATTTTTCCAAAGTTAATTGTAAAAATGTATGAACATTAACTTTATTTCTTCTAGATTATTTTCGTATAAATTATAATAGTAAAGAAAACTACAATAAACAATTTTATGAAAATATTTAAAATTAAATTCTCTTTTTTACATTGCTTGCAAAAATAACTTAAGCTTTTAGAGTTCAAAATTTCTTAATAAAAATTTAGAAAAAATTTTCTTGATGAAATGTTGAAAAACAGTTTTTAAACCAATATAAGTTAAAGCTTAAATAGTTTTTTACAAAACAGTTTTTCTAAAATTAGTTTAATTTTTATTTACTTCAGTTATATTGATTTTATTTAAGACTAAAGCAAGTTCGATAATTTTTTTTATTAAATTAGTCTAAGGTTTCTATTTGGAAAGTATTAAAATAGCAAAATGAAAGTATTATATAAAAGTATAATTATTTTGTTTACAAAGTAGATAAACAAATATTTTTAGTTTAGTTTTTTTAAGTTTTATGAATAATGTTTATGAATATAAAAGTTAAGCAAAAAATGTGTTTACTAAATGTGTCCCAGTATTCTAATATAAAAGAATTTAGTTTGTTGAAGTTAGGGATCAGATATAAATGAATAGGAATGTAATTTATTGTTTCTATCATCAATGTTTTAATTTATTTCTACCAATTGTATGTTTGTTTTTTATGTTTCTTTCGGTTATCTATTAAGTAAAATCTGATTTTTAGTTTTAGAAGTTATAAACAAATAGAATGATAAAAAATTTGTAAACAAGTTATTTTTATATTGTTATTATACTATATGTAGACATATTTTATTTGTAAGAGCATTCGACTTAGTTAATTAATTTAAAAAGACGCGAGAAGATGGAAGAAATGTCACTAGAAGAACACTTGAGTATTGATTTAAACAGTGATGAAGAAGATGACAATAATTTAAAGTATGAAAATAAGGTACTACTGATATCAATATAAAAACAGACCTGTTAGATTTTGCGTAAAAACTAAATTCGTTTTTATGAAGATTGAAGAAATTCTTAATATTAACAAGAATGAAACGATAATCTCGCAGTTGGTTCTGGATTCTAAAAGCTTTAATGTCCGTCATTCTTCAATACTAAGTCTAAAACCGTATAGCTGGTTGGAATATCCGGTAAAGTCCAGAATGTAATATTACAATTAATAATCAGACTTAGTAGGTGATCGAATATTACTTGAATGCTTGCATTTTAAAAAACAAATTAAGTAAATCATTACTATACATCAGTGGAGTCACTATCGACGCAATCATGAATGATAATAAAACTTTGCTGAAATATTATTCCTTAGATGAGGTAATATAAAGAGCTTACACCAACTATTTCATCAATAAATGTCTCTGTAGATTGATACTGATAACTATCAAGGAGCTATTAGCTTTCATAACATGAGTAGTAGACACTGGCAGCTAATTGTAAGTTAGAAAGATTGTTAGAAGTTTCATTTATAAATTCTAATTTACTATTTTGTTAGTTTATAAATGGTTTGTCTGGAACAATCTATTTCATTGACTCAGTTGAATCTACTAATGAAAAATGTGAAGCCATAAAACTTGAAAAGCAGCTGAGGTGAGTATAAGAGATATTTAAACTGGTTAAGGACTTTTCTTGACTTAGACGATACTTTAAATTGAGACATTTAAAATTAAACAACTCTCAGAAGTGGGTTGAGACCAACTGGAAAGTGAATATTATCCCACATGACTTCCAAACAGATAGAAACAGTTGTGGCGTCTATGTAGCTAAGGTAACATCTTCATCTCATAATTCCCAAAATTTATTAAGTTTGTGTCCTAAAGTTTGCCGAGCAGCTCATACAAATGTTTCCACAACTTCCTGATCGTCTTCAGCTGCTAGGAGATGAGAAGTCGATAGAAGAAGTAAGATTACAAATGGCTGAAAACATTTATACATCAGGAGGTTATTATATCTGATCTTTATTAACTGTTTTTAAAATTAGATGATTTTCAGAACCAAAAGATTCTTTTTGTGGAATCTGCGGTGATGTTTGTCAAGAAAACTCTTTGGTGAGAATTAGAAGTTTTTATTTTGTTTGAATTTCGCGAGGCTTGATTTTAAACTTCTGTGAAATCTTATATTTTTATTTAGCCATTTAAGCTTTATTTTATGATGCTAGAATCAGACTCAACTACTCAACCATTTCTTACTTGTCGAGGAGTTTTAGAAGTCAAGGTGCTAGATCGTCTCAAGAAGCCTTATCTGACATCATTCTCGCTAAAATAGGGTTTAAAGGGTCGATAAAGATTAAATTTCGTTTCACTCACAAACGCATTTTAATTGGCTCTTAAAGACAAGGCAGTAAATGGAACAAAGTTTTCCTACCATCGCATGCGCTTTTATTATAGTGGAGAACAGCGTGGGCTGCACTATTTCCACTCCTTAGATCAACCGAGAGCTAATTACTTGACTCTTGCCTAGTTGGTGATACACTGTTACTCAGGTTTTATTGTTGTGAGAATTTTCTCGCCATTTTAAGTTTTCTGTTTGGGTAAACCCCCATATCTTTGCTTCTCTCGAGTATTTACTCATAGTTGGGGAAGGTACTTTCTGCGCTCGATAAGTGATGTTATACAACGCGGTATGTCGTATCCTTGACGATAAGGTCGATTACGAGTACAAAGCCCAATTAGCAACCAATTGACTTAATTCAGGTCGATTTTGTAGATTGTGTCGATTGTGCATAGTAAATAAAAACTTATCGATCAAAACTTTAGAAATTTCTACTTGACTTTTATTTTGCTTCTTATTTTAGGAGAAATGTAAATCTTGTGGAACTGGAATTCACCGTGACTGCCTAAAAGCTTATTTTGAAGGAAATACAAAACAACAAACAACTATTGAAGGCTGCAAACATCTATCTTGCTTACTTTGTATCGAACGAAAGAACGGTAAGTTACTTTCAATGTTTAAATTTATGAATGATAATCAAATATATTTTTTTGAAGATAAAAAAGAAAGTGTTAACGAGCAAGGTAGGTTTTTCAAAATGTGTCGTAGATGTTTCTGTATTTGAAGTCTCATGTCTTCCTAGGAACATCTTTCTTCCTTTGGTTGTTTCTTTATCTACTCGACTCAGTATCGAAAATTGGGCAACCAATCAACTATTTCATAAAAAACTTTCGAAAAAGTTTTCAAAACTGCCTTGGCTTCTACAAACCAAAGAAGGAAGTAGAAACAAGATATAATTGTTATCATGATCGTGTCTGTATCGACATAGCTGGGTACTGACCCTCATTTTGTTTTGCTCTTTTTTTATTTCAATGTATTTACAAAAAATAAAAATCAATTCGATAAAAAAGATCTTTTTGTGATGTAATTATCAACTGTCATGGATAGATGACGTCACAAAGAGGTCCCGATGCGAGCAGGTCTATTCAAGGAGACTTGTTGTGTCATTGTTTGAGTGAGAAAAGAGCTTTCAGCTTCGTGTAACGCGCGTTCGCCTTCGTCGCCTACAAGTGACTAGCAGATAAGAAGTGATTTGGTTGTGAGTCAGGGAAAGTACCGAAGGAGAGAAGTACGTGAGATGCCGCTTGACGTACAAATGGATCCTCATCAGTCTGAAGTAGAAACGCGAGCTGAGGGATGAGTTGATGCGCCCCGATGAATCCAATCGCGATGCAAGAGCTCTTCCGATCGTCTGCTTCTCGCGATTCAAGTAGCTCAGCAAAAGAATTGATTGCCTGCAACAGAAGGGGAAGTAGAGGAAAATCAGCGGGAATTTAAAGCTCACTTTCTCGCGAAGAATTTCTTCTGCGCCGAGATGGCGGATATGAGCAGCAGCAGCGTTGCGGAGTTGTTTGTTGGATGCAAGAAGTAAGGAGGTAAGAGCTCGTAAATTGCTCACTGTCATCGCCAGCAAAGAGCTGAGCTGCTTGATTGCTCGAAGAACTAATTGAGAGTTGTCGTTCCGTAGTTCAGAGCTGATAAATACTGAGAAGAAAATCAGAAGAAGATCAGAAGAAGATCAGAAGAAGATCTTATCTCACTACTCACTCTCATATCCGAGCAAATCTATCAACTTCCCTAAGTCGGCGGCGTCTCCCGTCTCTAGAGCGTTTGTGACGTAATCATGAAGCTGAAAGACAGTTACAGTCTGCTGATCAACCTCAGATGAAGAGGACCCTTCTGGAAGTTGCGCGACTCGACGAACAAGTTCCGGAAGAACTTCAAACAAGGAGATTCAGATGAATTACGAAGATGCTTCGCGCCTACCTCTCGTAGCAACCTCAGCATGCCGGATTCGAGTCTCTGACCCATATCCCATCTCCAACTCCAATCGAAGTATCTTACCGGATGTTGTGAGCGCGAAACTTCCGCTACAACACGACTTCCAGAACTCAAGAAGCGCGCGGTTCTTCGTCAACTGCTCGACACCTGAAACCAATCTCTTAAATAATTACCTCATAACAACTGATGACGTCACCTTCGTAACCGACGTCGGGCGTCTGTGCGAGCTTGAGAATAGAGCGGATAATGTGTCCTTGCTTACAGAGGCAATCTAACGCGCGATCTTCGATGACTCGAAGAGGTCCAAAAACTCCGATTTTCTGAATTTAATTTTAGGTTAAGAGCGCCCTTTTGTGGAAGTACGATTAATAGTTAAGTCTCGATTGGCGCCGCTCGAACCTCTAAGCTGTCAATCGCGATTTGTAGATGACGTATCAGAGCTTCATCACAACAGCTTTGACCAGTTGTTGCCATCTGCTCTTCATTACTGTAAAAAAGCTCGATTCAAATCGCGATCAAGCTCGATTCAACTTACTTCTCGACTTCTTCTGAAATAGGTGAACAGATCATGACGTCATCAGAGCACTGAGCCTTTTTTTCGATCTGCAGAAGAGTTCAAAGTTGAAAATGATGTAGAAATCGCGCGTATCACCTGTAGCGACTGTTGGAGCTCAAACTCAGAAAGCTCAAGGACTTTAAGATCTTCATGTCTTCCGCGAAAGTCTTCCAGTATCGCGTTGATTCGAGAAGAGAGGTTTGCTAATTTGCAGCAGTTTTGCCTTTCAAAATCACTCATTTGGCGGAAGATGTCGGACTTAAAAGAAGATCTTGATAAGGATTTTATAAAGATCTCAAACTTGTAAACAAGTCAAAACATCTTTCTCCATTCTGGTACTTTTATAAAATTCTTTTCAAATAACTTCTTGTCAACAAGAAACATTTGACAGCAAATTACTTTCAAATAATTTAACTTTCTCCAAAAACTTACAACCAAATTATTTCTCGAAGCTTTACGTAATATTAAATTTGCCAATGATGATTCATTATTACAAACACTTAAACAGATCTTTGATTATTACTAACCACGTGAATAGTTTTATGATGATGTCTTTTACAATCAAAGTCAATCACATCAACTAGAAAATTTCACAAAAAAAACGATTTTCAAAATGTTTAGAAGTTATTACTTGAGTGGTTTGTTTTCTGAATTTTTTCAATATTTTCAAAAGCCAGTTTCATTAAAAACTTTTAACGTAGTCTCTCAAAACAGACTTTTCTGCTTCAGTTTTTTCACAAAATTCCTCATCATTTATTGATACTTTTAAATTCCCAGTTAAAAATTTACCTTTTGGTTTCTAGTTGAAGCTTGATCTTCCGATAGTTCGTTTGAATTATTAAAGATTTGAAGATTTCTGTTAAAGAATTCGAAGAAGGCTTCATCAGATGCGGGAGTACTTTGTATAATCGGATATCTCTAAAATGAGGAAAAAGTAACCAAATGTTAAAACCGCAAGACTTAAACAAAAGCTTTATTTATCAATTCGTCGCCGCGGTTATGACGTCATCATAACTAAGATCTACTATTTTTAATCATTTATTTTTAGTTGTTTTTAATGAAAGAAAAAACGAAATTTGGCGATTTACATTCGGAAATATTTCTTCGCTAGAGTCTGAATCTGCTCGACTAAAGAGTCCACTGGAAATTAATCCGCGCCTTTTAGATCCTCCGCTCCAACTAAACATGATCATAAATATTATTTGTTCTTTAAGATCATCTTTAGTGAGGTGATAGACTGACCCACTTTTATCTTTTCGCAGAAATATTTATTAAAAGTTATTTCTTTTTCAATTTGTTTAGGAATTTGAGAAATTTATTTTTCTTAATTGGAAAATATTTTAGGGTTTACTTTCTGTTATTTTGCTAATAACTTTTTTTTTTCAATTTTACTTCATAAGAAATTAATAAAATTAAATTTGGAAAAGTTTAATTGTAAAATTCACGAAATTTTCTTTTTATAGAAATCTGTTTAAAACAACATTTTAAATTTTATTTATCTTTTTACAATTTTATCATTTCAATCAAGTCTTTAAAATATGAAATTTCAGTAAATTATTGAAATCAATAAAAAGATTTTTTCTTCGTATTTCTTTTAAGTATTTTTAACTTCTAAAAACTTAACGTTTTTCTTAACTTGTTTTATAACAAAAAAGTTTTTAAATTTCTTAAAAACAAAATTTAAAGTTCAAAAAGAATATTAATTTATGTTATTAAAATTATCGATATTAAATAGAATTCGTGATATTTGTTAAAATTATTAGTATTAGTTAAAAATAATTAGTATTAGTTGAAATTATTAATATTAGTTGAAATTATTAATATTAGTTGAAATTATTAATACTAGTTGAAATTATTAATATTAGTTGAAGTTATTAATATTAGTTGAAGTTATTAATATTAGTTGAAGTTATTAATATTAGTTGAAATTATTAATATTAGTTGAAGTTATTAATATTAGTTGAAATTTTCGATGAAAAAGAAAAATGAAAATTGTTATTTTATTGAAAGCTACAAAATGAAGAAAACAACGAAAAGTTGAAGACAAGTTGCAAGTCACGTGGTCAAAAGCGCGAACTTGAGAATGATGACGTCATATAGTGATGGCAGAGATGTTAGTTGAGGATTCAGAAGTGCATCAAATGAAGATGCTAGACTCACGTGAAAAAAGAAGAATTATGATTGGTTGGTGAAGTCATGCGTATCGGACGCAAGCGTTGTGCTACAGATCCGAGGGAGTGTCGCTGATGGGAGGTGTCCTTGACGCCTATAGCTTGAGCGGAATGAAATTGGATAGGTGTCTCTACTGTCGCTGGACCACTAATAGTGGCTGGGGACAATGAATTGGTCCGTTCACGAGGCTTCAATGAAAAGTCTTCGAAAGGACTGCAAAGAATAGAATAATTGATGAGGATCAGAAAGTGATGAAGATCAGGAAGTAATAAGAATCAGAAAGTGATGAAGATCAGCAAGTAGTGAGGATCAGGAAGTGATGAAGATCAGGAAGTGATGAAGATCAGAAAGTGATGAAGATCAGAAAGTGATGAAGATCAGAAAGTGATGAAGATCAGCAAGTGATGGGGATCAGCAAGTAGTGAGGATCAGCAAGTGATGAAGATCAGAAAGTGATGAAGATCAGAAAGTGATGAAGATCAGAAAGTGATGAAGATCAGAAAATGGTGAAGATCAGAATGTGATGAAGATCAGAAAGTGATGAAGATCAAGAAGTGATGAAGATTAAAAAGTGATGAAGATCAGGAAGTAATAAGGATCAGGATGTGATGGGGATCAGCAAGTAGTGAGGATCAGCAAGTGATGAAGATCAAAAAGTGATGAAGATTTAAGAAGTGATGAGGATCAGGAATAAATCTAACCTCCACTGAATATCAAGATGGAGTTTAATTGTTGCTGCATCGTTGAGATTAAGTTGGAAGATCTGCACGAAAGACACAGATCAATGATTTAGAAAAGATGATGCGAAAAATAAAACTGACTGAATCTTGTTCAGTAAAGATCTTCTTCACTTCAAGACACAACTCCCCAATCGTCGATCGTTTTCCAAACAACTTCATCTCATCGATCTAAGACATACAATAAAGATCTTGAAGATCAACATCCAAAAGATAAAGACCTTGATGTGGATGTTGTGGGATACAAGAGTCTTCATGACAGTCTCACAATTCTCCCATTTTTGATCAAGTCCTGATGACTTCACTGTTCCTCTACTTCTCCATTTTTGTGTCCCATGTCTTAACATCATCTCATAGTGATCTCCAGACTTCAATCTCGCATATCCCAACAATCCTGTTTTCATAGCAACACTCATAAAGTGTGTGATGACGTCATACGTCTGTTTGCTCACCCTTCATTTGGAAATGAAAACATCCTAAGACTTCATCTTCTAACATCTTCTCAATTTGGATCAACTCCTTAAAAAACAATAGATGACGTCACATGCGTGACACGTGACCAGCTACAAGCAAATAACGCCGTTATGGGAAAGGATGAGAAAAAGCAGGTAAATAGATGACGTCATCAGTGCTCGCGGTTGATGGGAAAACAACTAAAGTTAACAATTGTAAGTTGTTGAATCAGTTAAGAAAACGGCCATTTTTGTCTAACCGCCAATTCACCGATTAATGATGTCAGACGAAAATGCTTTTCTCAATACTCATTCATGAGAACTTTTGTGACAATTTGTCGTCAATGACATAAAAGATTAAACGTCACAAGGGAAGACAGGTTTGTGGATGAAGTGAGGATTTCGAGATTTTATTAGTTGTTGATTAGTTTGAAACAAAAATTTCTCAACAAAAAAAATTAATTGGAATGACAACAGCTGTAAATAAATTGCACTAATTAAAAGATGACGTCATCACAAGCTGGTCTAGATGACGTCATCACTTGATTGTTAATCAGTAGAAAGTTAGAAGTTGGTTAGTAGAAAGCCACCTCGCCGTTCAACAAAATGCTGTGTTCAACTCCATTCAGAGAAGAACGTGAACTCACAGTTGCAGATGTGACCGAAATGGCCGTTTTCAATTTATCCGCGCCTGAAAATTCGCCCAGTTCACTCTTTCGCCCTTTTTTCAACATCTCTACCCCACCTTCCTTATATCTCATTTGCATTTTGTATTTATCTTGAAGCTCTTCGAGCTGCGTCAGCTGGAATTCCAACTTTTGTCTCATTCGCTCTAAATGCTTCACTTTCTGCAATTTCCGAAATCTAAGTCACGTGACAGATGATGACGTCACACCGACCTTATCATGCTCGTAAAGTTGGGCCTGTGAAGCAAATGACAATTAGAATAACAGCTGACCGACAATCAACAAGCAATCAACTAACTGCGTTCATCTGTTGTCTCTTCTTCCCCATCGAAGATTGCTCATCTGTTACCATGGTTACGCGCAACCTGTCGTCCTATGACGTCACTATCAGTGATCTGAGGAGTCGAGACTTACCTGAGTCCGCGATCAACTGCATCATAGAGCTCGTAGAAGTGATCTGGAAACTTTATTCTAGTTTTATCGCTGGTTTCTACTCTTCTGTTAAAGATGTTGCTGAAGCGACGTCTCCTGTTGCTATTAGTAACCATTAACTGTCGATGAAGCGAAAAAACAAACCTGGGCGCGGTGCCGATGACGTGTGAAAGCGATGAAGAGCGATGACGTAATTGAGATTCGCTTCTGCAGATTAAAGTTTGATTTATTGTGGGTCATTTTTGAAAAAAGCCAATTTGTTTTAATATTGACAATTGGCAAAATTATTCTTCAATCACAGCTGCAGAACATTCAAATTGGGAATAGAGATGAAAGACTCACTCGAAGGAGCCGGAATCAGCAGCTGCTAGCTTATGAGGATTATATTCTAATTGATAATAACTTGAAACTGAAAAGAAAACATTTTTGATTTATCAAATAATCAATTTGCAAAAATTTTTTAAAGAACTTATTTGCATATTTGTAATTTCTAAAACTTTATTTTTAACTCCTTTACTCAACTTTAAAAGCTAATCATCAATTAGTTTCTATTAGATCAAGTGAACATCCTCATGTAACCTTATGAGTATATTCATGAAATTTATTAAATCAGAAATTTCACAAATTTTTGTTCTGAAATCATATTTTAAATATTTCAAAATATTAATTAAATTATTTGACTTTAAACAGCTGATTTTCGGTGAGTTTTGTTAAAAATGTGTAAAAAATATAAATATGAAAAATAACAATTGATAAGAAATTGTTGTTGCTATTTCTACAAAACCAAAGTTTTTATTTTCTTTATTAATCATTATTAATCATAAACAAAATATTGACTAATTACTTACCAGGGCGAGCTTTAGGCTTTTCTGACATGGATGTGAATCTGATGAAAAAAAATGATGGAAATTATGAACAAATTAAAAGATGAATAAATAAAAAAACATTTGATCGAACTTGACTAACAAGCTGTAATTAAATGCGATGCAAAACAGCGCCTCTAGTGACGGTGTGACAGCGTGTCTCAATATGTCTTTTTACAAAAAAGAACTTTACTGTTGTTACCTTAATTATTTTATTACATTTTAGTTTACTTACAACAAAAAGTATTTTGTTATTTAGTTTTGAACAATAAATTTTATCAAGCTTCATTTTTATTATTTAAAAGTAGTTTTTAAAATACAAAACAAAGCAGTTTTAGTTATAAAAGGATTTTTGAAACAATCTACGTAAAACTACATCAAGTAGATTATGTTAAAAAATTACATCAGCAAAATTAAAAAAGAAATAAAACGCTGAAAATTGTAAAACTTAAAATATTTAGAAAAAAAAATAAAACAGTTTGGATAAAATAAAAAAACACTTCTTATGGCTGTGAAAGGAAATATTTGACTTTTAAGCGAGCAACCCTAGCTTTAATATAGAGCTATAGTACAAGATGAAAGTTTGATTTATTTTCAGGCAAAGCTTAAGGTAACTTAGAAGTTCTTATCATACTAATTGAGAGAATTATCATCAAATTGCTTTTGCTGAGTTTTATATGCTGAAGAAGTAGATAGAAAAATTGACTTCTTTCTTTCCTGCGCATGCGCATTGATTGATTGATGCGTATGCTGAACTATCCTGATTCTTTAGATCCGCTAGTTGGTTGCACAACCCAATGATATAGGACAGTGATCTCAAAGTTAAGAAATTACAGATTTTATTACAAATATCCCCTTGCTCTAAATGAATTGCCTACCAGAACTAATGAAAGTTTATCTCAATGATCCAGTTCTTATATCTGGATTACTTCTATCTTATATAACTTGAGAATTGTTTTGCTAATGAGCAAGTAGCTTAAATTCTTCAACAGTTACAAACAATTTAGTCTTGCTAATAACTTTCTTTAATTAATACTTAAAAACTTGCTTAATGCTGTACTCAAAATCTAACAATACATGTTTCCTGGTTAAACGTTTGTTAGCACATCCTCAAACTTTTTATAATAGAGATTAGTAACAAATTGGTTTATGGAACAGATTAGCTTTTTGAACTAAGAGGTGACATTACCAACGTTCAATTTAGTCTATGATGGTTTTAACGAGTTTTTGGAGTTAAATCAAATTACTTGAAGGAAATTTTAAGACATTTTACTTTCACGAAAATGAAGGCTTCAAATTGATGTAAACTATTGAAGGTTTATCGTAAACATTTTTGAAATTGTTGTTTTTTGACAAGAAGCAAAACTCATTAAAAATTGAAGATCAGGAAATTATGAATAAGTCTTAAAATTGTATGAGGTTAGAAAACTGATGACTAATTCATTACTTCCACTTTCAAGTCTAACAAATTATTTTCTAAAATTCTTATTTCAATGAAAATAATTTTTAAATTTACTTTGAAAATTAATTCAGAAACCTTTTTCTAAAAATCTCTAAAAGCTAAATTTGAAAAGTTTAGTTGTAATGTTAAGCAACACTTTCAAGAAAGCTAATTAAGCTGCTTGTAAAATCAAGTTTGCAGACATAAAATCTCACAGAAGATATCTCTCGCTACCTCAGTCAGATCAGGTCTTCTTCTCTTCCATTAATTAGATTGAAAATTTTAGTTCGTTTATTTTTATGGAAATAGAAGGAATAACTGAAGAGGTAACAACGGTACAAACATAACTTGTCATATGGCGATTTACTACAATCCAAATTTTCTTATTTCTATATCAAAAAAAATGTTCAAATTAGAGACTGGGGTACGCAGCGGGAAGGAACCGCTTTCTCTTCAAGTTTATCGACAAGCGGTGCAAAGGAACGGTGGAAAAAGGGGTCCTCCTGCTCGATGAGTAGATGATGTCACATAGATGATTGTTGTAACGATAAAAAGAAGAAAAAAATGAAAAAAAGGAACAACGAGTCATCACAGTGAGGGTGCAAGGGGTTGAGTCCTCAAGTCAGTCCCTCACTTGATGGCGGATCGCACATCGAATGTGACGTCACGACTGATGATGGTTGCTGTGGAGGCAGTGGAGAAGTGTGGCCACCTGGTGGTAGAAGTTGATCTTCTTTATTTTCATCTTCATCTTCAGACTTTTTCTGTCGCTTCCGCTTTAACTGATGTGCGCTGGTTGGTTGATTGGCAGTGACGTCATGACAACGTGACGTGGAGGGAAAGGATGGATGACATCGAGCGGAAGAGAAGAGCGAGTCTCGAGGTGAACACTCGCGAGCACTTAATCGAAGATAATCGCTGAGTGTAAAACCGCCACCAGGAGGCTCACTTTGCGTATCGCAAGTCGCGATGCAGTCACGTGACGTCACTTCTGTATAAAATCCACCAATGACGTCACGTGAAAAAGTTATGACGTCACAAACCTGAGTTGAAATCCGATTGGTGAAATCGTGATGTTTGTGACGTCAGGGGATGATCTTCATCTAAAGAGCTTCTTGGAGTTGATCCTTGATACTCACTCAGCTCTGATGACGATAGATCAGTTGTGACGTCATCACAACGAGCGCTTTCTCACCTGTATCAGCGGTGAACGCCATCTTCTGATGACGTCGGAGACGACAAAGGACACAGAGCCAGATGATCGAGACTATGATGATGAAGAAGAGAAGGAGAAACGCGAGTCCTACTCCCTTCTCGAAATCATAGAAGCTCGCCCATGATCCACCTTCCAAAAGATCAGCTTCACCTAAATCACATTTGCTCACTTGGTGGCGCCACAACCACATCGCGCTTACTTTCCACAACCACTAATAGCGTTTCGCTTTGTCGTGATCCTAGTCGATTGGTCGCGTTGCATTTGTACACGCCACCATCTGATGACGTCACAGCAGATATGATCAACAGATGGTCGCTATCGGTGAGGAAGTGACGTTTACTCATGATGACGTCATGACCATCTTTCGACCACTTGATCGTGGGTGCTGGGAAAGCGTTGACATGACAACGGAGAACTACTTGCAGGCCCATCACGCAACGAGTCGGTGACGTCATTTTTTTAATCACAGGCGCATCTGTAGAAGCAGCGTTACGATGACGTCATCAAATCGATTGTGACTCACATTGAACTGTAAGTTGGACTTGGAATGTGTCCTGACCCAGACTACTGACTGCCTTGCATTCATACTGTCCACTATCTTCTGGTTTCAAATCTACGATCATGATGTCCATGTTACTCTTACCCACTTGCTTTTGTTCTTCTAACTGGACAGCCAGGTCTAATGGGGCCTCGCCCACAAACTGGTTCGTTTTAACTGTTTGTAAATTGTCCAGGGTCTTTACACGTTTTGGGTCTTCACGAGCGGCCAGAAAGTCACCATCCTCCTGGATAATAAATGCTGACCACCTTTTTATATAAAAGTCACAAACTTACTCTGGACCAGGACACTTTAGGAGTAGGACGTCCCGTCGCCCCACATCTTAGGATAACTTGGCCACCTGCCTTGCTAAGAATAGCTTTGTGGGGCGTCTCAGTGATGGTCGGGTGGGCCACAACTTGTAATCTAGTGGGTCTCGAACGGACGCGACCGAATTGATTTGACACGGTGCAGCTGTGAACGCGATATGACGTCATCGTTAATTTGATGACCACGACACCAACCTATAGTGGGCCTCTTCTTCATACTTGATGTTCCGAATCAGAAGTAGGCTGGTGAAGAATATGTGACCCGCACTTTCACTCTGCTGGTTACGGATACGAGTTGAAGGTCCGTCAGACAACTGGAAACACAAATCTCGTTTCAAAGCGCTATCGGTTGCTAAGTAACTGATTAATCACCTGGATGTTGTCGCGCCACCAAACAACCGACATTTGTATCTTGTCCACGGACTCATCGTCCACCAGCGTTGCTGTGGCGCTACATTCAAAGGTGATGTTGTCGCCTCGATGCGTTGCTATGGAAGCCGGAGGTTGCTGGCTGAGAAATGGGGTCGGTTGGGCACCTGTAGGTCCGAATAAATAAATGTGGACACATGAAAGTGGACACTACTGACCACACTTTAACTGTCCAGCAGCCAGACTAGACACAGATTGACCTTTCAACTCGCTTGGATGGAAGCAAGTACCGTTGACGCTTGCCGACTGATGATGTTTCAACCAACGCGCGAAGTACGCCAGTTTACAGTCACATAACAACGACTTGCTGTGGTAAAAGCAGTGTGACGTCATCACTTGTTTATATGACGGTTACTATGACAACCTGTCGAGATGTAGCTGTTGCAGAGCGGGTGGAAAAGTGTTGTTGCCGATTGAGGTGATGTTGTTGCCACGAAGATCGACTCTTTCGAGACTTGTCGCTCCCGCAAACAGTTCTGGGGATAGCGACCCCAAGCGGTTGTTAGTAAGGATCAGTTGATGGAGGTTCGGAAGGTTATGGAAAGCGCGCGCGCTATCTTGTTGGTCACATGACAACAAGTTACCCGATAAGTTTCTGCAAATGGAATTGTGAGAAAAATGGTCGTTTTTTTAGTTGGCACTGACAAAAAGCGAAGCTGGACGAGTTGTTGGAACTGGTTGCTAGGCAACGATGAAATCTGATTGTTGCTCAGATCGAGATGTTTGAGTTGATTTAGATGAGTGGAAGAAGATTGGAATACGGAAAGAGATGTGAGATTGTTGTTGCTCAAGTTACTGTGGATGAATATGAGGATGAGAATCAAGATGAGAATCCAGTTAAGACTCACATAAATTGTAGTTTATTTGTATGGATAAAAGCGTTATTTAAGATCATTGAGATTCGGTTGTGAGCGAGCGACCTGAAACAACATCTGGATCAATAATGACGTCATGATCAAAGCGAAAATAATTTGCCGCAATTTATGCAAATCAACTTTTTTATTCAATTTAATCTTTCTGATCTTAATCATCTACCACGCTGCTTCTACTCATACTGTGATCTCTGCGTCTCTGATGACGTCATAAAGAGACCGCAGTGATAAGGAACACGTGAGAAAAAAACTCGAATGATTTGCATATTAATATAATTGAAGGTGGTTGTAGAGTGTGACTGACTGATTCGCGAGTAATAGCTGCAAGGAACAGCGCGCGGCGAATAAAAATGTAAATTACAGATTTTGCAGTGGAACATTTTGATTTATAAACAACCAAGCACGTGACAGGTTCTTCATTTGATTGAAGTCAATATTCCTGTAAAAAAACACACAAGTCACATGACGATTAATCGCGTTGATGACGTCACTTACACGCTGCGCAGCGAGTTTAAATCCCAAAGAAAACCATCGGGAATAAAATGAAGTCTATTGTGATGAAGATGAATAATTTCTAGGCGACACATTCCAAGAAAAGGAAGACTTCCAATCTCTGAGATCCGATTGTAGCTAAGGTCACTGTAAAGACTCATGATGAAGATCAGTTGATGAGAAGGAGGGATGTAGACTGACATAAAACGGAGGTTTTGTAGATCTCCACTACATCCTTGTTTTCTACGATTTGATGCATTGTAACTGATGACGAGGTTGTGAAGTTTTGAGATTTTGTTATGCGAGAGGATCAGGGTCCGTAAAGATGTCAAGCCGCGAAAAGGGCGTACGAATAACTTCCTGATTCGATTGTGCTTCAAGTTTCTAGAGAAGTAACGACGGTTGCCATGACGACAATAAACTCGAAGTTAACGACAAAAAGTTCTTACAAATAGAGAAGATTAGGAATTCCTTCAAAACTTCTTGATGTCAATTTACGGATCGAATTGAAGGCGAGGTTGAGGTGCTGCAGCGATGACCACATTCGAGTGAGCGCTGTTATGTCCTTGATGTTATTGTGCGCGCTGCATAAACGCGATTTTATTAAAAACGGTTGTGACGTCACATCGTGCAGGTGCGTGTTGAGCAGAAAGCAGGTGGAACAACACGACACACCTGGCTTCAAACACTAGCGTTAATGGCGTGTGAGGTCACGCGCGTGTATGTGCATAGCGCGTTTACTTGTTGAAACTGGTATGAAGACGATAGAATAATAGTGACGTCATTAATTACGTGGAACACACAGTGACGTCATCGGTGTGCAAATGGCTGAGAAACAGTTGGAGATAGTAAAAAGGGTTACTGAGGGCCTAATTAGCGCGAAGAAGCAGACACGCGATTGATCATTAAAATTTAATCCTTTTTATATTAGGACCACCCGGAGTCGAGATGGGGTGGTAAAGATGAACAGAAATACAATTTGATGTTGCTACAATAATCACTGGTAATGAGCTGGTGGCGACGATGACGTCATCGAAGCGATTGTAGCGAACTTACAGCGAAAGAATTTCGATTGTTGATCTTTCGTAGACGTTTGGGATTGATGAAAGTGAACATCGATCAAATCGACTGAAAAAGATGAAAGATTTGAAAAGTTTGAAGATGAAGATCATAAAGATCATACAGAGATCGGAGCTGGGATCCACGTTCAAATGTGAAGTTGATTCGTTTCAATGTATTCTCGCTTACATCACTAAAAAAATAAAATTTGATTTGAAATTATCGATGCAGCTTCAAGTAAAGCGCTGTTTACTCGTTACGTCACCCTCAAGTCGCACCGCGATTTAATGAAATGAGTGCGCGTTGGAGCGAGACCTGCTTGGTGATAATGCAGAATCAGTTAAGATGCTTACTTCGAAGGTTGGATTCGAGTTTGAAGGAAGAAATGCGATGAAGATAGCGTAGAAGACATGATGTCATCATGGAATGTTTGAATACAGCAAGGTTGTTGAGAAGAGAGCGCGAATGTAAACAAGAAGAAAAATCGATCGAACGAACGAATTTCACACAAATCAACCAGTCAGGAAACCATAGCAACCAGCCAGTTGGTGACCACTAGAGCGTGTTAGAACAAACAAAAACGCGAATTTCTCACCTCATCGAGAAAAGAGAAGTTAACAAGATGCTAATTCTTGGAAACGTCGAGAAGAAAAGCGAATAATCAATCTTGGTTTTAAAGAAATATTTAGAAATGTTATTAAAAGTCAACAAAGTTGATTTTTGCGAAAAGTGATTTTTAATTTCATTTGAAAGAAAAATTATCGTTTTGAAAGTGTGAAAAAGAATTTGTGGAAATAAAATCGAAACTAGGAGATGGTTGAGGGTTCGAAACATGTTGCTCATTCACAATAGTGTTTACTTCAATGGTACTTAGCATACTTATCTCTATTATTAAAAGTGGAAAATTTCACGCGAGAATATGGCGTCGTGTAGAAATGGCCCACTAAAAGTGGTTATAAGAGGGTAGTGGTGATAAAAGAAGTAAGAACAGCTAATCAAACAGAAATAACAACAATAGCACACACAATAACTTTTCATTTGTGTACACAAGCTAACAATATAATTGATTAATTTGTTTAATTAAAACCACAATAATTCGACTGAAGCCATCATATTTCGAAGCTATTTGAAGTAAAAATTTGAAGCATAACACATCTGACAGCGCCATGTCTACAAGCAACCAAATGTAGTTGGAACAAGGTTGAATATCGAAGGTTAAAGCACGTGCAGGTGTTTTGGATGAATGATTTTAAAAGCAGATACTTATATTCAATTTATTGAATTAGAAAGAAAAACTTCTTTAGCAGTGAACAACAAAAGAAGCAAACACTACTACTACAACAAACGTTATAAGCCTTTCATTAACATCTATTCTGTATAACACTGCAGGTGGATTTATTAAAGCTTTCATTAGAATCAGATAACGATAAAAACCGCGATTTTGTGATGTCATAGCAGCTGGTATATCATTTCAGCCCACCGAAATAGCTATCAACAACTATCAACAACCGCTGTTACACTAAATTTCTCGCTTCTGATTATCAGTTGCGGTAGAAACTTTCAATATATTTGGTGATGGGTTACAATAACCAAGTAAGAAAAGCGTTCCGTACTTTTATATGAACTTTA
This sequence comes from Pegea sp. RAD2-039, assembly GCA_034620365.1. Lineage (NCBI taxonomy): Eukaryota > Metazoa > Chordata > Thaliacea > Salpida > Salpidae > Pegea > Pegea sp. RAD2-039. Next base: position 273,922 of record JAQGEQ010000357.1, read on the forward strand.
AAGAACTGATGATGACATTTTGATTATGATGACGTAATAAATTAACAGCAGATGGCAAAATAAAATAAATTAAGATATTAAAACGTGACAAACTTACATTTCTTCAATATGAGGTAATTTGGAGAAGGTATTTGAAGGTAAATTTTTTGAAGTAAGCTTGTTGTTCCGTAGAGATCTGCATTTTTAAATCAAAATAAACATATTAGATATTTATTCACGCAAAAAAATAGATTGATAGAAAAGAATGAAAATATTTGCTGAAAAATAAGCATCCTTATTTTCTTGTTTGTTTATCAAACTGGGTATTTATTGATTATATCAAATATATAAAAAGCGCTATGAAAAATTTACCAAAGTTAGAGATTAGAATCTAACAATTTCCTCTTTTACTTTTAGGATAAAAATGATTAGATCAAATGAAAGGAACTGTTCATTTTAAAATATCCCTAAAATGTAGCTTGTCATATCCAAAAAAAGTCTTGTACTAATTTAAGAACTAAATTACTATAAACATTTACAACTAAAATAAAAATGAACTTACATATTTACTACTGCGTATGGTAGTGGATATGGTACAACTCTTAAACTTCTATTACTACAATTGACCATTTTATTTTGAAGAGCACATGAACATACATCAGGACATACAGAGACTTCTTCATTAGGCTGGTCGCCAAAAGCAAAGAATATTTGAGTGAATAATACTACGATGGTAATAAGAATAATTTTGAGATGAATTTTGAATGATAAATATCTTGAAGAACCCAGAAAAGAATTCAATTGGAAAATATGGCTACATATATTGTTCCAAGCCATTTTACCCTAGTTTTAAATTTTGTTTTCATTCCATAAACAAAACGTTTGCTAATTAAAAAAGATCTGGAAGCAATAAAGAGTTAATTTGATATTGTGGTTTGTAATTAACAAGTGTAAAGTTTAAGCAATTCAACAAATAATTCAGGAAATACTTCAAATAATTTCTAGCACCTGACTTTCATTAATCATTTTACATAACTTTTATTTCAGCATAATTTAGATATTTTTTAATTTTCTAATCATTGATCAACTTTAAAAAGCTATTTTGTTTTGTAACCGTTTTAGTAACTTGTATCAAAGGTAAACAAATGTCAGTCATAAACATAAACAAAATCTATTTAAATAACAAATAAAAACAATAAGGGGAAGTTATTAGATGTTGTTACTTTCTGGGTAAATATTTAAAGAAATTCTATTTTATATGCTTCATATTTTCAAAAATCATTTATAAATTTTATCATTACTAAAATTGTTGTGAGTATTATTCAATTTTTAAGGTAAATTATTTGTAAAAATGTTTTAAAATAACAAAATTTAAAGAGAAAAATTGTTAATTCATATTTGTAAAAAAATTATTATTATTTATACAAATCCTAAAGAATACAAAATCTTAATACTTTTTATTTTATAAAGTCAAATCTTTATGAAATACTCCAGAATTTTTTACCATACATTTTAATGTTTTAAATTATTCAATTTGGTTAACAGTAAAATGATTAAAAAAGTAAACTTTCTCATAGTTCTATTAAATAAGCATACCTTACATATTAAGCAAACAACAAAAACTTGATAAACAATTCTGATATTTCAAAGAAAGTTTGTGTAATAACTAAAATAATTAAATTTAATAGACTTTAGATTAAAATATGAATTAACAAGATTTTCTTCAAGCATCTATTACAAGTATAATAACTAGGATTAACTTTATAATAAAAATATCTTAGATTAATTATATTTAAATCTAATTTAATAGTTCCTACTACATTGAATGTTTACAAAAATTATATTTTATTTATAGAATTAATCTTCAAAAATCTAACGTCAATTAATATATTTAAAAAAAAAACTACCAACAAAACACAAAAATTAATTCTATAAAAGTCTACATATGTACATCAAAAACTAAAAAAAATCAAAACTTGTCTGAATTATCTGCAAACCAACAAAACACTGGTGTAGAACTCACGCTTTCAACCAAGCTCAGACTAGCGTTTTACTGCTACTAATGGTAAATACTATCTTGAATTACTTTCACTCAAACATTTTTCTCGTTTCATACATACGTTTACCATAATAATCACTTAGTTTATTTTCATATGAAAAATAATAAATCAAAAAGTACTTTAAAACTAAATGTTTTGTAAACTTTTTTTTATTCATTACTATTTTATATTTCTATTTATTAATAAAAAGTTCAATTTCCAAACAATTCTTTCGATTTGTAAGATTTAGAATGATTTTTTAACTTTCTCTAAGTATTTTATTTCTTGTTTGATTGAATTTATAAACAGTATGTACACCAGACTTTAAGTAGAGTATTTAATTATTTAAAATGTTTTGATAAACCTTAAATATAATTGTTATAAGCCTTCAATAAAGTCATATCACAACTGAAAACTGATTTTTAAAAGAAAATTATTTAAAAATAATTGCCGAAAATTACATTTGATGGTTAGTCAATTTTAAATATAACCTATTGGTCAAGAAGTTGTCAATATATCCATTTTAAAATATTTTAAACAAAGTTAAAATAGTTCTGACATTTGCAAATATTATTAATGAATAAACCATAATTATTTATCAGGTGAAAAATAAGGAATTAATTTAAAGATGTTTGTATAAAATATAGATAAAGGTATAAGGTAATTATTTAAATGAGTTCATACTATATTAGAATGAAAATTAAATCTTGTGTACTCTATTTAGCTTAAATTTAGCATCTGTTGATTTTATCTAATGTATCATACTTAAAAAATCTCAAAGACATAAAAATATGATTTTTTCAAGGAATTAATTAAGTTTTTAATATAATGATATCATATGTTATGTTTTTAATAATCATCTTATTATAATATTAAATAGTTTCTATCACGTTTTCTACAATAGTACTTTGAACAACAGAATTTCTGACATTTTATAACTGACTTATTTTTGTTTCTAAATTTTGAATAAATCGTTTCAAAAAAGAAGTAATTATTTTAACTGTAAGCAAAGATAATCCATTTATTTTTGTGTTTTAAGTGACAATATTTATAGATATTCACTTTTTGTTCGCCAACTTTAATTTTTTTGAATATCAGCGAAACGAAAGTTATATAGCGAAACTGAATCCAGTAGTTTAAATAAAAGCTATGATATCTTCAACTGCATCATTTTCGTTTTAATCCAATTATTTAAACTTAATTTGAAACAAACAAATTTTTTGTAAATTGCGTATCTTGTATTTTATCCAAATATTTCTGTTCAGTCAAGCATTACAAATAATTAAATCAGACAATTTTATTAATTTTTTTATTGAAAAGTTTGATATTCAGATCAATTATTGTTATTATCTAATCTATTAATTTTATTAGTCTGACTATAAATATAATAATGAATAACTTGTTATAAAATAAAGGTATAGAATGTATTAATAGAACAATTTTTATATATAAAATTCTAATAAAAAGGTTTTTGTTTCTTTTAAAACGATCATAAACTTTCTAACTTAAGCTACAACCATCAAAATATTTTCTTCTTGACTTTTGACGAAATTAGTTTTTGCAGAAACTATTTGTCTTCTAAAATCAACTCTAGAAAGCAAGATCTTTAATCTAATTTTTTAATCAGTTTAGAGCATACTTCAAGAAAGTAATTATTTAATCACTGTTCTTTAAGGTTTATTGTTGTTCACAAAATACTGAGCTATCTACCATTTGATGAAGGCTCCATTTCAAGTTGTTCTTCGATGACATCAGCAAACATAAAACAAGTTAAGATGGAAAACGATCAGACAAACGTTAATTGATATAAATTCTAATCTTTTATTTCGAATTTACAACAATAATATACTTTTAAATCTATCTAGAATTTTATAAATAACTTCATTTAGTTTTTAAAAGTTACTTTTTGGATATCAGAGTTACAAAAAAACATATTTTCACGTTGGATACTGCTTTTTTACAAATAGAGTTGACAAATAGATCAGTTGCTGATACAAAAAAGGTTTTATCTTTTACATTAAAACATAAAACAACAAAACTTTGATAACAAAACATATATAAAACATATAATAACAACCAAAAAGGTTAATTGAAAACTTTAAAAACAAGAAAACTATTTCAACCGCTAGTTAGCAGCAGAGCGAAAACTTTTACGACTTTATTCTCAATATTTCATTTTTTCTATTTACAATTCTGCCAATGAAAAATCATCAACAAAATCTTTGATTCTCACAAAGTTTGAGATAAATAATTGCTTCTATTTGTATCAAATAATCTGATATTTAAGTGCTAACATTGAAATGATTTGTTTCAAATTCACAAATAAATTTATCACTTGATTTCCACTTTCAACTATCTATCACGTGACTTAGCCAATAATCAAACTAAACCGCGCGAACGTTTTCACGCACGAATGATTTTACTGCACAGATCTGTAGTTAGAAAACCTCAATACAGATGCTGCAGATGACGTCATTAAAGATTCAATGAACAAGAGATCAGATTGAGACGTTTTTAGTACAATTTTGAGATTTTAAAAGCTTCAAGAGGTAGTAAACTAACCACTAGAGGGCGTTGAAATTGAGCAGTGAAATTGACGGTAGCGGTTACCAAGGCAACTGATCTAGTTACAAAATTCCTGATTTGTTGAGATGAGATGCAGAGATGGATGCTGGAGATATGGGGGCAGCGAGAAGAATCTTTTGTCGTTGATGAGAAGATCCTGAAGATTTAGTGATGTAGCTGTTCCCACCTGATCCATATCTTGAGATGAAGAGGATGAGGCGAGGTTGAGTGTGGGAGGATACAAGATAAACAACTAATCGACTATCTGCATCTGAAACTGATCTTCCATTCACCTACAACAGATCATCACGTCATAATCTCATCACGTGACTCTTCCTCACCTGTAAGATCCGATCATATGCTAATAAGCCAGCGCGAGACGCAGGACTCGAAGATCGGGTTGTGTGGACGTAAACCCCGGGCTCAGACTCACCATCAGCCAGCGAAAATCCGAAATCTTCCCCGAGGTGATCTCTTGTGATGATGATCTGAAAATAATTCTTAATCTGATGACGTAATTGATGACGTAGTCGGTGACGTATGACTTGGATGAGCGGTGATGACGTAGTTGATGACGTAGAAACCTCTATTAAAGTGTAACTTACAATAAATCTAACCTTATGGAACTTGAGAGGAAGGAGCATACAAATCGATGTCTTTGATGAAGAGGTTGGATTTGATCCTGATCTTCTCAAACCACGTGATCTAGTTGATGAAGTTGGTAGTTGCAAGTAAGGCCGGCGCTCATAGTGTTGTGACGTCATCGGTGGATCGCTTGTGAAGTTGTTCTGTACGCGAGAAAATGATGAAGTCAGTGAGTCGAGTTGTGATGACGTCAGTGAGTCGAGTTGTGATGACGTCACCTCTAAATCAGCTAAGTACTGTGATGACTGTCCAACTGATTGAAGATCATCTAATGCTCGTTGCCAATCAGCCAATGGTAGTGGACTTCTACAACACGTGACGTCATCGTTTAATCACACAGTGACGTCATCAACGCTTTTTCACCTTTTCTCTGATGATGATCGAGGATTTCGCGATCGCTGTTGGGATCGGCCTCCCCAAGTTCCGACGTTCGATTCAAGTCTGACGTCATCACATGAGTGACGAAGGAAGAAACAAGATGCTATCTACCTCTTCGAGCGTACATCGACACTTCCTGCTGACGTCATCGCTTCCGCTCGCATCCTTTGCTGATGACGTGCTCTTCGTTCGGCTCTGGTTTCGACTTTAGCGGTAATTTCTGCCTCTGAAGCCGGCGGAGGATTTTCAAAGAGTCGATCTGCTTTCATATCTTCTTTCTGATTTTGATCTGTTTGTCATCAGCTGATGACGTCATCAAATCGTGTAATCGCGAGCAAAACCTACTGTTGCTATGACGACGATGATGAAGTTCAGGACTCGAGCCAATCCACGATTCGACAGCGCTGTCAACACTCGTTGATCCAGTCAGTTGTGACGTCATCTGCTCATTTGTCACCTTAGTGACGTCACTCGTTGTCTTGGCAATAACAGTGCTAGAATTTTGTGACGTCATTGGTGTGTTGAGACACGTCATTGGTGGAGGTAGAATGTCGTCTTCAGGATCACTGGACTCATCGCGCGCTGGTGACGTCATCTTTGGCTTTTCTTCAGTCAACGTTAGCGTGTTGTCAGCACTGCTGACAATAGACGGTGTGACGTCATAGGTGACGGGCGCGCGACGAATTTTGAAGGTGACGATATCTGGGGAGTGACGTAATGCCGCGACTGCTTCATCAAGTGACAAATATCGAAGTCGTGCATCGTTGATAGATAAGATTTCATCACCTTCGTGAATCGCACCAGTTCTGTGACGTCATCAACGCGTTATATGACGTCATAGATGAGAAAGTAGGTAACCTGGCAGCTAGACTATTCGGAGTAAGATGAGAGATGATGATCGGATCAGAGGGATCTTCTGTTCCTGAGATTGTAATCCCCAAGGGACCTCCTTGTCGCTTCAACTCCACTGTATACGTCACTGCATCTGTGTCTTCCTCTGTTGTCATAGCAACCGATCAACTGAGTGCATGACGTCATCACCCACTCACCTGACTCATCATCAGAGATTTTGTGCACCTTGAGGCGTACCACATCATCCGCATTGTTCAACAAAGTTCTCGCGTAATCGACGTTCAGACCAAGACCGGAAGCCAACCACCGGAACCCGTCGATGGCCAAAATCTGGTCACCAACTGCAAGAGTCCCGGACCGATAGGCCGCTGATCCTTTTATAATTCGTTTGATCATGATTTCCTGTCCTGGTTCATCTCCTATCACCATGACAACAACGTCAGTTGTGCGAATCTTCTAGTGACGTCATCACCTGTGAGCTCAATGCCGAGAGGAATTCCTCTTCGAGTTGGAAGTTTGACATGAAACACACCACTTGAGGGAACTACGGAGTCAGCTACATCAAATTCCAACTCAAGGTCCACCTGAGCACATGACGTCATACATATGACGTCACAAACGCGCAGTGACCAACCTGTCCACTACGATGAGCTTCGACCAGCAACTGATTGACTTCATCCACTGATAACTCTTCACAAATGAATCCGTTCACTGACGTCAAGCGATCTCCAGCTTGCAATAGTCCGCATCTATTCGTGACGTCATCACATGAGTCGACCAATCAGCAACAAACTCACAGATCAGCTGAACGATCGGGATCAATAGCAGCGATCACGGGAGGTGCTCCCAGGACTTCGGTTGTGAAGACTGAGGTAAAGAGCTGGACCCCAAATGTCGCGCCCACATCATTTGCATAAACATCTTGTGACGTCAGTCTCACGTGATGTGATTCAGTGTGGGACACTTGTGAAGGTTTTGAATCCGAAAGAGCCAAGGACACTAAAGATAAAATTATTTGAAAAAAGTTCCCTCAAAACTACAAAAGTTTTTTGATAATTAACATTAGTCTGCAGCTTTATTCAGATTTGCTGACGTCACTAGAAATTGTAAGTTGATGACGTCATCGTTAAGATTGACATTTGTGCTTGTTGGTTACGATTGGTTGTTACAAATGGTTTGGAAACGAATAAGTTTCGAATTTTTAAAAAATTCAAAAAACGTTTCTAATTAAAAAATTTAAAATATTAGAAAAGAAAAATCGGATTAAAAAAAAGTGAAAGAATATTTTGCAGGAAGAAAAATTTGTAGAATTTACAAAGAAATTAAAGAAATCAATTAGCAAAAGAAGAAGAAACGCTAAACAAACTTTAAAGACCACAAAAAGAAAGATCTGTTTGGATATGAGATGTTAGAGTTTGATTAATCTTCTTCTTGTGATGAATAAGATAAAAGAAAACATCAAAAGTTTGATTTAACAAATGACAAAAGAAAAGACAATCAGAGAAATTACCTGCTGATATACGAGCGCGAGAGGCGCACAAGAGGTAGGAGCATATGAAGATGAGAAGAAAAAAGAAGCAAGAAACGAGGTAGAGTAGAGATAGTTAGATAGGTGCGAGTTGACAGTTGAGTAGATAACATTTTGTTAATTTGTTTGTTTATAGTTTTAACTTGAAATGAAATTAGTTCAAAATTTATTCATCTTAATGTTTATCTCTGACGTCATGGCAGACAGCTTTCTTGTTTATCTCAGCAGTAATGATGTCATTAACGCGTATCTCTGCAACGTCACTGAAATACCAACAACTGATGACGTCACCAATACGACCAGCAACGCAACTTTTGATGACGTCACCAACACGACCAGCAACGCAACACTTGATGACGTCACCAACACGACCAGCAACGCAACTTTTGATGACGTCATCAACACGACCGACAACGCAACTTTTGATGACGTCACAATTGTACAACCGTGGTTAAACTTGAGCACATGTGACGTCATCGACAAGCTAAACATCGGCGCAAATCGCGTGTTCGCGACGTCTAATGTCACTATCAATTGTACAGAATTGAATAAGAATGTCTTGGATCACAATCAAGTCTCGGAGATCTTTGGAGGACTCTCAGGACTCTTTTACAATTTATCTTTAGTTAATTGTCATCTTCTTCATGAAATGTTGGAAACGGATTTTGAAATTACATCAATTTATGGGGTCAAGTTAATTCAAATCGTCGAAGGAAGTGACGCGAGCGGCTTCTCACGTGACGTCATCAACGTAGTTCCCGTCAGTCGAAGACACACTGGATTCAGAAGTCTGATTCAACTGCACTCTTCTGTTCTTCAGCAGTGGCAAAGAGCAAAAAGTTTTAGCGTCTTCGATTTACCATCACAACAACAAATTGATCACGTGCATCAACTCGGTTACCATGACAACCCGATTGATGACACTTGGATGATTACCGTCATCTACACTTGATCAACTTATGATTAATTGATCCTCTTCACTTCATCAAAGAGCTCTTCCTACTTTTCATCTCATTTTTTTTCTACTTTTTTTTTGTTGCGAAATTTTTGACGCAAATAAAATTTATTTATCATCAATTTTGAGTTTTATCATTTCGAGAAGCAACCGCGTCGTTTGTGACGTCATACTCACTCGCGCTTCGATAGTGAGATCGATTTGAAGCAATTTGATGTCTTTGATTCCGATTCCATCTTTGTTCGGATCTTCCGATGGTTAGATGTCCTCCAGGGAAGAGAGAGCGCGATGATGACGCGATTAAGGAACGCGAACTGCTCACAGATGCTCCATATCGCTCTATATGCAAATTAGTTGATCACGTGAGAGCAAACACGAGAAGTAGAGACCTGTAAAGGGAGTGTTCGCGATCGCGCGACGCGAAAATGGAAGAATCTCAATCTTGAGTTGATCTGATGATGACTGAAGCAACTCTGAAGCTTCTCGAAGATTAACTGATTGTTGCGTCATCGAAACGGCATCGATTGAGAGGATTTGATCCCCGACATGAAGTGCCCCACATCTATAACGTGATGACGTCATCACTTCGACTGCTGCGTCTAATGACGTCATCACTCACCTATCAGCGATACTAGCAGGTTTCACGCGATCGATGCAAACAACGATTCGTCCCGCGCGCGTTGACTTCGTCAGCGAGATTCCTAATTCTTCACAAGGAGCTTTAAAGACTTCCACCATCAACGCTCCGGAGGACTTTGATACTGAATCTGCAGCAAATCCCTGTGATGTCATTATTTCGCTGATGACGTCATCAACCAACCCATCACAGATACGTCATATTCGATGGTGAAAGTGACGTCATCGTCGCTAATATCTGCAATCTTGTTCAAAGCTTCCTCGAGTGAAGTGTTGATGAACGGAAATGAATCGACCGCGATTACGCGATCGCCCGTCTTCATGCTTCCTTCTCTATAGATTGATGACGTCATCACTAGTTTCGATTGTTGTGACGTCACTCACTTTTCGGCTGAGGAGCCCTCGCGCACATGAGTGACCACTAGAGGGCGAGAGAGACAACGTCGCGCGTTGCTTCCACCTCGAAGTACAAACCCAAACGAGCTTCCGTTATCGCGATCGCGTCGTAGTGTGACGTCACAAGTCTTTTGCACAATCTTCGAAGTGCTGACCGCTACCAATGACGTCATAATCGCGTGTCACGGATCACTGCACACGACTCACCAGTAGGTGGCAGTTGGTACTCGACTTGTAGTGTGACGTCATCGCCGATATTTTTCAGAAGACTGATAATCTCAGCATGTTTGAGTCGAGATGTCCTGATCCCGTTCACAGACGTGATCAGATCCTCCGTTTGTAACAAATCGCTTCTATGACGTCATAGCCAGATGACATCACATAACAAGTGATGACGTCACAAGCAGCTTACTTGGCCGCGATGCCAGTGGACCTCAAATTCGCAACCTTTGGACGCCCTTCACGGTCACTACCTCCCGATACTGTCAACCCCAAGATCTCACCTTCACGCTTCACAAGATTCACCACACAGCTGCCTCGTTCGTCATCTGATGACGTCATCGTCGTCATGGCAACTAAGATCACGTGACGTCACTCACCTGGAATATCGTCCTTCTCATTGGTAGGTACCAATTGCAAGTTGTCGTGGAGTTGATTGGTTTGAGGTGCACGCCTCGATTTCAAATCTTCCCGCTCATCTGTGCATTCGAGCGGAACAAGTTATTGGTGATGACGTCATCAGAAGTTTCAAAATATATTATTTGGTTTCAAAATAATAATAAAAATTTGAAAATATTGAAAATGAACCTTCGTAATCTGGTGATGAAAGACAAGTGGGCCTCTTAAAGGGCATCTTCTTCACCTGATCGCTATTCTTGCTTCTGATTGGCCAATTCAGAAAGTTTTTTAATCAAATTTACTTCTCATTATTAGCAATAAAAAAGTGGCAATATTTTGGCATTTGTTGTTAGTCAGTTTTCTTATTTCATAAATAATAAAAGAAGTTTTTTTTTATTCAGAACTTGTTTTATGAAGTCAGTCTTATCAGTGATTAGTTAATAAAAAGAATTTTTTTTAATTTTGATAAATTTGGTTTTTTTCAATTGTAAATTGTGATTGAAATTCTTAAATTCAAATTTCAAAAATGGTTTTTTATTTGTAAAAAAAAAAGAAATTTTTGTTTAGAAAATTGATATTTGTCAATCAGATATTTAAATGAAATTCAAAATATGAATTTAAAGATAGAAAAGCGGAAATGAATTTCAATTTTGATTAAAACATTTATGGAATATTTTTAAGTCGAATTTTTTTAAAGTTTTTAACAACTTAACTAACTTGATTTATAAAATATAGTTAGTCTAATATTTTAGTCTCCTATCTTATCTTTTATTTAAACAACGAAGATATTTGTTAATCTTAAGATGTTTATCAGTTGTTCAGATTTCATTTTGTTTTATATTTAATTTTTTCTTTAAAATTCCATCAAAAAATAGAAAGCGAAATAAAGAAGATAAATTGAATAAATCTCTTCATAAAATCGATCAACAATTGAAAAGTTATAAATAAATTCTGATCAAATAAAATTGGAAAGATTTTAGAAAACTGTTCAAATGCAAAATAAGATTTGGAAAATTTATTTTTCTTGTTCAACTAACATCTTTACTCTTCTAATAATCTTTCAGTAAACTTCAAACACGAATATTTCTTGTCTACTTTGAATATAAATAAATCGTTAAAAATGACATCATCGTCGCTTTCATTGCAAACAGAGATAGCCGGTAACAATTGAAGAATTTTATGACGAAACCACAACAGATTACTATCAGAAAAATTGCTCATGTGGAACAAGCTAGTTGAAGTTGTAACTAGAAGATCAGTTAAAAATGGACTTTTTACAAATTGGCATTTAAATTTCAGTTAGTTGCTTCATATCTGAATTAAAGTATAATTGATAAATACAAAGATTTTAATTAGGAAGTAATTAGGAAGTAATTTTGTTAAATTGAAAGAATTGATTTTGTTAAAATTTTGATTCGTATAACTTGGATGAAAAAGTAATCTTGTTAGCGTCGATTTTTTAAACTAAATTAAATTTTTATAACTCAACTTTCCAACGTAATTATTTAAAACTTTAGTTTTATTTAAAAAAATTTTGCAAGTGTAAAAAATATTAAACTCAATTTTATAAAACAAATCAATAATTGATAGAAAGTATTCGTTTTCAAACCTGAAACTAACTACCATTTACTAGCAAGTGCTTCAAGGTTTCTTTTATAATTAAACCTTTTTGCCAAACAAAGATGAAATCTCACATGCTCTTATCTTCAAGTTGAAAATTTATTACTAACAAAAGTTTTCTTTCACATCTTATTCTGATTTGATGAAATATAAGATTACCTAGAGGCTATCTGTAACATTTGAAAAAGTCCATAAATTGGAAAGATTTTTTACATAATTCGAAGTGAGAAAACTAATACTCTTTAGCGCCCACTGGAGGTTGTTTTTAACAGTTATCTCTATTAGCTCTTTGATGTTCTTAGTTCAAGTTTGATAGTTGTAGTGATTATAAAACATTTAATTAATAAAATTATCTTAACACAGAATACCACCAACTGCAGCAAATTTTCAAGATTATGCTAAATGAGCACGTCTCGAGTAATTTGTTGACAAATGATTAGTTCTTTCTACTTATATTACTTTCCTACTATATCATACCTTCCATCAACTCTCCTTTGTAACAACCTTTCATTAATCACCTCGTGTTATAGGTTCGTTTTAAGACGAATTTTTTATAATTTATAGCCATGTGTATAAATCAAATAAATATTAAAAACTAATTTAAAGAGCTTTTGGTTGCTACCCTAACTGATGATGTAACTTCTAGATCAATAAAGAAGTATTTTAGCTGACGAAATATGTTGATGACGTCATAACAGCGCAACTAATTTGCATACTGGAAGCTTTCTCATTGTTACTCTTTTTATTTGTAAATAGTTTCGGAAAAGATGAATGAAAACGAAAAGAAGAGTTAGAAGATCAAATCATGTAAAGAGCATCTCTTTTCGAAGCTCTTTGAGGTCTTGTTCAAAACGTTCTTCAAAATAGATGTTCATAAAGAAGACGGATTTCTTAGCAGCATCAACTACTTTTGGTAAATCTTTTTCAATTAATCGATTTCTTCGTTGCTTGTTGAGTCTACAAGATGAAGAGTTAACATCTCGCTGTTATGACGTCAGCAACTACTTGAAAGTTCCTCCTATAGCAGCAAGCCAGCACATGGGTAAGCTAGTCTGGATTGCTTCGTAATACTTCACAGCAACTTCACCTCTCAGATTAGTTGGTTGATCTGAAAGATGAAGATGTAGCTTTTTTAAGCTGACAGACACACTTCCTTCCCGCGCATGCGCTTTGATGATTGTGGATAGCAGCGCATGCTGAACGACTTGGGACAGTGCCCTGGGACAGTGACTTTAAGATCAATAAACCGTAGATTTCATTTCAGAACTTCTCTGTCCTAGATGAGATGTCTGCCCAGGGCAGATGAGATGCCTGCCCAGGGCAGATGAGTTGCCTACCCAGGGCGGATGAGTTGCCTACCCAGGGCAGATGAGATGTCTACCCAGGGCAGATGAGATGTCTACCCAGGGCAGATGAGTTACCTACCCAGGGCAGATGAAATGCCTGTCCAGGGCAGATTAGTTGCCAGTCCAGGGCAGATTAGTTGCCTACCCAGGGCAGATTAGTTGCCTACCCAGGGCAGATGAGTTATCTGCCCAGGGCAGATGAGCTGCCTACCCAGGGCAGATGAGATGCCTACCCAGGGCAGATGAGTTGCCTACTCAGGGCAGATGAGTTGCCTACTCAGGGCAGATGAGATGCCTACCCAGGGCAGATGACCCATCCACAATATTTCTATCTTGTTGTCAGAGAATTTTAAAACAACAAGAAACTGGATTTTATGTCTGGACTGTCCCCGAAACAACTACAAAATAGGGTACTATTCAATTAGAGATAGGAAAGATACTTTTCGCTCTTCTTAAATCGTATATCGAGGTACACGATGACTTAGCTAGTAGTAACCTACTTAGCAACTCACCTAGCAACAGATGGCAGAAGTCGTGTGTTTCTCGATACCGCTGAAGTACATAAGCAAGTTGAGGGTCTTCGACAAACCTGACTTGACTTCTACTGTCCGGTGTGATATTCTAATCAACAAACACTTTAACTTCGTGTCCAGACAAACAGTAAATGTCCACTGACATATTTAGACAGCATATTGGAATATTGCTTTCCAAAAGTATTATCAGGATAAGTAGCAAGTGTTGGTAAGTCGATACTGGTGGAAGTGATACGAGGTTGTTCTTCTAATATTCTTCGGCCAGTTTTGTCAGACACCATTTTGTTGTACATATATTTAATCGAGTTACCCGCTGTTGTCTCGGCACTGACCGCTACCATGTCTGGTAAAGATCAAATCAATGACCTGAAATGTTATCAACTCAATTACCATGTCTATAAGGATCTTTTAAAGCCATTAAGGAAGATAAAGTTCCAAGAAGAAATCTTTGAAAAGGATTAATCTTGATGTAGTTGATGGTAGAAGTAGTCATCTTAACAAGAGATCATTAAATGTTTTATTATTTTAAAAAATATTCCTGAAAAACAGAATTGGGCTTTTGTAAAAGTCCAGCAGTTGAAAAAACATGGATGCATCATTTGAAATAAGATGAGGTCTATAAAAATAGAGGCAGACTCAATTAGCCATGAGAGTAATGATTCATTGATTTTCTTATAGTGTCTCAAACCAAACTGAATAGAGACATCTTAATTTTCTATCAACAATTTAAAGAAATACAAAACTGAATAACACAACTTAAACTACCACCATTCAACAAAACAAACTACAAAATCAAACCACATCAGCTTTATTTATTCTTCTGACCTTTCAACTTCTCCTTCAACTCAGCAACCATTTGTTTTGCTGATTGTAATTCAGCTCTACAATCCAGCAGTTGTGAATAATATGAACAACTACAGCTAGTACACCGACAAAAGAGTTTGTTGTTCAGCAAATCACTTGCACTTGGTCTTTCGTCTGGTATTTTACTGGTCAATAAAAGCACCACTTGACACATATTTGGCCATATTTCTTTAAACTTAGCTGGCAAAAGTCGGTCGTTTTTTAAGTTGATGATTGTTGAAATTCTTTCATGTTGTGAATGCATCGGCCATAAAAGCTCAAATAAAATAATTCCAGCTGAATACATATCACTTTTCACACCATAATTAGTACTTCCAAGCTGCTCAGGTGAAATATATAATGGGGTTCCTAATCCACTGGTCAAATCATCTTCAGTATTCGGATTGAAACCTACTTGGTACAAAAAGTCCCTTTTTTTAGGCAAGCGAACGCTGGTACTGAGTCCAAAATCACCCAGATAAACTTGAGGTTTATCACCACTGACAAAGATGTTCTTGGTTGCTATATCTCGATGAATTACTCCTTTTTCATGGATGTATTCCAACGCAGAAAGAAACTGTGAGAAGACTACCTTGCTTCGGATAAAGAAGTCGTTCATGACGTTACGTGAGTATTCGACTTCGCTATCAAAGTCGAAGGATTTGCTTCGTTCAATCAACCATGACTGCAAGTTAGATGAACATAACTGCATCTGGATGTAGAGAACCAAAGAGTTCTTCTTGATGTCCTCTTCCTCTAATTCGCTCATCAGGAAGCTATCAGGGTTCGAGTAGGATTTACTAAAAGCTGAATTTGTGTCAGTATCATCTTTGCGAGAGCTCCAGCCCACATTAGCTGTTGAGTTATCATCAAAAACGATGTTGAATGAAGATTCAGACTCTGTTTGATCTTCCTGATCACAGATTTGATTCTTCTCAGAGACTTCAGTGATATAAGCCTCTGTGACAAGCTTATCAGCTTGCTTTTGTATATCCGCCACATGTAAAGGGTCAGGATGCTCCAGCCATGAACTGTAATATCTCACAATATTTGGATGATTAAGAACCGAAAACACATCAACTTCACGCTTCAATTCCAAGATACTTTTATGAAAGTTCTTAAGTTTCATTGGCATAGGAATTTTTTTAATTGCATATTTGATATTATCAAATTTGTTTTCAGCCACATAAACTTGCCCAAAACCACCATGATTAATCAAGCTCAGTTCTATAAAATCACTATTATATTTAGCTAAATGTATTGGATGATTTAATTTATTATCTTTCATCAAATCATTAATAGCAGTAGGTACAATAAGACCTTTAGCAGCAGGTAAATGTTTCAAAGTTTTCATTTCTTTCCAAGTATGATGAATCAAACCAAATAAAGCTCGACGATATTGATATCGGACTTGAAAGAAAACTTCATTTTTTGTTGTTGGATGAATAAACATAACACTTGAAAGTTTATTACAGACCAGGTTAAATAATGTATAAGCATCTTCCTTGTTCCCGGAGTACAAAAGGCACATTTGTTCTAAGAATGAACCAATTAAAATGTGTGAGTTTATGTCTGATAAATCTTCCAGTCCATATTTGAGGTCATCTATACTGCCTTTTTCTGTCAGGTCACCAACAGGCAGAATTTCTTTTTTATCTGAAGCTTTATATTCCACATTAGGGATCTCCATTCTAAAGCTAAGATCATCTGTTTTAGACATATCAATTTACCTAAATACTAAACCATAAAAATAAATTCATTATTCATGAGGTAGAAAATAAGTTTATAAAGTTTACTAAGATTAAATTTCTAATTAAAAAAGTTCTAAAATTTATAAACAAACTCAAAGAAAAAGTATAACTAAAATCTAGATATAAAGATCATTTTAATAGAGTCATGAAAAAGAAACTTATTTCAAAAAATAATAGATTATCAACAAGATGAAAAAATAAGAATATTCATTTAATTAATTTTAAACACTTTTAAATCATTTATATTTGTTAACTGTCTTATTGCTTGTATTAGTCTAAAAAATAGTCTTCTTAAAAATATACATAAAACTGCTTTTAATATGTTAATAAAAAAATTATGAAACTTAAACAAAAATTATTTTAAACTTTCTTATAAGTCTATAAGCTTTTAAATTCCATCAAGTAAAATGAAAAACTCTGAACTGAAGTAAGTATTTTTTAGTTTAAATATTTGGCTAAAACTTTAACTAAATAAACTTTCCTAAATATCAAAATGATTAATTTTTAACATATATTTGGTAAACAAAATAAATATTTTAATAACTTTTAAATAAATAAATAAACCATTTTTTTAAATGTCATTAATTATTTGACCGACAATTTTTATTATTTTATCTTAGCAAAGAAAATTGAGTTTTAATAAAAAGGAGAATTAATTATAACCACTAATTGATTAAAACAACAAAGCTTTTAATACAATCATTCAGAAGTGGTATAAAATTGTTGAGAACTCAAATAAGTTTTTAAATAGCTTGTAGTTCATGATATAACAATTACAAGTTCATTGTTAGAAACTAAACCTAGAAATTGTAATTACTTCTAGAACTTTCACCTTATTTCCAAAATTACTATAAAATAAAAAACAATTCCCTAACATGAAATACTTACATGAGATAAAAAAAACAAAACAAATTTACCTGGAAAATAAAGCTGCAGACATAACAATAACAAAGATGACAACGTAAAATTTAATGCTTTTGTATAATTATCTTTAAAACTTATAATTTGCAAGTTCAAGTTTTGAAATTTAGTTTATATCAATCATATTCATACAGTTTATGTTAAGATATATACATTAGAATATAAAACTAATATACGTTGAAACAAAAGTTTTGCGCAGAAGAACTTATTTTGTTAGCAGCCAAGTAATTTATACTCAATGACAAGTAATGTAAACCTAACTTTCAATAATATGAAGACGTGCCGGGACAGGTTCACACGTGCATGCATTTGTAGTAAGTCTTTAGATATGTTTTCTACTGGAAAAGTAACCACATTACTTTTTATTAGTAACCATTATTTATTTATTTATTTATTTATTACAATAAATGTGAAGGAGGGTGCCTAAAGAGAGCACCTCTCGCTAACACACATTCTCACAAATTAGATCTATTTGGCGTGTAAACGTAAAAGCATATGACAGTGAAGATTTGCACAGAATCTTCTATTATCTTCAATTATTAGAAGTGTAAGATTTTAAAAGTCCAATGAGGAAAGCGCAAATGAAAAAATTAATAAATTTTCTCACCGGAACTAAATATCTAATCAAAATTCTTGCTTTTTAAAAACTTGGAAAAGTGAAGAAATTATGACATTTACCTATACTCCTTCTTTAAAAAGCATGGAGAAACATATTTGTTTGCATTAAAAAGGTATATAAGATTCTAGTTGATTACAATATGAGTAATTATTCTTCTTTTTTTAATAAACCAACCCAAAAAACAAACTAATGTAGATTGTATTTTAGCTATTGAACGGATCATAAAATAAAGTTTAAAGTTTATTCAGAAAAGTTAATCAAATGCAACAAAAAGATAATACAGTAGTAATAAAATACAAGAAATGCTAGCCTTGCTGAAAATAAGTTTTTATGTAAACTAAAGAAAGAAATCGTTTCATAATTTATCTAAAACTCGATGACTAACAATTTATTTAACTGTTTTTTTTATCTTTTTGAAAAAGTTTTCAAAGCTAAAGAAAACTTTACAACAAACTGTTATTGGATAAACCTTGTTTGTTTTAAAAGATTAATCTCTACCTCTAGTTGAGTTATTAATTAGAAAAAGATTTCTTTTAATAATCATTACGCAATCTTATGAACATAAGCCAGGTATTTTTCTGGGGTTCTAAATTTACTTTTTGGTCTTATCTGAAGTTATCTTTATTTCTAATTATATTGAGCATATAACTCGATAGAGATCCTGTAAGGCTATACTATTCTGGCCCATAAAACAAGTTCTACTCAGATTAAACTCAATTAATAAGTTAAGTAAAAGTTTAGTATTATGAGAGTTTATTTTTTTCTCAGAAATTAAAGAACGTGCCTATACCAAGTTATGTTCTATCATTCGGTTCAGTTGCAATCGTTTGTTTGAGTCTGGTTAAAAGCACATTTGAAACATACTGTTTGATAAATACTAAGATCAATTTATTCAGATTTTATTAAAGTTTACTCCACAATAGAAGGCTTGTAATAGAAATAAAAGTTGTAATAGAACTATTATCAAGATCTGGTAGTTCTTAAAAAAATACTTGTATGGATGCTTTTGATAAAGTATTGTATTATTACGCTTTCTAGTTCGTTTAAAATAAAAGCTTTTGGGAGTGTTCGCTCTAATATAAGTTAAGTGCTTTAGTGGGACTGTAACCTAGCTTTACAACTATTCTGTAACCTACACGGCTGCATTTGATTAAAACAATTTTAAAATTCATGAAGAGATGAAACAAAATAATCTAAGAATTAAACAAATTACATTATTCATTGATATCACTAAACTACATTTATTTTCTAGTAATAAGTGATTTAATGATCAACCTTCAGAATGAAGATAATTGTAAAAGTCCATTTTAGGTGTATATGTTGAAGCATGTTAAATTTCTCTTTGACTTTGTTATTATTTTAATCTTAAAACATATTTAGTGGCAATTTTATTTATCTTTTATTGTTTCTTATAATATCTAAAATACTTTTTTACCTTGAACCATTTTATGTAATTCTTTTTTTAATTAATTGAATTTTTAAAAATTATTGTAGAAAAATATTATTTAAACTTAAATAATAAAAATTATTTGTCTTGAGTTCTATTTAAGAAAAAACTTTTAAAATTGTTAAACAACTAAAATTTACTTAAAAATTAAAATAATTAGCTAAATATTTGTATTCTAATTATTTCTAAATTTATTTAAGTTCTTATAAACTTAAAAATCATTAAATTTTCTTCAATATTAAAATGTTTTTAAACTAAATTAAATTAAAGTTTTTGAAAATCATACATTCTCATAAATAATTTGTTTATAAACTTCAAATTTTATCAATTTATTTTGAACAGAGATTATTAAACCATTTTTTTTAGCCTCTTAGTGTATATATCAAATAATTTTAAATTATTTTTGTAGTTTCATTTAAACCGTCAACATGATCACTTCTTTAATAAATCTAAAACATTCAAAACATTTAACTTATTCTCTTATTTATCGAAATATGAGCAAAGAGAATAAAAGAAGATATAAAGAGTTGAGAAGAATTGAAAAACAAATCAAAATTAATGAAAGTTTGAAAAAACCACAGGTAAATTTTCATACAAATCTGTTATTTTGATGAAAGAAATGAATATTTCAGACATTTGCAAATCCTATAAAACCATTAAAGACATATCCATACCCATTAACAATTAAAAAAGGACAAAAAAAAGGTTAGATGTGAATCAGTAGACATTTGTAATCACGTGATCAACTGATAGATACTTCAATACCAATGCCAGCAAGTTATTGTTCCACTTTTGTTGAACCTTATTGGTATGATTGGTGGGAAACTAAAAAGATGTTTGAATCAGATGAGAGAAAGTCATCTTCTAGAGTTTTCAGTTTGGTGATTCCCCCTCCTAACATCACTGGTAAGTTACACATGGGTCATGCCCTGACCACAACAATCGAGGACATATTGGCTAGATGGTTGGTTGATGATTGGTCAGTATCTGCATGATGATTGATCGTTTCTTCAACAGTCATCGAATGCAAGGCTACGACGTGATGTGGTTGCCAGGTAGCGACCACGCTGGCATAGCAACACAGATGGTTGTCGAGAGGTATCTGGACAGTCATTTAGGAGAGACTAGAAGCTCGCTAGGTGGTGAAAAGTTTCGCGAAGCCATCTGGCGGTGGAAGAAAAAGTGAGTGCATTGAAGCGGAACGATGTGCAGCGAAGCGGAACGAGTGTTTGTTGCAGAAAAGGTGATGAAATTTGGCATCAATTGCGACGGCTAGGAGCTTCTCTAGATTGGAAACGCGCGATCTTTACACTTGATACGAATTATTCAGAAGCTGTGGTTGAAGCTTTCATTAAGTAAACTTCATCGCCGGTTGCTTAGCAACGCACTAATTAGAAATCGGTAGATTGTATGATGATGGCGCGATTTATCGAGCGCAGAAGATGATTAATTGGTCTCCACATCTCGGATCATCCCTTTCGGATGTTGAAGTTGATCTTAGAGACATCCATGAGCCTGTTGCTATGGCAGTCCCTGGTTACGACAATCATGTACAATTTGGCGTCCTTCACAAATTTGCATACAAGTTGAAAGAACCTTTAAGTGAGTTGTTGTCCCAGTCTGTTTGAAAGTGACCCACAACTGTGGGTCGTAGGAGAGGTGGATGAAGTGGTGGTGGCCACCTCAAGAATTGAGACAATTTTCGGGGACACTGCAGTTGCGGTCCACCCTAATGACCCACGTTACAACCAACTCGTGGGCAGGACTCTTGTCCACCCATTCCTGCCCGACCGTCAACTACAGGTGATTGCAGATGAAGCTGTGGACATGGACAAAGGGACAGGTCAGTGGTCGGTCAACTTCTACTTGTAATTGATGAAATTTTATGGACAGGAGCTGTCAAGGTCACCCCTGCTCATGACCAGGTCGACTTCGAGATTGGATTACGTCATAATCTGGACTCGATAGAATCCGTGGATGATCTTGGGAGAGTGAAGATCAATGGAAGATTACGGAAGATCAGTGGAAGTATTGAAGGCAAAAAACAATTTGAAGCAAAAGAGAAAGTCATTGAGAGGTTGATGGGTCTGGAGTTGTACAGGTAAATAGATGACCTGCGGGTCAGTGGTCAGTGGTTGATAAGTTTATGGTCAGAGGTGCCATTAATCATCGATGTGTGGTTCGTCTTTGTGGGAAAACTGGTGACGTCATCGAGCCTCGATTAAAAGATCAGTGGTTTGTGAGGTAAGTGGTCTTGATATGGTGACAATCAGACGACCATAGGACCATTTCAGAGTGGCAGATATGTGTGATGAAGCTGTCCGGGTCGTAGATGAGGGTCAACTACAATTTATACAAAAGAAGTTCACCACCAGGTGGCGTCGGTGGTTAGAGAGCGCCGAAGACTGGTGTCTTTCACGAAGTTTACAATGGGGACATCAAATACCCGCCTATAAATGCTCCACGTCATCAAGGTGCCCCTAATCCCTAAACAACCTCCATCTCATAGTCATCTTCCAGATCTCTATGGATCGTTGCGAGGAATCGCGTCGAAGCTGAAGCTAAAGCGCGTCGTGAGCTGGGCGCCGATGACGTCATCACCATCAAGCAGGACCCTGATGTACTGGACACGTGGTTTTCGTCCGCTATTTATCCATTTGCAGCATTAGGATGGCCCCATGACAACGATTCCCTTCGCAAGTGAGTCTTGGGGCACTTATCAATCGTCCCTGACCCACAAACATCTTCAGGTATTACCCATTGGATGTGATGGAGACCGGAGACGATTTGATCCACTTTTGGGTCGCTCGAATGGTGATGTTGGGGACCAAACTTACTGGACAAGTCCCATTTAAACGAGTCCTCTTTCATCCGATGGTTTGTGACAGTTATGATCGAAAGATGAGCAAATCACTTGGCAATGTGATTGATCCGATGCATGTAGTCGATGGATCTTCATTTCAGGTAAATGATGACACTAGAGGGCGGTGTTGATGATGTGAGTTGTAGGAACGGATTGAATCTGTCCGTGAGATGGGATTGACATCAAAAGAGAACAAGTTAGCGATCATAGAGATCAGGAAACAAGGAGAAGAGATGCTGGCGTGTGGAAGTGACGCCCTTCGCCTCTCATTGGCTCATTTCAGTTTACAAGTGAGTCCCTGATCTTCCCTGAGATGATCTTCATCTTCTTTTTCTAGAGCAACAGCATCAAATATGATCTTCGTCATCCTTACACTTGTCGGAAATTCCTCAATAAAATTTGGAACTCAGTTCGTCTCTGTCTGATGCTTCTTCGCGATGATGACGTCATCAAATCGAAACTGGCGCAAGGTGAAACTTGTGACGTCATCAGTGACGTAGATGTGTGGATCAACAACTGCTTGCTGCGATTGGTGACCAATTGTCGACGTCATCAGCGCGATTTCGAACTTTCGCGCGCTCTCGAACAATTACAACATTTTTGGACCAGTAACTTCTGTGACGTGTACCTGGTCGGTCTGTCTGTCCCACTCTCGACGCGATTTTGTGACGTCATCACCGCTTTTGCAGGAAATCTGCAAATCATCGTTCACCAAAACAGAAGATGGATGGAAAGTAGATGATGACGTCACTGCCGCGCGACAGCTAACCCTGGTACGATGTTGTGATGTCTTTTTCCGTCTTCTTGCCCCATTCGCCCCTTTTATCACTGAAGAACTATGGCAACGGATTCCATCTCATCTTCTGATGACGTCATCATCTCATCACGACTCTATTCATCAAACACGCTACCCACATCCTGATGACGTCAGTACTCATCAGCTCCCTCATGCGGTTGCTAATCAGTCATTACGCAGCTGGAACACTTACGCGATGATGACGTGTTTGATGACGTCAGTAATAAGAAGCGATTGATGATGCAATGTCGCTCACAACGTGATCTCTTCCGCCTACAACGTCATCATCTCACTCTTTTCGGATGCAAAGACACACGAGTGCTTAATGACTTCATCAGCCGTCGCCACGTCATCACCGCTCTTCTCCGTCAACCCTTCGAGATTGTTCTTCGTGATGACGTCATTGGTTGTGATGACGTCATCGGTAGTGTTGACGAGGGAGATGACGTCAGTTTGCTATTTCGCGTTCAAGTGAGTTTCTTTGATTGGTAGTGACGTCATCACTTTAATTATTTCTACAGACTGACTATGCAAGTGATGACGTCATCAGTGCATCACTGACGTCACAGCTGGCAAATCTTCGATCACCAAAGAAATCTAAGAGCGCTCCCCAGCGACAACCAGATGAATCTTCATCTAAAGAAGATTCAAGGATCAAAATGTTGGAAAAAGTCTTGAATCAGAGAGAAAAGATGAAGATCAATAATCTTAAAGATGAAGATCAATAATCTGATAGATGAAGATCACAAATTGATCAAATCTCAAATTATTGAATCAATTTTTATTATTGGAAATTTTTTTAGAATAAAAATAGAAAAAATCAAAATTTTAAAAAAGAAAAAAAAATTTTTAAATTTAGAAGAAATTTTGGAAAAAAACAAAAATTAATTGCTAAAGGCACACCTTGATACCAGATTAGATGAAGAATTTTATTAAAAAGTCGATTTTGACAGTTTTTACGGTTCACTTAAATATATGCAAGCTGTAATTAGAGATAGAATTACTGAAGCGTCTAGATAAATATTCTAAAAAATATATTTCATTTTTTTGTCGACATGGAATTGCTTGACTGAAAGTAAAAACCCGGTTTTTGTTGTGAAAAAAAAGGAAAGGGTTCCTTTGTTGTGTTTTTATCAAAATAATAATCATTTAAAAACGATTTAAGTTGAACAATTTTTGAAATTAACGAGTTTTCAGCTGATTAATTGATAAAAAAAAATTAATAAAATAAATGAAATAAATTCAAATAAAAGAAATTAGTGACAGAAAAAAATTGTCAAAATATTTTCTATAAGAAATGATTTCATAATTTGGTTTTAGAATTGTCACAAACCTTTTTCAGAAGAGTATTTGTTTACAGTGTTAGTTGGTAATTAATTAGTTTTCTTGAAGCTATTGACATTTTGTTTATATTTTTATGACATCGGTTATTGAGCAGCTAAAACAAAAATACAATTTCAATATTCTTCTTATAAGTCTACTCTTTAGTTTAAAAAATTATCCTCATCTTTATCTACCTGACTTTCATTGTCATCTACCTTATTCTCATTTGTATACAATTACTCAGATATGACGTCATCATCAGCACAAGTATTTTTAAAAACATGATGACGTCATCAATGCAAAAGTAAAAGTTCAAAACAAAACAAAAGATGACGTCATCAAAATAAAAGTTCAAAACAGAACAAAAAATGACGTCATAGAGTGACAGGAGACGACGAAGATTGCTGAATAAAACGCGATCCAACAAACATAACAACGGTGCCTAGCAACAGTACACCACCAGCGAGAACAAACGAAATTTTAAAGCTCCCAGTGACGTCATAGATCAATCCACCAACAAAGGGACCCACTAAACATCCGACCCCATTAAAGATTTCAAGATAACCAAAAGCAGTATCGACGATAACAGCATCTAGACACGTGTAAAAGCTCAATGATGTCAGAAGTGGTGACGTCATTAACTTACCGAACATTCGTGGAACGTAGATGGGGTAAAGCGACCAACTACCAAATCCTGCACCCAACAGGATACAGAAAAGAAGTTGAAGCTCGAAACTTGTGACGAAGATACTCGCGATCGTGAGTAGTGACGTCATCAGACGCAGGAAGAGGAAGAAGTTCAGAGGATTGATTTTAAAAAAACTACAAGTTGCTCCCCACAAGAATCTGGCCACCATATTGCTGAAACCTATCCCGGATGCAAGCAGCGCACCTACGTCATCGGTAATGACGTCATCTTGTACAGTTGATGATGACGTCATCACTCACCTTGCTCTGATGTCATGTGGAATTCGAGTTGGCTTCGCAAAGGTGTAAGCCCGATGACAAGCATCATACAGAAAAAGTTGGTGAAATTGGAAATGATTCCAAGATGGAAATATTTATGGGTAAGCACGCGGCGAGTGAGACTCCAAAAGCCCGCCAATTTTGTTGGTTTTTCCGATCTTTCAGAATCGATGATAAGCGCGATTTGTTTTTCGCTGTCATCAGAAGAATTGATGAGATTTATCACGTGATCTTGTTTGATGAAGTTTCCGTTGATCTCTTGTTTGATAGGAAGATCAGGATTAGGAAAAAGAGCCGCGGCGCTGACACACATATTTCCCATGACCCCTGAGAGGATCAATAATGTCCCACGCCATCCATAAATACTCTGTAAGATTGCTGATGACGTCATGAAAGCGAAAAAAGCGCGAAACCTCAAGTTTTTCAATGAAGATGGGAAAGACACAGGATCCAACTCCAATCCCACAACTCGCAAATCCCATGAAAAGAGCGTATCTCTTTTGGAAGTAATCTTTCATAATCATCACCGCCGGAAGATAACAGACGCCGATACCGAAGCCTGCGCGCAATTACATCACTGTGACGTCATCACTAGTCAATTGCACCTGCAAAGAATCCGTAGAAGATGAAGATCTGCTGAAGACTGGATGCAAAAGAGCAAAGAAAGATTCCCAAAGATGCTAAGAATCCACCAATCATATGAGTTGTTCGATGATCGAAACGATTCGAAATAAAACTGGCCACAGGCGCTGTAACATCGCGTCATCGCTCTCTCATGACGTCATCATGTATATGTACTTACCCAGACCAGATGAAAAACCGGAAGCTGCTGAACCAACTAATGACGTCACACCGGAAGTGGTTTGAAATTCATCGAGCCATGACGGCGTGAGTACTGAGTAACCAAAATAAACGGTTGCCATGAGAGTATGTGTGACAAATGATGCTATGGCAACTGCATAAGCCCAGCCTTCGTCACGTGGGTAGTGACGTTTAGTAGAAGTCTCTTTTGGTTCTTTCATTTCATTCACTACCTAATTCTACTAAAATTGAATTTTTTATTTAGTTATCATGTGACGTCTAGTATTGATGTTGGTAAAAATATGTAAATAACCTTTCAAGTTATTTTGGAATAGAAAATCTGGAGTTGCTAACAAGTACGATTGTTTCTAACTTTTCTATTTACTTCTAATTAACTTGAATTATAGTAAAGTCCAAAAGACGTAGATAGAATGAGTCATTTTTAAATTAAAAACATTTGAAAGTTTTTAAATTTCTCGGTGACTTGGCAAAAGCTATCTTGACTGTTGGGGCCTCTATAACAGTTGAAAAAATTGATGAACAGTTATAAAATCATAATAGATATTTGTTGAAATCTTATAAAGGTCATAATAATAAAAATACGCACAAAGAAATGAACCATAAAAGAACTATCATATAACATTTTATATATAGAAATACAAACATCAAAAAAATTAATAGTAAAAATCAATTACACCTTTTCAATATTTGAACTTTTAAATAGTTGAGGCTTTTGTAAAAAGATTATAAAAATAAATTATACTTTTTATAGATAGCATTATATTTTTTAACATAATTGGAATGAAAACAATTTTTAGTCAGTTTAAAACAAGACGAATGTCTTAAAACCATTTAAAGTTGTTCAAGATATCTAATTTTAGACTAATTTCTTCCAAAAACAGTTTGATAAAAGTGTGCATGAAAACGTAAACAAAATTGTAAGATCATTAATAAGTAAAAATATTAAATGTAGACTTATTGTAAAGCTTTTTAAATTAACTATATTTCCGGTTAATTGCTGAATACTACAATTTATGTAAATATTTTTATATGAGCAGTTGTACAAAAAAAGTGATTGTACCTAGGTTCAATCTTACTCGGATGTTCATTCAGACTTTCAGAAGAAATTGCACCATTAAAAACAAATAATAAATTCGGCTGATTAAATCTCTATAAGGTTTAAAAACAACTTATTTTTAATTTGATATTAAATCAAGACTTTAGATATTATTCTATTCTAGTTAAGATAATTTTTGTTCTAAACTTTTTAAGAAAAAAAAGATGCTGACCAACAAAATAATTTGTAAATAAATAGAATTAAGACTAATCTGAGAATTCTTTTTTCAATTAGTATAAATGTTAGCTAAGAAATTATTCAATTTAGCAATTAGACAAATAATCAACTTTTACTTTAAGAAAATTTTTTTAAATCAAAAGAACACTTTAGAAAACTGCCTGTAAACATATGAAGAAGAAATAAATAGATATTTAATAAATTGTTTTAGAGTAATACGTCAAATGTACTTTATAACTTTCTAACTTTGTGCGAAGCTAAATACTCCATCTAGCGGTTGGTTTTAAAAGGAACAATTTGTTTTGAGAAAAAATATAAAAGTTTGTTGATTTATGTTTTAAATGATATAAGCTGATAAATATTATTTGATTACAATTAAGATTGGTTGCTTAGAGCTCGAAGATGCTGTCAACTGGTTGCTAAGAGTCTAAAGTAATAAAATCAATTTTTTCAGCAAATTTAGTGATTTGTCCTTCTATATTTGATAAATTTTTCTTTAAAAATTATCTTAAAGCAAAACACATAAAATATTGTGAGAAAACTTAAGATGTTGGTTCTAAAGATAAAAGTTTATAAGAAAATATTATTCAGTTAATTTAATTGCGAAATTTTTGCTTTTTCTAAAAAAATGTGTTTCTGAAAAACAACTGGTTTTTTACCACAAGTTTTTAACACTAGCTAACCATTGTTCTAAAATATATTTTAGATTTTAGAAGACTTGGAAAAGTTGTATAAGTGAAACAAGTTGCTTCTACCATCTCATGAAAGCAAATGAAGTATCTTTTTCAACTAAATTTCTAAATATATTTTAAAATGAAACAAAAAATTAAAGACTATAATCATATTTTGAAGTGAACTTTGGAGATGTATGAGAACAATTAATATCGTGAATATCTTTTTGATAAGATGATTGAAATGAAAAGAAGTATCGCAATCGTTTAATTAACAAATAATTTTTGCAAACTATATCATACACCTTGCATGACATAATTGTCATTACTAAATAAAGTCAGATGTTATTTTGTTACAGTTTTAATTTAGGAGCCTTTAGTTGGTTGCACTGTCAACTTTTATAACCAATATTGTTCACTGGTTATTATTATCTTACTAGTTTTTAGCTAATTCAAAATTTATGTATTCTATATCTTTTTAGTTTCTTAGACTTCTACATATAGCCATGTTTTAATTATCTAGAAATTTGTTGTCAACAGCAATAATTTTTTTCATTTTCTTAGGTTATTGCAACAAATATTTGATAAAAAAGACTTTAACAGCTGTTTTTTATAATATCTCTGTTACTATTCATCAAAATTTTTAGAATAACAGATTTCTCTGGTAGGCTCTAGAAAAGATCTCAAGACCCAATCCAAGATAAAGATGGAAAATTTGAAGGTTTTTTGAACAACGAATTTATTTGGAAATTAATGAACTGTTATTTCCAAGGATAGTTTTAGATTTCATCAAGTTATTCTATATCTCATGCTTCCATTTTTCAAGTATTCTCCAAGTTTAGATACAGCTGCTTGAGAATAAAGAAATTCATCTGTTCAATAGGAGCAGAAATTGAAAAAATCAATTTGAAATTCTTCATCAGTTGATCTTCTTCTACACAGAAGATTACATAGAAGATGATGTATTTACAAATATTCAGTTGTTCTTTTATTCATTTTATTCAACGCATGGCTGCAGATGACAAATTATACAGCTCTTATAGCGAATACAGAAAATATGAGCAAAAAGATAATGAAAAGGTCTTAAGTATCACTGTTCAATATAGATGATGTAGAAAAACATGAATACTGCAGAGACATAAACAAAAGATTTTGTATTTACAAATATTTATATATAAGTCCATATAAAACCCGGGTAGAAGGGTCCTGTAAGTCTGGTGATAACACTTCTAGGAGACGCAAAACTCCGAATTTAAAGCCGGAGTTGGAGCTTCGTAGGCAGTTCATCACTGTACTCAGTTTCGTTCTGGCAGCTCCTGTGATGGGCAACAGTTGAACATACATAACTTCTGCCCTGGCATATATATCCTACAAATATATACGCATGATCGTTCGCGGCTGAAACGGGCAAAAAAACATTATCTGCTGAGGAGCAAACAACTGGTGGAGACAAGAGATTAGCTGATCACCAGAAGATCTTTGAGGAAGGAACCTGAATTGATATTCAAAAAGTAAATTTTTGTGAAGAAGAATGTTTTTGGAGGATTTGTTTTCTATATAATCCTTGAGAAATTGATCTAAAAAGCTTAGTGGCTTATTTCTATCTTCCTTTAGATGGACTAGTATTAGAAATCTTCTATTGTGGATGCTGAACAATGATGAAGGTTTAAAGACATGAAGTAAAGGTTCTATAATAAAATAATTAAATCACTAAATAAAATAAAAAGAAATTTGTTTATTGCGTTGAGTTAGTTTAACTTTAATGTTGTTGATGACAGTGAAAATACCAAAATCAGTAATAACAAAACCATGTACAAGATTTTTATGATAGTTTATATATTTGTTTAATCGTTTTCTTTGGTGAAGACCCTTTGAAAGTTTAAGTTATAAAGTCAAGATTCTTCAAGATTACTGAGACATAAATTTGTTTTAAACAAAAGAGATATGAGTAAGCGGAAATATAATTTAGATTTAACAAATTTATGAAAATTACGTGATGAGCCACTGTCATAGATTTTACTTTCTCTATAGTCGTGTCACTTATTAATTTAAATTTCTTATACCTTACTCTTAATCTTGTAGTTTGCTTTGTATGAGTTTTCGACTTTCGATTTTTTGTACAAGAGATGCTTTTTATTGAACAAATGTTTAATGTAAAGTTGACTTTTAATAAGATTGGGAGACAGTTCTTAGTGAAAGAAACCATTGAATAGAATTAACCATGATTAAAATAAGATTATCATAAAAAGACTGTAAAGATAGATATTAATCAAGTATTTTCAGTTAGAAAAGAAAGATATTATTAATCAAGTATTTTCAGTTAGAGGAAGATAGATAGGTGTTAATCTTTTCAAAGTTACTTTTATAAAAGTTAAGAATGACCATATCATCATTAGGAGCATTTACAGATGGATTAAGTTAAACTATAAAGAAAAACAAAGTGGTCGTCGATGAAAAAAGAAGAACTGACTGAAAAGAGTAGCTCCCAGTTTATTAAGTAGTTAATTAAGGGTTCAGAATTCTGGTAATAATCCTAAAAATTGTTTGTGCTTTTTTGCTCCTCAGAATTTAACTGCAACAGACCAAAAGATGAATTACTTTGTGAGTTTCTGCGAAAAAAAGAAACAACGGATTGTTCGAAAGGAGATGCAGGATCTGCTGTAGCAAGATCTGAAAGCTGGATGCCTTCACAGACTCCTTTATTGACTGATAACTTAAACGGTTCAATGACTTTCCAAGAAATAACTGAAACTGAAAATGAAGCTTATAACGTATCTTTAACTCGACCAACTAATGAACAAATGGAAAAAGAATCTTCTTTTTAAAGCTTCAATTTGCTTTGGTTCTGTAAAAACTTTTAAAACATTTATTAAAGAAGAAATTGATGACTTGTGTGAATTAATAAATGATGATAGCTTAAGTGGTTCCATACCTTTAAATTCAATGAATTGACGTTCAATATTTCAAATTCTATCAAACCAGTTTAAAAAGATTCAATCAAATACTCAAAGTCACAACATCTTTGTTTGATAATAAATAGTTTTAAATTGAAATGTTTAATTAAAAAGATAATTTTTCGAATCGATGAGTTTGAATATTTGGTTTAAAACTAATTCAAATCAAACTCGGGCTACTATTGCAGCCAAAAAAAGTTTGATTTTTACTCAAAAACTTTCTAAAAATAAAATAAATGTAGAAAAGATTTAGTTCAATGTGAAGTTTGTTTTATATTTCTTATTAGAAGTAGAAATATGATCAGATATTTATAAAAATTATAAACTGGCATAAAACTTATAAAAAATTTAATAAAAACCAATAAAACAAACATTCAAACTTGACTTGCTGTTATAAGCAGTGATACCAATTTCATTTCTTCTAAACAGCTATAAGAATATTTTAGAATGACTAAAAAGTGCTCATAATAAAAATAGTAATAACAATTAAAGATGTTTTTACATAAAAAGTATAAATATTAAGGTTTGATGAGGATCGATTGTAAATACTGTTAAAATTATAATTTCTAGTTTGGCAACATAAGTTTAGTTAATGATATCAAGGCCCTGGTACTTACATCATTCATAACAAGAAGACTTGCAGCCGTGTTTTACTGAAAGTAAGCTTGACCTTTGAACTGTTGTTAACTGAAAAAAAATGAATTTATTGATTACAAATTAAGTTTAATAAAAGCTTTGTTCAATCAAACATTTTCAAGATTTAAGTAATTTCGAATTAATAATTTGAAAATATTGGAATGATTTATCAAAATAGATAAACAAAAATTACTCGACAAAAAGACTGTAATCCAAAGTAATTTTGAAATATCAACTTAGCATTTATTAAACTGAAAAACTTTTTTGTTTTGCTAGCGACACGAAAAACATGAATCCTTTGTTTTTACTGTTAAGAATCAACTGAAGCAACAAAATATGTTTCAAATCTTAGCTGAAAATAAAATTAAAACTCAAATTTTTATCATATTTCTGCTCATGGTTCAAAGATACTTTGTTTTTTTCAAACACTAAAGTAGAAAATAACATGAACCGAATAAACCCTAAAATATTTTAATAAATGCTAGAAAATCGATTTTAATCTTTTAAACATTTACTGTTTGGTCTGCCAAAATTTAATAGCCAAAAAACCTTTTGAGATTTCAGCTTTGTTTAAGAAATTTTTGGTGGAATTTAATTTTAAATTTATTTGCCATTAATATTGAAGAACTTATCAAAATATTTTTTTAAATCTGCAATTTTTAATATAAGATTACAAATTTAGAAATTGTTTGAGTTTATTGATAAGTAAATCAACTTTATAAATACTTGATACTATAAGATGGCCAAGAAATTATGTAACTGACTTTTTCCATTTTAAAAACCTTATTTAAAAAGATGTTTATTCTAATTATTTGCTCAAAAATTTTTATTTTGTAACTTACACCAATTCTTCAAAATCAGATATGAAATAATTTTTTTAAAACTACAGATTTCATTTCCTAGAAAATAGGAACATTTAATTATTAAAATAACCCCTAAAGATATATCTATCAACGAAAATTAGTTGGAAGTCTTTCCACAGAATTATTATTAAGACCTTTTGATTAAAAACAGTTTTTTTATTTGCCAATTAGACTGTATTAAAAGTCAATGTCTAAAAACTGTCTTATTATATTTGCATAAGTGAATATATTGCTTTCAAAACTAGTTTAAGATAAAAGATGTAAAGCAAGAACGTTTCAATCTCAAAATACATCTTACTTCAACAAAAGATTTGCTAAAAAAATCCAAATTTTCATTAATAAAAAATTTGAGAAATTTATATAAAAATTCAGATGTACGATTTAATAAGGAAAATGAATAACTGCAGGTATGTTAATTTGAATTTAAGATGATGTGATAAAGACGAAAAGTAAAAAAAATAAAGATAGACAAGAAAAATCCTAATTAAAGTAAGTTTAAACATTTAAATAGGAACTATTTAGTAGAATATATTTCCATTTTCACCAATTTCTTAAAACTTAGCTCATTTTACAAAATTAGTTCATTCATAAAAACTAAGTTTAATATCTCATTTAGTTGATTATAATTTTATTCTTATTTTTTTGTTGTAATTAATAAATCTGTTAAAAAATTACAACTTAAAAATATATAATTTTTATTGAACTCATTTAGGTTTAGTTTTAGTCTAGAGTTTAAAGAAAAAAACTTTAATTTATAAAATTTTAGTATAGGCAAATAATGAATTGTTTATTGTATAGATAAATAAAAAACTGTAAAAGAATTAAGACCTTGTTTTAAAAAGAATAAGTTGATTTTCTTTTAA
This sequence comes from Pegea sp. RAD2-039, assembly GCA_034620365.1. Taxonomy (NCBI): domain Eukaryota; kingdom Metazoa; phylum Chordata; class Thaliacea; order Salpida; family Salpidae; genus Pegea; species Pegea sp. RAD2-039. The sequence goes on from JAQGEQ010000357.1 coordinate 307,623, forward strand.
AAAATTTTAAGGGATTGTTTAAAATGATTAATTTTTGTTTATTTTAAAGTAAATAACTTTCGTAGTAGTTACTTTGTTTCAAAGTATTTTATTTAAAACAGTATTCTAAATTATCTAAATGTTAGATTTATCTGTATAAAAATTGTCTGGTAGAAAGAAAGTATTTTTAATTGTTCTAAACAAAGAATAAATGTGTTTGAACAAATTTGTGGTAACAAACTTTTGTATTAATTTAACCAAAAGTAATTAGCTTTTGTTGTTAAAACACGCATGTTTTAGAACTTTTTGAGAGAGGTTTTGACCTTATTTGTTTTAAATAGCAACAAAAAATTATTACATAACTTGTTTTGCAACTTTAATCTTTTATAATGTCTAATTTTGTTATAGTTTCTACACAAATAAAAAAAGCTGTCAAAAATAAAAGCAACGTTTTTTCAATATTTATAAAATGTTTAACTATTAAGTATTTAATCAAATTAAAGATTATTTATAGAGGGAACAGAAAACTTTTAAATCAAAATGTTTGGCGTTAATTAAAAATCAGCTGGTCTTCTTATTGCTTTACGCTGTATGGTTTTTATAATTGAATTATCAAAATAAACGAAAAAACTTTTAACTTAGACGACAGAAATAATAATTATAAAAATAAAATACATTAAAACAATTTTATTAAGCATGAACATTTTTAATAATTTGCAATAAAATGCCTAAAGCAAATTACTTTGCCGGTAAAGTTAATATATATTTTGTATGAAATTATGGCTTTAAAGAATTTTGTAATCAAAAATTTTTCATAATCGAATTAAATTAAAGATGGTAGCCTTTTAAACTTATTTTTATAAAACAACTTTCCATAAAAAAGTAAAAAAAAAACTACATATTACTTCAATAGTTTATTTTATATTTCTCGAATATTTTGTTTATTGTTTAAAACTATTTAGTAAATTTATTTTAAGTTTGAAATATGATTACAATTGTTTTATTTTCACTTTTTTCACCCGTAAAAACCATGATATTATGCAATAGCTTTTAAAACTTTCTTTAAAATATTTCTTTAATTTACATATTTAATTATTTCTTAAGCAATGCTTGAAGCGGTTTGCTAAAATTTTTTTTTGCATTTTCAATCATCAAAGGTAAGATTTATTTGAAATCACATATTTTTGTCTGTTTCTTCTAACAGAGGAGCTTTTTCATTGCAGGGTGCTACATCAGTGCAATTTATGTCTAATAAATAGTTTTTATTGATACTTGAACAACTTGTAACTTATATATTACAATATCAAAAAGTTTTATCAAAACTTTTTCCATTTAAAATAGAAATGCAATTAGTTATTTTGCTGTATAATTTTTATTACGTTTTGTTGCAATGACCAAAACAAGTAAATTTCCTGCAATACACCAGCCACTGATATTAGACTCAACACAATATAAAAGAATGAGCTTATAAACTAGCTGGCTACAAAAAAATACTTTTTTTGACCTTTTAATCGAGCCAGTAAAGTCAAAATGCTCGTTTTTTGAATAAGCCACGTTTTCGTGAGTAGCATTTTTGGATCATAAAAATATTTTCAGAGCTAAAATTTAAAACCATTTGATAAATAAGAACTTTCTGTAACTCTTATTGTTTTACCAAGAATTAATTTCAAAAATGAGATGTTGTAGAAACTAATACTTTATTTATTAAATATTCAATTTTTCTAAATCTAGAATTGAAAATAGTAAAATGCAATTTGGTTTGCTGAGTTCAACTTTAGTTCATGTTCAAACTGTTGTTGACTTTTCACTAGATGTCATTTGTAATGAAATTTGTCAACAGTGACTCTTTGCATGATATCTCAGCTTGTCTATACACGTATAGACTTTCAAAGTTTTATTGAAAACTTCTAATAATAAACATTATTAGAGTTTTAAATTCAGATGATGATATAAACAATTTGTTTTTATAAAATGCCTGAAGACTACAATAGAAATTTTGAAATTATGAGTCAAATCTTTCCATCAGTAATTAAAAAATTTATTGTTATTAAAGTTCAATGTAATCATCAGATAAATAAATTTTAAATCTAATCTGTTTGAATACGATTTCTTTGATCTTGAATTTAATTTGTCTGTTTTATTAATTATACGAGATACGAAAGTAAAACTTCTCTATTTTGAAACAACTTTTAGCAATCAAGAGTAAGTAATTATAGATAGATGTACAGATTAAAGTACTTACCTTACAACTATTTTTAAGTTTTAAAACGCTATCAATCAATATACATCTACTATTTCAAGCAATCGTGTTTAATTAAATATAAATTAAAATTGATGTTTAATTGAAAAGTACTTAAAACAGTTAATTAGTCGAAAATAATAAAGTCAAAACGTAATTGATGTTTTAGTAATTTTTTAATCAGTATATATTATTATGAATTATTTAAATATATATTAGTCTTAAAAAGTCTTTAACTCGAGGATTCTATTTCAACCAAAAGTATCCTCAGTTAAAGACTTTTCAAGTCAATCTTAGTATGAAAAAGTTAAAACTAATTTTACAATTTTGTAATTTTAAACAACTTTGTTTCTGTGCTTAAAATCTACAAAAACTAAATAGCCAACTTTTGGTTTACTGTTTTATCAGATATATAAAACTTTTTTGTAAGATTTAATTGAAATATTTTGAGTATTTGATATGAAAATAAAAACTGGTTTGTTGCAAACAACTCTTAAAAAATCTTCTATTTACAAAGATCATACAGATTAAATTTACTGTTTGAAAACTTATTTGAAAATAAATAATTGAGGATAAGAATTTAAAATGTTTTTAAAATTACTAAGCAGTAAAAAAAACTTTATTTTTAATGTTTTGTAAAATACAATTTCAAAACAATTTTCTTTACAATCTAAATTCATCATATTGATATTAGGTTGTTACAATTTTGTAGTTTTTGCATTTATTTCACTGATACATAGAATATTTTAGCCTAACATCTATTCGATCATAAATTAAGAAAGATTATTCTGTATAAAATTTGAATTCTAAATACCTATCATGAAAATTTGGGTTTAGAAGTTTCTGATTTAATTCCAAAGTTATTTAATTAATTTGCAAGTTTGCAGTTTCTGAAACTTTTAAGATTCATTAGACGTAGATACTGAATGATGAGATTAAATCTTACTTAGAACTCTTTTTTAGTCTTATATAAGTAAATATTTTTCTATATGAAGTAAATAACAAATTGAGATTTGATTAAAAATTGTGAAAAGTAGGTGACCACTTTAAAAGATTTATTTGAAAACAATTATTTGATTGGAAATACCCCTTTAGTTAAATCAACTTGCCAACATCTTAAAATACAATTTTGGCTGATTTTGAACTAATGTAATGGTGATAAGCCAAGAAATTAGCGGAAACAATATTAACGTATATTGCAGGCGACGATTTTTCTTATTAAAACGTTTGTTATCACTTAGTTAGTAATTAACTTCCTTTTTTAAAACACTTTTTTAACATATTTTGAATTCATAAATTTCAACTCATTTTAAAATAAATCTTATTAAATGTCAATATTAAATTATTACGCAGTTTATTTTAACTAAATTAGATTATTTAAGCAAGAAAGTTCTATTTTAAATAAAATATAAATTATGTTAAAACTTACAAACTAATTTTAGAAATAAATAAATCAATATTTTTAAAATAAATTTTAGAAATGTCTATATCTCATTTTAAAAAATTGTTTTGAAGAAACTTTTTGTTTATTACAAGTTTGAGACTTGTAAGCAAAACTTAAAATCGTAATAAACTAGTAATTAACAAGTAAGAAACCTTTTCATATTACTATTTTATGTAAAGAAATTAAGTAATAATTACTTGTAGCATTTGTACTATCTGCTAATATTCCAAGAAATGCTTGCAAAACTAAAACTTCATTACTAGCTTGCTAACATAGGTCATAACATGATTTTGAAATGTTGCCAAAAATGTGTGGTATATAAACGAGCACCGCATAACGTGGCTAAGGTTTATGAGCTAATATTTAACTGAAGTTTTGAAGAACCATAGTATAACTATGATTAGTTTTATGCAATAAAGTTAAATTTTATCAATCTTAGAAAATATCAAGTATAATTTTTCTACCAAATTTGTTTGCAGGTTAATTGATCTATGGGATAATTTGTTTTATTGATAAACTAAAATGATTGATTAATTATTTGGATAATATATCATTAAGTAACTCGTTTAGTAAATATATTAAAATTAGAAGTTTTTCTGCAATTTTATTTGTGAGTGTCGAGAAGCTTACAAGTAACAATAAAATGACTCTTATAATAACTCTAATATTTTATATTACTGATAAAGAATAGAATTTCACATATTGGCAATTAAAAATTAAGACAAAATTATATTTTCCTAAATTAATCATTGAAAACTATAATCAATTTGTGAAAGTTATTATATATATTTTACACTTAATGAAATTCAATTATTTATTTCAATTATTTTATTAGTTTTTTATCAATTCTCTGATTTATTTTAAAAAGCTTTTAGAAAAATTTAAGATTTAACTCACAATGTTTTTATCAATTTTAAATCTAAAAATAGAATTTTGAAGTTTTGAATTGACAAAACAATTAAATTTTAAATAAGTTTTTGTGTGAATGACTAAAATTTGTAATAATTCCAAATATTTTAATTGTTTCATAAAATTTTGTAGATTAAGTGGTTTTTTTTTAATTCTAACATTTGTGTTTTATCAAATTCCTTTGGTAGCTAAAGACAAATGTAAAATTAATGATATATCAGCAATAATTAAATGGTTTGAATTAAACTTAGAAAATATTTTTGGTGTAAAAATCATAAAACTACTTACGAAAAAACAAATTGCTTAGTTTAAACACATTTTAATAACTGAAGAGTAATCAGTTTTTCATTTTAATAAATTTTGTTTTTAGCGAAAAGCATTTGTTGAAACGGTCAATTTTTTATCTTTAACATCCTAGATATTTGAGTTTGAATAATAAGAATTGGAAATATTTTTCTTGAAAATTATGAATTTATGTTAATCTCAAAGCCTAGGTTTATAACTTTAACAATTCTATAATTACTTTAGTATATTTTCAACTTGTCGTTTTATTTTTCGATTTGTAGCAAAACTAATTTGTGTGTCTACTTTTTATACTATTATTTTTTGCATAATTCAATAAATATACCCAAATTTATTTTAAATAGCCGAAAAACAAAAGATAATTGTAAAAGTCAACAAATTTAGTTAAGTTTTGTCAAGACAGTAATTTAAGAAACTTTGAGACTAAAAAATATATTTTCTTATAAGTAAGAAGGCCTTGAGGCGAATCAAATCTTATTAAAAATAACTTCATCTTGAATTAAAAGCTTGAAGAAGTGTACTTCCTCATCCTCAGTTATTATTAAAAATGGAATTATGGCAAAATTCCATTTTAGTCAAGTTGTTTTTGCTTTTGTGGGTTAATACAAAATATTTTCTAGATAGATGTTTACATCGACGGTCAGTTTCAGAATGGTCGCTTAATAAAAACTTTTTCAAAACCTTTACAATGAGTCAGTAAAATCTGTTATTAGTTTGCATGACTCGGTAAGACCACACCTTTGTCTCTATGTCATTAATGCCTTTGGCAACATGTATAAGGAGATTTTTTCTTCAGCTAAAGAGTAAAAATATCTCGATACAAAACGACAAAATAAAAAAAAAAGTTTTTAAAGTTGCAAAGGTTTTTATTATATCTAGTTGCTATCATTAATTATTGGCGTTCTAAACAAGTCTTGTAGTGAAATTCGAAACTTTTAATTTCAATTGATATTTGTTGAGATAAACTTAGAAGATTTAAAGAGTTAATCCTTTAACTATTTATTATAGAAGCTTTCACTGTTTGTTTATATTACTTGACATCAATGAGACTAGTAAAAGAAACGTTCTATTTTGAAATTACTTTTACTAAAAGTACTCTAAAAAACCCTAAGGCAGTGACACTATTTTAAGTGTAGTTTTAGTAAGGTAACGCAGGCAACAAGTTTATTTAACTGCCTCAAGTAAATAAAATTCATTTACTTCAAATCGAGTTACGAAAGTTCCTACTATTAAGGTGATTTTCAGAAAAAAGACTTTATGCAATCTTTAGAGTACTTATTTAACCTATAAGTTATCGAAATTTTTGTTTTCAAAGCAGTATAGTCAACAATCGTTTCTTTACAGGATTTTCTGATATTAGATTTAGGTAAAATCTTATTTGGAGCTTCAAGTTTTCGGTACTTCAAGTCTAATTTGTTAAAATCAACGGTAATTTGTTTAAGATTATTCTATGAGTGATACTTTATAACTAGGTTATGGTGCGAATTAACAAACTTTTTAAATCATTTACTTAAAGTATAAACTGTAATTAATTGTTATGTGGAGAAAATTTAATAACATATTCACTAATCTAATTTGAAGCTAGTTACTATTAAAGCTAAACTGCCTTAAGCCCTAACTGATTTGAACAACGATACATAAAACCCCATAAAATCGACATTTTAAAATAATTTAAATTTTTTTAGATTTCGAAAAAATTCCTTACAACGTTTTAAACTTTTACCGACTGTTTCAATTTGAAATAGAACTTTAATTATAAAGAATATAAAAGTAAAACCTAGAAAATTACTCCAAAATTATATCTAGATTACAAGCAGATTATATTAGAACTCGTTTGTTTTGCTATGTTGTTTTAAGCATATGATAAAGTCTTTGATTATGAAATAATCACATCATTTATCTGATAATTAATAAGGTCTTAGAATCTAAACTTAAACCTCTAAAAAAAGTGTTTTATATTTTAAGTATGAATAAAGGTCATGTCATTCAGTTTCTATTAAATCCGATTTACTTTGTCAGGTTTGGAAATGAACATTGTAAATCTGACTTTGAAATTATTGCTATCATTTATAACTATTCAGGGTTTGTAATTAACTTTTCAATCTCTATTTTCACTTTCTTTAATTTAATCTCAAATTTCCAGCTATTGACGCTCGGGCAGAATGTGGTTTTCCTGGAATTGATAGATATCAATGCTTTCAAAGAAGTTTGTTTAAATACTTTATTAAACCTCAAAATTTTCAAAATCTAATTTCACAACAGAATCGAAATTTAAAAAACTTTTTTGATATTCAGAGTGCATTTGGGACCCTGTTAATATCCCAGTTCCTGGAAAACCAGGTAAAAACCAGCCTTGGTGTTATAAGCCGAATATTCAAGACAAAGAACACAGCCTAGGGGCAAGTGAAAAGCAGGGCTTGAAAAACATTTATCCTATCCAATTGACAAACGCTACAGTTCGTAAGTAACTTCGATTTTTATTAACAGCTTCTTACTCGAAATTATTTTAATCTATTTCTTTAGAAGTCTATGATAATCAAACTTTTTTAATTTGATTATAATTAGATTATTATTAAGGTTTTTATTACATTTTTTAATCAAAACTCTTTCATGAGTTGATAAAAGTTTAGGATCAGCAAAAAATTCAGTATTTGTTTTTTTGTTTTGTGAAAAACCTTTAAGCTTAAAACAATTTATTTAGCGAATAATTATATATTTTTGATTTGATTAATATTTAGATTCTTTCTTATTACCATAATTATTATTATTTATATATTAACTTAATTCTTTTTTTCATCTTTTTCATTTTCGAATCTTGATAAGACATGATCTGATTTTACTTCAGAGTTTTCTGGAGATTGTCTTTTCCACTGTACAGCAATTCCTCGTGAGAATCGTCTGTCTTGTTCTGATGTTGAAGTCACAATAGGATCATGTCTCCGTGGAGGATGCTGTTTTGACCAATCAGAGACAGACATCACTAAAAGATGTTTCCACTCATCACGTCAGTAATCTTCTGCAACTGTCTCCCAAATTGATCATCGTTTCGTAACAGCTATTGTGGAAACATGTCCGACTCCTCAGTGTCAAATCTCTGATGGAAGAATGGATTTATGTTATGAAACTAATTCTGTAACTCCAACTGTTTGCACTGCGATTGGTTGCTGTGCGGTTACCATAGGAACCCAGAATTTCTGCTACCGAAAAAAAGGTTTTCATTTTTCATTACAGATTCTTTAGATGATAGATTTAAATTTCATCTTTCCAATAGACGTAGTAATAATTGTTTTAAAAGATAAATATTAAACTTTTCAAAGATTTAAAGGAAAACATAAAGATGTTTAGTTGTTTCTAATGAGATAAAAATTCGTATGAACTTGTAATATGATTATTTCATTTTTTTATACCTTTTAATTTAAATATTATTTGAGCTTCTATTTAGATATGCTGTAAAAGTATTTTGATTAAAATTATTCTTTCTATTAAAAAAGTCTTATAAACATGATTGCATGACACTAATTATAAAAGAATTGTGATTAATTTCATTTTAAAATTAATATTTTTAGCAATCGCTATGAGTGTCATGATGCCCGAAATCAACACGGAGTTTTTAGATTCACTAAAAACACAGAAAACCGATCCAGAAGGATTTTCATTGATTGATCTACTGAGTAAATCCAAAGATCAACTAATTAAAGAAGTTTCTACCTCTACAGAGTAAAAATACTTTCAACTAGATTAATGTTATCAAAATTTTTAATTTTTATTGATTTATTTTTTCTATGGTTTCTAGAATGACGAAACCGGTAAGTACCTCAACCACAGAGCTACCAACTACACCAAGAACTACAACCCAGGAACCAACCACACCAGCACCTGTAAAAAAACGTATTTGTAGATGGTTCAGATGTATGTTTACTCTTTCACTTTACAATTAAAAATTATATTTCTAATTTAAATATCAATTCATCATTTACCTTTAAAATAACAATTTGATACTTAAACAGGTACATGGGTCAATGTTCCGGCAAAACCTGAACAGTGTTATCCTTCAAATTGTGGTATGCCCAGATACTATCCTGGGTCGCCTTTAACTCTGCCCGGAGAAAGCAGCTCAGACCAACTTGATGAATTCAAAAAAATTGTTGGCGGTTCCAGGTGTTTAAAAATCTTTTAATCTTTTATTTAATACTTTTAGAAAACATGTTGTAACCTAAAGGTAGGTAAGAATAAAACAATTGTAATTTAATTCAATTCGACAAAATCTTTTATTTAAAATAGTTTAAAAAAAGATTGTTTATAATTATTTGAGCAATACATATTTGTGAACTTAATTCAAAAACAGGTTTGGAAAACATTTTAATGTTATTTTTGATAGCAAAAACAAGCATCAGTACAATTGCCACCACATCAAATGTATTTTTAAATGTTTTCTTTATTTTTATAGAGCATACCCGTTCAGCCATCCATGGACAGCAATGTTTTTGAAGAAAGAAGGAGATAGAACATTTGTCTGTGGTGCTGCAATCATTTGCAAACAATGGTTGCTAACTGCTGCTCACTGTATGAATAGACAAAGCCTTAGCTCCAGTATCCCTGAGTAAGTTATAGTAATTACTTGTTCTTATTTTCGCACAAAAAACTTTTATTAAAACGATTAATATTTTTGATAAGGCAATTAAACATAAACTTTATATTTGAAAATTTTAGAATTTAGACAATCATCATAAAAAGTAGTTTAAAACTAGAGTTAATTACCAAAAAAACTGACAAAGTCCTAATTAAATTATTGATTTAGTCTTGACACAAGATATTATGAGATTTATGTTGGAAGATATATGGGTGCTGAGTTCGAACCAGGCAAACAAGTTCAGTCTTTTATAGGACATGAAGGTATTTGCTTTCATCAAAAGTGGTTTAAGTCGGCAAAGAAATATATATTTAGGTATCGATCGCATTGTAATACATGAAGATTTCAAAACTGGAGTTACCCGTGGAATTATAACACATGATATCGCTTTGATCCGCCTGAAACAACCAATTGAGTTCAACAACTTTATACAACCAGTTTGTCTTCCTGAATTATCAACCAAAGAAAATCAGATATTATGGGCGACTGGATGGGGAGACACAAGATGTAAGACTTTTAAAATTAGTAAAAGTTTTGTTAAAAGATTAATTTAAGTCAGCTAATAAAATTAATTTTGTAGATCAAGGTCCTAGCAATAAAAATCTTAAGCAATTGGGAGTAAAAGTTCTTAACGAAAGTGTTTGCAACCAGCAAGTGACTGGATTTGAAAGTACAAAGCCGAAAGGAGTTATATGTGCAGGAGGAGAAATGGGACAAGACACTTGTACTGTGAGTTTAAAGTCATTGATTAATGTAATCTTTAAAGATCTCCTTTTTACTTATTTTAAGTTAATAAGATGTTTTTATTAATCCATACTTTTTATGAATTTTAAAGTTTTATTTCTATTTATTAATATTTGATTTCGAAATTATTTGAAAATATTATTATCCGAAAAAAATGAAATTATTTTTAAAGTCGATAAAATCTTTAAATAAAATTTTAAAACTCATTTTCTTGAAACTTGATCCAAATTTACTTTCTCAGTTTAATTTTCAGCTGTATATCTTACAACTATTCACTATAAATGACCAATAAAGAAAATTGTAAAAATAATAACTCTAAATTTGTTTGTTGACTTCGTCAGGGGGATTCTGGAGGCCCATTAGTTGGACCCAAAGTTGAAAGTTTTGGACGTACTTTGAGATACCGATGGGAACTATTTGGTTTGACGAGTATTGGGTCTCCCAGCTGCAACACGAGGTCAGTCGACCGTCAACCAGCCATCTACACAAATGTCTATTATTTCAAAGATTGGATTTCTGAAAAAACTCAGGATTGTTGCGCATAAAGATGTAATTAATTCATTGTAAACACCATTTTTGTTAAATAAAAGTTCCTTTTTTTAATATTTATATGAACTTCTTTAAATTTTTCATGATAGCTCATCAATAAAAGTATTTTAAGTTTGAGATTTTTTTTAGTTGAGTTTTCAATTTTTTATAGAACATTAGAACAATTTTTTGAACAATAGTTGTAAATTGCTGAATTTGTTGATATATTTAGCTCAAATATTGTAAACGAATCACTTTTTTTGAGTTGAAAGCATTCCTACTTTAATATAAAAATATCAATTCTCTGTATATCTCTCTATTATATCAATCTTCGATTCGATGTATACTTAGAATGAGAATTTCAAACTGAATAGTAAAAGATCAAATTAAACAAAAAGTTAATCGTATTAATTTTAATTTTCAGCTGCATATTTAAAACTTTTATTTGTTCAACCTACAAAATAAATTCAGCATAAAAAAATAACTTTATAATTAAACAAAACGATTATTAATAATAACATCCAAAATTTACCTATGCTTCTACAGTGTTTGTATTCTTTCTGTGTTGATTTTAGATTGTGATATACCTAAGACCTTCCAATTATCTTTGCTGATAATATTCGGTTTTTGCCCACTATAAGAACTGCTGAATTTGAAGCCATGCTTTAAATAAATAAATTGAAAGACTGAATCAATACAAACTTTTTACTGTAAGTTTAAAAACCTTCAAATATACTTAAATTTGTGAAGATCATTTCTTTTTAGCTGTGTTAACAGATTCAAAGTTAATAAATAATTTTTTTACAATTAGCCGATAAGAAACTCTTTAAATTTTTATAATGTAAAAACTGTTTTTTAAGTAAACTCAAGAGCTAAGAAATAAAAATAAAGTTGAAAGCTTCTGCCTTAGGAACAATTTAAAAATAGCTTCAACTTTAAACGTTATTTATCATCTTTATCAATTATAAGAAAGACATATCTTGTTGTTCTGCTAACGTCGTGATATTCTGCAAATAGAAGACATGTTTTGCTCTAATAACTTTAAGCTAAGATCCCTTTGTTAAAGTTTGATAAAATACTTTTAGGTTAAAATATCTTTGACCTTTAATCTAAAACCTATTTTAATTGAATTAAACAGTCTGCTTCCGATTAAGTTAAACTTTTTCTTACTATCGGATCAGTTTCACCAAAATAAAATTAACCGAATATTCAAAAGAGTTGAAATGTGTAAAGTAGTTGTTTTACTATAAATTTATATTGCATACAAGATAATTATTCATATTATCAGTTGTAGACTGTCAATGATTTTTAAAGATAATTTATTACAATATTATAAAGGAATATTTATAACAAATGCTATTCAATGTTTGAGGTTATTTTAATTTTTTTAAGTTATTTTCCCTACGAGAAAACTAAACATTTTAAACTATTAAATATTTAACTAAATTATTAAATTTTTCAGATAATAGAATAATTGAGGCAATTTAAGAAAAACTAAAATAACGTAAACTTAAATTAAAGTTTTTAGTATTAAATGAATTAATATGTTCATGACGTTTTACCTAAATAAAAAATTGTTCCGTCTTTTGTTTTTGATAATAGCTTTGTCAAACTATTTTTTAGAGAAGTATACAGCATTAAACTTAATGTTGGTATGAACTAATGATCTAGTATTTTGTATCCTTACTTTACAATTTACTTTTGAATTAGCTGAGTTGATAGATCATGTAAAAGAAATATACCTAATAAACTCTTTTTTTTAAACTAAAAGTTAATTAAACTACTTATACCATCTCTATTTTGTTAGAATTTAAAATATATTTTAAAGTTTAATAACTCGTGTACTATTCTAAACTGATAATTTGAACTTTATTTTTTTATTTATAACTTGTTTACTACATTAAACATGTAGGCCTGATTTTCCCGCTGTATAGGGTTTTCCCCTATTCAAACACGCTTACACAAAAAATACTAATTATTTATATTTTAGTACATTTATGATTTCTGAAACAGATTTGTTGACTCTTTGATTTTTAAAGAATATAGAGCAATGAAAGATGAACAAATCCAGGTTTAATCCATTATCAATCAAGATTTTATATTTTCTTCTAATAATCTTTGGTCTTTGTATTATACTTCAGTTTACTACAAAGGTTAATAATTCAAGTAATAACTTTCCTGTACAAATCAAGGTATTTTGTTTTATTTAATTTTTTTAATATTTCAGCTGGTTTAATTTTTAGGTTTAATTAAAACTATCATTATAAGAAATTCTATTAATCTTCTTTTAAAATTAAATAAAAAGTACAATTTAATTTTGTTGGCAAATGGTATTTTGTTGTTTCATTTTCTTTATTAGTTTTTATAATTCTTCACTGTAATCTACTTATGCTTTTGTTGAGTTCTACTTTTTTATAATAATCATTTTGAACTGTATATATATGTTATATAACTGTTATATCTTGAGCTATTATATACATAACTGTATTTTAGACTTTTTTTGTTAAGTTATCTGTAGTCATTTCAACTGATGTTTTAAGAGCTTTATTATCTAAAATGTTATTTCATAAAAAAATAAAAGTAAATAAATATAGATACTTAAAAGTTAATTTCTATTTACTTTATATGGTTGATATGAAAATAATGAGAGTCTTTTCAAGTATAAAACTATAAATTTTATTACTAAGAAATAAGTATGAGGCTAAAATTAGAAATATTTTTATTTCAATTAAAAATCTTTATCTAATATTTTCAACAACTTTGTAATAATTAGTTTTTAATGATTGGAATTAATTGTTTTGAAATATTCTTAATTTATAAATTGTTGTCAGTGAAATAAATAAAGTGAAAATATTGTGTTTTAGACCAAAATCTTATCCAGTGGAGACAAAAAACTCAATTTTTTCAATAAAAATCTCACTTTGGTCAATAAGCAAAAAGTAGGAATAGTTTTGACTTTATTATATGATAAAAGTTATTTTTACATTTTATCAAAAACTTAATAATTGAAAACTCATGTGTCTTTTTTTCACCATTTATATAAATAATATAGATTAAACTGTCCATCTGTGTGGCGAAGTGGTTACCAAACCTGCCTTTTAAGCAGGGGGCTCAGGCTTTGATCCAAGGTGGACACATTAGTGACAAGGAAAAGACCATATAAATAACCCGGATAGAAGGGCCCTGTGAGTCTGGTAGATGATAACACTTCTAGGAGATTCAAAACTCCGAATTTAAAATCAGACCTGGAGCCCCATAGGCAGTTCGTTGCTGTACTCAGCATCATTCTGGCAGCTCCTGCGACGCTAGCATGGGGTAGCTGCATCAGTCCGTCTGTTCCGTTACATAACTTGGCTGGCGTGAAGAGTGGAATCCTGCTGCATGGGCAACAGCTGAATATCCATGACTTCTGCCCTGGTACATATATGCTTGCTTGTTGGCTGTGGCCAGTCAAAAAATATAGTATAGATTACTCTCTAATTGTAAATGGGTTCAGAAACTTCATTTATTTGCTGAAACATCTTAGTACTGACTTAGTTATTTTTCAATCTTCTTTGGAGTCTACAACTCAAGCTTGCCACAAACAAATGTCTTCATTTGTTTGATTCAGTTATTAATAATTTCGTTCATCTTGACTTACATATCTTGTTAGTAGTCAAAATCGTTCTTATGTTCCTTAGAAGTGTTCCTATTTTTTACATCACTTATTTTGAACTTACATGAAACATTTTTTTAAAATCTTTTTGAAGTAATATTGTTTTGGTTTTACTATAAAAGCAGTATGTTTTGTTATCTGCATTGATAAAAATTGCTTAAAACTTATTTCCATAAATATTTTATTTTACATTCTAGTTTATAACTGTTAGCCTTATACCTAGATTATGCTTTTACAATTTTTATAGATAGTTTCTGTAACTTACATTAATTGAATATTTTTATTTAGTTTAGTTATCCAACTTCTATAAATGAATTGAATCATTCTTATATGATTCAACTTTCTAACAGCTTCCAAACACAACTTGAGTCATCATTAAAAAATGCCTCTGAAAAAGTTAGTTGATATTAAACTTAATTGAAGTCTATCTGGACTTATATTTGTTCTATTGTTTTAGAAAAACATTCTAATTTATAAACTGCCATTTAAAGATCCTTACATGATTAGCCCTGATAGAAAAAGATGTGGAAATTGTGATCTATTATGGGATAGAAATCTGGTTGGTTAATTTTCATTTTTACAGTTGTGGCAATAGTTTTATATTTATTTTATAGCATAATGTGTTTAACTTGCTAATGGTTATATATTTTTCTAGATAAGTGATTCAAATACAAAAGCAGTGTTATTTTATTTCGATAGACTAGATGACATTCCTAAAACAAGGTGAGGTATGATTTGTAAACTTAGTAAAATGCTTCTCATAACAGAAATTTAGTGATTCAAGATAGAAAAAATTAACTTATAGTTTTAATCTCATTAAATATGATTTAAATAACTTTGTTAACAAGTAATGTTGCTATTTTATTGGTTTTCTCCATTTATTTATATTTTGGATTTATAACTCATATTTACTTATGCTTCTGCATAAGTGTTCCTATTTTTTCTACATCATTTATCTTAAATTGTGATACTTAAGACCTTTCCATTATCTTGATGTAGTCATGTTGTTTTGTATATTTGCCATCTGCAGCCTTGAGTTAAATAAAATGAATAAATGAAAACTAATTAAATATTTTATTACTGTTAATAACATTTTAATAAGTTTTTATAAATACAAGTATTGTTATTAGTTTGTATAGTTAGAATTTACTTTTACTAAAAGTTTTTAGTGAAAATTTAGAAAGTTCTACTTCCTTAGAGATTTGGACCAATATTGGGGCTTTTGGACAAGAGAAGCTCCGCCAGCCTCTCGTTACTTAAGAGGTTTACAATTTAAGGAATTTGACAATTTTTTCAACTTTACCATGTCATTCAGGTATTTTCAAATTTACAAATTTAATGTTTTATATTAAATTTATGATAATTTTTTCGATTGGTTTTTATGTATAAAAATGTTAATGGACCTTTTATTAGACGTTATTCAGACATATGGGACCCTTACGAAACTGCTTCAACTATACTGGATGAAATTATTCGATTGTCTAACGGTAAAGATCGTAGAAGTCACATAGATGAGATTGTAGCTGAAAAAACTGAATTTGCTTCTTGGGTAGTTTCTAATTGTGGAGCTACACCAGGTGCTAAGTCTCGAATGAAGATTGTAGATAAGTTAATAGGAGCTGGTCTTAAATTAGATCGACGCGGACACTGTTTCCAAAAAAGCTTTACTGGCGGCTTGAAACAGTTTATTTCAAAATATAAATTCTATTTGGCATTTGAAAATAGTTTGCATTGCCGCGATTATATTACAGAAAAGTTGACACAAAATTCGTTAATGTCCGGAACAGTTCCTGTTGTCTATGGAGCAAATAGAGAAGACTTAAAAGCATCTGTTCCACCGAACAGCTATATTTTTGTTGAAGATTTTAAAAATCCACAAGAACTAGTTAATTATCTGAACTATTTGGATAAAAATGAAACTGCTTATAAAAGTTATTTCATGTGGAGAACTTTGGACCACAAAGATATGCCAAATTATAAACGAGAAGCAAATTTCTGTCAACTTTGTCGGCTTTTGCACGGTATTAACGTTGATGATATTTATAACACAAATTATTTGAAAGATTATAAAGATAAACCTTTATTTGGTTATTATCCCAAGCCAAGGGTTGTTCCGTCTGTTAGAAATTGGTATTATGGAACTGAAAATAAAGAATGTCTTCCTGAATATTAGTTGATCGTTATTCGAAATTAAACTGAAATCATTTTCATTTTGAATCAATTTAATTATACCTAATCATCTTTCAATTATATTTATCGAAATTCTTATTAGTAAAATATTTGTTTTCTTCAAGCACTGTTTATTAATCAATTTAATCATATATTATTTATCAAATTATTTATGAATAATTTATCATTTTTCATTTATTATTCAGGAAATTTGTAATATTGCCAATTCTTCTTCACATGTCTTATTTTCTCACATGATATATTTTCATTTGAAATTTACAAAATTAAAAAAAAAACGAAAGTGTAAATCTGTTTGAGTTCGTAAAAAAAAATCAATTTTTTATGTTGATTCTAAATTAAAAGTATTTTAAATAATTTTGGAACTTTTAAGTTTTATAAAAAGTTTGCTCTTAATACACCTGAAACTAATTCTGTTGAAATGAAACTTCACATTTTGCCAACTTATTGAAGAACATTACCTATTTTGCACAGCAACTAGCATTGTTAGTGTTTAAATTACTTCAGATATTCTACAACTAAATTGAAATAAAGCTGACATCTACATCGATAAACAAACTAATCTAAATTAAGTAGACAACAATTAACTAATCGCCAAATTTGATGAATAAATTTTATTCAAATCGTTTTCAACGCATCTTTAAAACTTTTGAAATTGTTTCTTTGCGCTTGGTCCTTTAGCTTTGCTAATTTTGAGGACATTGAAACGAACAGTTTTGCTGATTGGACGACACTCGCCGACAGTTGCAATATCGCCAACTTGTACATCTCTACAAAAAGCAATTTCAAATGTTAAACGAAAATTAAACAAAAAAGTTTACTGAAATCATACCTGAAGCAAGGAGAAAGATGAACTGACATATTCTTGTGACGCTTCTCATAACGATTGTACTTTCGAATGTAGTGAAGATAGTCACGACGAATGGTAATAGTATTTTGCATCTTCATTTTGGTGATGACTCCAGTGACAATGCGACCACGAATTGAGACATTTCCAGTGAAAGGACATTTTTTGTCAATGTAGTTTCCTTCATAGGCCTATATATGAAGTGATGTTATAAAATAGATTTAATTTTGGTAAAATAAATGATATGGAAGCAATTACATAATAATAAATTAATAGATTTAAGATATTAAAGTCTTCCTTATTTGGCAATTTAACAATAGTAGCAGTAAGCAGATTTTGTACTAGTGAAATTCAACACAGCCGACAAGTATAGCACCTCCAAAAGTGGCTAAATAGGTGGAGAAAAGATTGCAAAATAAGAACGTTGGGACTTAAAATAGACTGTGGCGTATGTGTGTACCAAAGTGCTGGAAAATTTTGATTCCTAAAATGCTCTAGCTTCAAGACCACTAAGAGAAATGGACTCATAGCTACATCTGTACGAATATATCTAACTAAAAAAGCTCACGACAGTCCCTGAAGTCAATCCTTTGTGGGTTAACTATCAGACAATGTCGATAAGAAAGAAGGACAAAGATAGATGTGAACCCTTGGGAAACTATCACTAATCATTGTCCTTGGGTACCAGCGAAAAACTAACAAAAGGTCTTTATCTGGAGATAGGGTGGGAGAGGAGCTATAATTTAATGACAAAATTGTGACTATGGTTTCCTTTTAGATCCTTTGGCTGCTATAACTTTTTGATATAAAAATTGACGTAAATTAAAAGGAGTTTTGAACAATGAAAGCTATAACCAAATTATTTAAAAATAAGACATTCAACAATAAAACTAACCTCACGAGGAGTCTTGAAACCTAATCCAACAGATTTGACATGTCTAAGCTTCTTTTTAGAGGCAGTCAATGCACGTTTGTGATTGACAAAAACAATTGGCTGTTTCTGATATGCTCTCTCAGTCTGTTCAAATAAAAGTTTAATTAAAACATCAGAAAATTATTGGAGTTAATAAAAGGGTTTCCATCTCAAAAAAGTTGAATTTATTTATTAATGATCAAAAATGTAAAAATAAGAGATAATATTATGAAGTATAAATTATAAATTATTATTATGAAAATAAAATTAATATATTTAAATATAAAACTTCAAATAATTATTTTATATAACTAGAACACATACTAATAAAAATTATTAACAAAATATATAAAAAGTTATAAATGTTTAGTTAACTATAAAACAATTCTTTTTATATTTATTTGGAATATTTTTCTTAAGATTTTAAATAAGAATTCATTTTTATTAAGACTCAGAAGCAAACATTAATCTTTTTTCAAATAACAAAAACCATTAAAGTTACACAAAATATATTTTATATAAAAAAATAATTTATCCATGTTTAAAAATTATGTTAAAAAAAGAAATTTATGTAATAAAAATTTATTATTCTAAATTAAAAAATACAACAGACTTAGAAGAAAAATATATATAAAATAAAAATTAAATAGAAAATATATTTTTTTAAATGGAAATTAGAATAAAAATCTTTTTAAGTAATTTAGCATTATGTTTAACTTATAAAGAAAATAAAACTAGAAAGAAATATGATTTCTTATGTTATACAAATTAATTCAAAGGATTTTTTAAATTATAAATATAAAAAATAGAAAGTTTAAGAATATTTCACAAAATAGAAATTATTATTGATATTTTAATTAAGATTTTTATCAAAACTTTAAAACCAAAGTTAATAATGAAAAAATAAAAATATTACAGCTTCTAAACTAGGAAAAATAATTTGAGAAATGAATTAATGATAATTTAATCAATAATTTAAAAGAATAAACTTAAAATAAATTTACTAACTTGAGCGACGTCTGCCATGGTTCAAATAGCCGGTCTGTAACTAGCAAAAAGAGAAATGATGGAAAATTTGATGTATACAGAAACAATGAGGGTTTCCAATTTAATTTCTTAAATTAAATTAAGACAAATTTGTCTTTTTATAGAACTTACTAAAAATTAAAAACTTGATATATTATAAAAATGAATGTTACATAAAAAATATATTTTATTAAATTATGTAATTTATTATTTAGATTTTTTTTATTATTCCCACAGACAAGTATGTATAGAAAAATAATCAATTTTTAAACTCTTTTTACTGTAAACTGGACTCAGAAAAACTTTTACTGAGCACAAAATAAAATAACTTAAGAAATTTTCCTTAAAGAAATTAAAATATATAATTTTCGGTACCTTACATAAGCTTAAAAGTATTTTTAGTTTGATAGAAACTCATATGACTTTATAATAATTTCAACCGATAAAACCACTGAGGTTATCAAGTAGTTTTCTATACCTGATTTATACAATATAGACTAACTGATGTTGTGGAAAGCAGTTTTTGAGCTCACAAAAGTATTATTTTTGCCGTTGATAGCGTTTAAAGATAAAATTTTGTAAAAAAAAGTTGAAATTAAAACCACCCTTTAAAAAAATTAAATCTTTTAAAATTCGGTTCGGACTCATATAGGACCTCTTTCAAAATATTCTTGTATGAAAGAAATACAATTTTGAATCTTCTTCTAGATCAAAGGTAGCATCAGACGGATTGATGCCTGGCACTAACTAGTGAAGTTAATTAGATATTCACAAAATTTCAACTTTTTTATTCAGAGACTTACAAAAGCTTCTGCCTCTATTTTTACTTTTGAAACAAAATTGAAAGATACAATTTTTCAAACTGGAAATTTGAGGAAAACCTCTATGGCCTTAAACGGGTTGATTTCGCTTTAAACTAAAAACTACATGAAAACCTATCTTGTACAAGTACCAACTAGCATTGTTAGTGTTTAAATTACTTTAAGATGTTCAGATATTCTACAATCGAAATAAAGCTGACATCTACATCGATAAACAAACTAATCTAAATTAAGTAGACAACAATTAACTAATCGCCAAATTTGATGAATAAATTTTATTCAAATCGTTTTCAACGCATCTTTAAAACTTTTGAAATTGTTTCTTTGCGCTTGGTCCTTTAGCTTTGCTAATTTTGAGGACATTGAAACGAACAGTTTTGCTGATTGGACGACACTCGCCGACAGTTGCAATATCGCCAACTTGTACATCTCTACAAAAAGCAATTTCAAATATTAAACGAAAATTAAACAAAAAAGTTTACTGAAATCATACCTGAAGCAAGGAGAAAGATGAACTGACATATTCTTGTGACGCTTCTCATAACGATTGTACTTTCGGATGTAGTGAAGATAGTCACGACGAATGGTAATAGTATTTTGCATCTTCATTTTGGTGATGACTCCAGTGACAATGCGACCACGAATTGAGACATTTCCAGTGAAAGGACATTTTTTGTCAATGTAGTTTCCTTCATAGGCCTATATATGAAGTGATGTTATAAAATAGATTTAACTTCGATAAAATAAATGATATGGAAGCAATTACATAAGAGAACAATTTAAAAATAAGACATTCAACAATAAAACTAACCTCACGAGGAGTCTTGAAACCTAATCCAACAGATTTGACATGTCTAAGCTTCTTTTTAGAGGCAGTCAATGCACGTTTGTGATTGACAAAAACAATTGGCTGTTTCTGATATGCTCTCTCAGTCTGTTCAAATAAAAGTTTAATTAAAACATCAGAAAATTATTGGAGTTAATAAAAGGGTTTCCATCTCAAAAAAGTTGAATTTACAAATTATTAATGAATAATATAAAAAATTGATTTGATAATTTAAATACAACTATAAAAGAAAACATTAATAACTATAAATTAAAATCTTAAAAACAAGATTAATATACCAAGATTAATATTTAAATATATTTAAATATGAAATATCAAATAATAATATCACATATCTAGAACACATGAGAAATTATTATCATTAACTTAATTTCCAAAATGTTTATTTAATTATAAAATATTAAAACAAAATTTTTTTCATGTTTTAGTTCCTTTTCTAATATTCCAGTTATAAATTTACATTTATTAATAGATTCTTAAACATTAAAAGCAAATTAAAACCTTTTTAGGATTAAACTTAAAATAAAAATACAGAAAAATTTTACAAAATATTAAGAAAAGAAATTTGTAAAATGATTTAAAACTTAAACTTTCATTGAAAGAAATTTTTATTTAAGTATTTTATTTTTGTTTATAAAACTAAACTTTTTTATATAAATCAATTAGTTTATAGATATTATCTATCTTATGTATTTATAAAATATTATATTATAGCTAGTTTTAAATTAATAATTACTAGCTGGATTTGAAAAATAATTTTTAATTTAAAACAAAATTTTATATTGAAATATGAAAATTAAATACAAATTTTTAGTACATTATAAAGTAACAATTACACAAATAAATATAAACACAAATTTATAAAAATTACTTAACAGAATTTTTTGCAAATTTATGAATTAAAAGAATATCCTCAAAACTGATAAATTATACTGAATTTAATAAAAAAAAAAACTAAACATAGACAATAAATTAAGTTAAAAAACAATTTCACTAATAAAGGTTAAATATTTTACTCCTAAAAACAATAAATTAAACTACTAACCTGTGCGACATCTGCCATGGTTTCTAGTAGCTGTTCTAAATCAATAAAAAGGCATTTACTGGGAAACTTAGCAAAAACTGAATAATTCAAAGTTTCCAATTTTAATTTTTAATAATAAAGCATAGCAAAACAAAGTGTATCTAAACTTGCTATTAATCTAAAAATAGTATAAATTGAACAAAATTATATTACAGATATTAAAACAATAAAAACTGAGAATATCTTTAATTTCTATATTTTCAAAGATTTATTGATTAGAAACACTAATTTGTTATTTGGCTTCATACACCACAGATTCAGAAGAATAAAGTGAACAAAGAATTAAAACTTATTCCACAGGAAAAATTTGAAAAATGAGATGTAATTTTTTAGGTTTGTAGTCAACTAGTAAGTGCCGTTACTTTATTGTACATTTTTATATACGTATTATCAAGATGGAAATTATTAATTCAAGTATTTTTTCTCACACCCTGACTTCCCATTTCCTTTATTTGAACTACGTGGTAAGAGATCTTTGATGAAGTTTCACTTTTTTGTCGCAGATCTAAATATCTGCATTCAGTGAAATTTCTCCTAGGGTCTTTCATTTTAACAAACTTCGATTAATGTAACATTTCAATTATTATTGTAGCTTTATTATGCTGAAAAAACGAAAAATAAATTTCTTATAATAGATATTTTTTTATAGTATATTGATCTAGATGCTTGTTGTCGCTGAGATTTTAAATGATGGACAGCATATGCCAGGGAGTTGTGTAACTCTGTGGCAAAGTTTAGATGTGCTATTTGTCGAAAACTTGTTTAGTCAACTTTCCAGAAGGCAGCAGTTAAAATATATCCATGATATAAAATTTCAAATTAAAAAAACTCGTCAAAGACATTAAAATTCGATTTAATACTTTGTTAAATGTTTTAGCCAAACAATTACTTCTAAACTAATCTTATTGAGGGTACTTATAAGATACGTGTTTGCTTACAGCATTTGCCTTGATGGTGGTGTTCATGTTTGTAAAAATATTTACTTAATTGAAAATTACCTCGAGACAGATATTTTAGTCCAAAGTATTTAAACTTGGTTGGCGAGTTGCACACAAGAATTAATAGATTAGCACACAACAATCCTAATCTTGTCCGTAGCTGGAATGGCTTTATGTTTGCAAGTGATTCATTTCTACTCCTGCTATGCTAAATCATCTACTTTCAAGAGACATTTTAAGCCTCAGTTTGTACTCTATTATGATCGATGCACCTGTTTTGCTAAAATGATGTCAAATGGTACTTATTTCTGACATTGAAGGCATAGCGAATTTATTTTGTTTGAAAAATAAATTTGGGGTAGGTACTATATATAGGTTTTACACTGGGTAGCGTTCAATTGAATTAATATCAGCTCTGGTTTTAATTTTGAGTGATAAATACAAGTAAAGTCATAAAATAAATAAAAACTGGTCACACTTCTAAATCGACTTAATAGCTTGTGTGAAGGTGCGGCAAATGACCTTTTTAAGTCTAAAAACTTACCCTGGACGAGTAATAAAATGCTCTCTAATTTGATCTTAACTTGCACTGGAAAGTTAAATTAAGCTGATGTGAGGTAGTGGAGAGCTAACCCTTTAGTGAGTGATCTTCAGTTGTGACCTTCAAAAGAGTAAATCAGCTCCATGACTGCGTAAAGAGTCAAAAATGACAAAGACATTCTGAAACTATGAGATCTCAAATCACTTGTGAGGTGAACAAGTAATAAATTTTGTTTAAGTACTAAATATAGTTAGTGTTCTCGTAAGGCGGCTTCGGATTACATAAAAATTGAACCTGGTTCCAAGTTCGTGGAGTAAATAGAAATTGTTGGATCAACCAAAAGCACTTAGGGCTTGTAAAAACTTTTCTAAGCTGATAAAAGCTTGCTGGGCAATCATTGAAAACATAATTTGGAGAGGTTTTATCTGTTAGTAGAAAGTTTTTATTGTTAGTTTGTATGCTGAAATATATTTGTTTAAAAATTTATCAGTAATATAAAAAGTCATTAAAGTTTTTCAATGACCGGACATCTACTGCAAATTTATTTAAGAATTTTACGCTGATAAACCCTTTTAAGTAAATTGAACTTCCTTTTTAGTTATAAACCAAACGCTCTGCTGCTAAAAGTATCTTTGAAGATCAATTTATGGATGAACTCTTAGAGAAAGATGTAAAAGAATAGAAAAGAACTTCATCATCAATTTTTTTAATTTATCATTTTCAAACATTAAACAAAAATCTTTCTATTTTCATCGACAATTATAAATAGTTCACAAAAATTGGCGAAGAAAATTTATTAGAGACAGAGAATATAGCACACCAAAGCAGATAGAGAAGATAGGCAGAAACTTCACGAGCGTCTCAATTTCCAACAAACAAACACTGAAATATGATAAATAGCAGCAAAAAATAATTTAGCTAAATATAATCATGACATTTGGTAAATCTAGAAAGAGTATTTTTGATGGCAAGATTGAACAGAGCAATCATTACAATCTCCTGAGCAATCTTCTTTTGATAAGTTTAGACCTGCATCTGACTGCTTCTGTTTGTTGGAGCAATCTCGTTCACATGTCTCGGGGTCATGCATTAATCCCTGTTGAAAATAGAAATTGAGAAAGAACTTGTTAGACAAATTGATTTTAGAGTTTATAAGAAATTAATTATAGCTGCCAAAAGTTTCAAAATATCATGGAAAGGAACCCAACCCCACATCATTAAAATTCTTTCGTGAAATTCCCACATATCTCAAGTATTTTTGACCTGGTACCCAAAGAAAGGACAGTGGTGGTTTCTCAAGATTGTCGGTCTCCATCACCCCTGGTCTTCTTCCTTATCAGTATTCTCTGACCCGTAATGGACTGACTTCAGGGACTGACACAACCCTTTTTTGGACATCTGTACAGCTTATTGGTGCCCAGCTATCTTTCTAGTCCGTTATAAGGACCAACATTCTTATTTCACAATCTCCATATTTTCAACTTCTGAACTGAAAGAGTGTTGCTCTGAATTGATCAATTTTGATGATTGCCATAAATAGATTTCAACATTTAGTCATCTGAAGGATCTTCAATTGAAATACTTGAAGATATTTAAGAAGAAATAATTCTTAAACGGAGAAATTGATATTTTTTTTTGACATTTTCAAAATCGATTTCACGAAAAGTAAAATAGAAAAACTAAATTAACCTGAACAGAAGAATCCATAGCTACATAACAAACACAATCATCATTTTTTGTCTGCTTTTTTCTTTTACGATTCCTGTTGGTCGGACTTCTACTACAAAGAAACAAGAACTTATGAAAGTAGTATTAAAAAGTCATAAAAAGATTTTCAATATTTATTTCATTTGTTTTATTTACAAACAAAAATTAATGAAACTTTTTAATACAAATATTATTTTTAGTGAAAAAACATTTCTAGAATTTTACAAATGAATTGTATAAAAGTGATTTCAGAAAATTGTTGGTAAAAGAAATATATATGAAAATTGTTTTCAAGAATTACGCAGTTTCAAATTAACTTTGTAAATGTAAAAGTCATCTTAAAGACCTTTAATAATACAACTAAATGTGCCTAAAACTAAACATTCAATTATTTGATAATTTGTCAAAATTAGTTTCAAAATTTGAAATCAAAATTATTAAAAAAATGTTAAAAGTGGAAAAATGATGTTAGTAAAAGTTAAATGTTAGTAAAAAGCAGCCTTACTGTCGAACTTGGAGTTTTTTTAAAAATATTATTGCGAGATAGCAAACCAAGCTAATACCAATTCCTATGAAAATACCATTTAAAAGTGTTTTATCTGCAGAAAAGCAAAAATGATTTCAGATCAAATACATATTTAAAAATCAAATAAAAAATTAGTTCTAGTTTGAATCAAAATTTTCAAAAGCTTTAAGAAAGATTGAATTAAATAAAATCTTTAATCAAATCATAATTGAATCAAATGTTCTTAGGAAGAATTTTCATGCAGCTTTTCGTATTAGGAAAGTTTGATAAGTTTTTGAAATTATTTGGTTGGTTAGTTAGAACTAATGCAGCATTCATATCAGACTGATACCTGTTTGACTGATGATAAGTTAAGAATGATTTAAGATCTGTTAACCAAAAATATTCTCAATTACTCACCACTAAATTAACTAATAGATGATTGGTAAGAAAGTATTTAGAAAACTACATTTAAAATATCAAAAAGTTTTAAGAGATTTCACCAACAATGATACTTGTTCACTACTTTTCTAATGTAAACAAATCATTTACTTTAATTGAAATGTTTTCATAATTAAATATATGAGACTTTAAAATAAATTTAGTTTAAAATAATGAAATGAAATCAACGTACATGAAAAGGAATTAGTTTTCAGATTGTTATTTTGTAACATGGTGGAGTTTTTCATCAACCGATATACTACAGCTGTAGTTGTAGAGGCATTCGAGTTATGGCTACCGGTATATTGTGAAATGGTAACCAATGCGTTGGCAGCGGTCGTGGATGGTTTACTGGTTATAGATGATTTGCTTGTTGTGGATGGTTTACTGGTCGTAGATGGTTTACTGGTCGTAGATGGTTTACTGGTCGTAGATGGTTTGCTTGTTGTATATGATTCACTGGTCGTAGATGGTTTGCTTGTTGTATATGATTCACTGGTCGTAGATGATTTGCTTGTTGTATATGATTCACTGGTCGTAGATGGTTTACTGGTCGTAGATGGTTTACTGGTCGTAGATGGTTTGCTTGTTGTATATGATTCACTGGTCGTAGATGGTTTGCTTGTTGTATATGATTCACTGGTCGTAGATGATTTGCTTGTTGTGGATGGTTTGCTTGTCGTAGATGGTTCACTGGTCGCAGATGGTTTGCTGGCTGGTGGTTCTTGAGTAGAGGTCACTACTTGACTAGGTGTAGTGGTAGCAACTACTAAAAAATTCAAATTATCAAAAAATCATAAAAGTAAGGAACGATTTATAAATCTGAAAGTTAAATTCCAAACATCTGATGAAGAATCACAAAAATGTCTCAAAATTTACCTGCATGCATTTCAAACTGATAATCTTCAAGAAAAGCCCGAAGAGATGTGATATTATTTGATGTCGTTGGTTTAATATTTTTTCTCCTTTTCAAATAAACTTTAAAGACTCGTACTAAACCACCCTTTGAATTCTAAAAACATTCAAATCAATAAAAAGTTAGTCAACTCGTACATGGTAACCCTAATGTAGTCACTAAGGTTTGTTAGCTGTTTGTACTTTATATAAGAGTTGAACCAGTTCTATAAGATTGTCAGGCGAGTCAACTAAGTAACAGATGAATTTCAAACAAAAAACTGACAATAAATTCAGTTATTAAACCACCAACCTAGTTAATGATACAAGTATGTTTACATAAAACTATTTTGTATTCAAACATTTGCATATAAAAAACTATAAAACATCTGAAAGTCCTTTCAAAAGATTTTAACAAAAAGTAACACCCTTATCTCAACAACAAACAAAAAAAGTTTGACAAATGAAAACATTCTATTACAGTCTTTATTACGAGACTTGATACAGAGTAATGAAGTCAGAACTTTATTACAATAGAGCATAACACAAAAGTAATTACAATTAAATAGTCAGTAACTTTATGCTGAAGTGGTT
The DNA here is from genome assembly GCA_034620365.1 of Pegea sp. RAD2-039. Lineage (NCBI taxonomy): Eukaryota > Metazoa > Chordata > Thaliacea > Salpida > Salpidae > Pegea > Pegea sp. RAD2-039. The sequence goes on from JAQGEQ010000357.1 coordinate 335,399, forward strand.
ACTAATAAGATCTTACAATTTCTATCTGTTTTTTTAAGAAATTCGTTTAGGTTATAGAATAATAATATTTTAAAGAAAAAATTGCTAGCAACTACATCAAAGAATTGTATAGAAGAAAAATCATCTTTTGTAAGAAGAGTCTTTACTACATCAATTTTGTTAGCGTCAGGTGAGTCTTAATTATCTTTGATTAATTAAGAATCAGGGAGATAACAAAATTATTTATTATGTAGATTATCAATTTCAGTAAATTTCTACTTTAATAGTTACAACTTTTATGCTTTCTAAGAAATAATTAAAACAACATATGTGTAATCTACAATGTTACAAAATATAAAAAAAAATTTTAGAAGATATGAAATTAGAAAACTTTTGACCCAGATACTGCTTCTAATTATTCATTAAAACAATAGATTGATTTGACTTGAACAATTCTTAATGTTGAACAATGGAATAATTACTATCATACAAAAACAAATAAGATATTATTTGACCTTGACCAAATAGTGACCACTCAAAAACTTTGTATGTTAATTTTTAACTTTTTATCAAATAAATGAATTTTTAAGTAAAACTTATACTAGAAAAACTAAAGTTGATTGAGTTTAATTCTGAGTATTTTCAGCGAATAATAAAGTACAATTACCTAGATTTTATCAGTTATAATTAATTTTAAGAATAATCAAATATTCTAAAATTTATTGATAATAACCTAAAGATCTAATTGATAAATTATTCTAACATCTCATTATTATCAACTACAGAAATTTGTTTTTTAATAACTTTATAATTATTTCTAAAATATTTATTTTAAACTGTTAAGTTAATTTGTTTATCTTTTAATGCATATAATTTTCACAATGATTAGATTTGATAACTGTTATCAAAATATTTTACTAGATAATCCAAATTCTAATGACATCTTATTAATTAAGTGAAGATTAATGATTTGAAATAAGAAACAACTTACTATTACACCAGCATGTTGGGCTGAACAACAAACAGGAGAATATTCTGAATAAACAAATTGTCCCTCAGAATCAAGACCTCCTAAGACCTTACATTCAGTTGGATTACAAGGACTACATCTCACCAACCAACCTCCATCCGGCATCACTTCTTTTTGGAAGTAAGTAGAGGATCTTACTTCACAGTTATATTCTACAAAATATAAATTTTCACATCTTAAATTTCAAGGTGGCTAATCAAAAAATCAAAATCATTATTATTACTCTATAGCCATAAACTATAAAATATAAGATGATAAAATATCAATTAGAACTCAATTTACTATATAAACATTAAGATGGAATATTTCTTAATCTATTTTTTTACATAATCAGAAAAATTATTTATCTTTTTCATACTTAACTATTTATTTCAGGGTATCAAAGATATTTTTCATAATTTTCAAAAAAGTCACTAGTATTCATAATTATGGTGTGTTAACATAGTAAAAAAATAGAAATGTAGAAATTAGTTAGAAATAAACTAAACATCTTAAATTATTTGGTTTTGAAGTAAATTTTAAATATCTTAGTAAATGTTTCTAAAACTTCAGTATTTAAATATTGAATTTATAGCTGCAAATAATAATTACTGAATAATTCAACACATAAAGCTATATGATTAAAATAAATGAATATTAAAAAACAAATACTTTATAATTAATATTAATAGAACTTATATAAAAGTATTGAATATTGCTTTTACTTTAATGAATAATACTTTTGATTTTTTTAATCTTAATCAATTAATTAATAAAAACCCTTTTATAGATCTTAATTGATTTAAACTTAAAAAAGGTATACTTTCAATAAAAAATAATAATAAAAATAAATATTGAAGTAATACTTATCATCATCAAATTAATATAAACTTTCCAAAACTTTAAAAGAAAATGTAGAAAAATAAATTAAATAAATATAAAACTATAATTGTATAATATACATTGATACTTTGACATTTACAATAGTTTTAATTAAAAAAACTAACCATCAACATTTGATATAGATTGAGCAGTAAAGAGAAAATGAAAAAGAATAAGAAACTGAATCGACATTATTTTTGGATGTTCTCAATCTGTAGACCTTGAATTTAGACCAAGTAGATGGTTGTTCAAAATGGGCTTTTAAAGGTTATTTTTACAAAATATGTATTTTCCAATTATAGTTTAATTAATTACATTTTATGAAACTTTGGTTAATATCCAATGTAGACAAGAAATAAAATAGAAAAAGAAATGAAAATAATGAAAGATTATCAATCAAGCTATGAAAATTCATAGATAATGTAAACAGTGCTTTCGGCATGAACATTCCATTTTGTAAAGAAAAAAAACTTTTGTCTCACCTAAAACAGTTTCCATTTCTTCCACCACCGAAACATTTAATTATGAAAGGCTTCTTCAAAATTAAAATTGTTATGCCTTAGCAACCATTGCAGTATTTCCAACGAATATAATGCATCTACAAATGACTCTCTGACCTGTCATCTCCGTGTTCAAGTACTGTGACACTTCAGTGAATTAGTAGACGATGTGCAAAAGTTTTCTTCAGTTTTTTTTTACATAAAATCGTTCCAGCGTCACTCTAGCTTCCATATAAGTCTAAAAGGTCTCTAAGTCATCATACACATCTGGGGTTGTACAATTAACTCTTGCAATCATGTTATCTTCCTATTTGATATAATCTTGTTTGAAAAACTGGTATGATTTTACTTCCAGCGCTGCTTCTCCTTCGCTACCATCTGGCTATTCTGATGTATAAACAGACATTTTGTAAAGAGAGAAAAAACTATTGCTGGCGTTGCTGATAGCCAACTGAGACAACCGCTAGCCTGAAAAAGTTTAAAGTCATCAACTAAAATGAAAATAACTTTTTGACTGAAGTTTATCACTTTCAGGACAACGCATGTCTTAAACAAAGACCTGCTTCACGCAACGCTGTTTGCAGAAGTGAAAACGATTTCCCTAGTCGCGTATCAACTAAGCGTTTACTTTTACGCCCCAATGATTCTCTCTTTCTCATTAGACTTGATAATAGTAAAAAGAACCAACTTTACGTACCTTTAGATTTAGATTAGTAGATGGTTTGTGATAGAAATAAAATTTGATATTAAATCAATATTCTTAATTGTAGAAATTACTTTTAGAACAAGAAAAAGCTAATTTTACTTAGTTAAAAGTTTACAGAATTATTTTATTAAAAGAATTTGATTAGGTTGGTATAATTTAAAAGACGTTACAGCTATTCTTTTGCAGCTTACTTTGTGGGATAGCTAAAGAATTTTCAGTATTTTTTTTATCATTTAAGTTGTTATTTTTTTAAATGTTCACAATTTATACTAAAGTTACTTATATTTTCCAGTGATCTACACGAATCAGTGATAATGAAACAACCCACATTTCATATTGTTACTAAAATAATATTATTTATAGCTTTAGTAAGTTATTAGTTATATCATAGTTTAATTTTTGTGACTGTTTAGAAAAGAATTAGGATTAAAAGAGTGTTTTTAAAAGTCAGTTAGAAGAAAACTATGATTATGAGCTAGAATAATGTAAACTATGTTTAAACTATCATATTTTGATTTGTTTAGATGGATTTTATATTTTTAATCTTTTTTTAATCTATTTTTATATTTTTGTATAAAAATGCAGAGAGTTTAAAATTTGATAAGGTCTTGAGTCAAATTTAATTACATTTATTCAGTCTTTTTAGCTGATAATCTAAAATTAAATTATTTGTCCACCTAGTTCTTTTATCAAACTTTAAACTTAAACAAAAACTTCATTTTATATAACAAACCTTCATAAGTATTTTGACATAAGGCAAGTGATTGAGATTTGTAATTTATAGATGAGAGCATAATCAAGATGATAAATTGACCAAATTATATTGATTTTTCTTAAGATTATTAGCAAGTACTTTTTTCAGTAAAAATATAGATATTAATAGCTGCAAACAAAGAAATAAATAAAGACAATAATTGGCGATTTGAAATCAATAAATCAATTGTTAAGAATAATATATTTTGTATATCTAGATGAGTAAAATCTGTTTTACATAAAGTTAGATTAAAATTCTAAATAAGTTTTTCTAATTCATGTTAATTAACTTTATTTAGATTGTTTTCCTTAGTTTTTTGAAACACATCTTTTAAATGTGATGTAACCAGATAGATCAGTATTTTTTTTATAGATGAAATATTTGATTTATTGCGTAATATCTAACTTTTATTAAAATTTGATTTCAGCCATTTCTAAACTTAACCAGTAATCAACAACTTTTTTCTAAACCTAATTATGAAACATTTTAATGTAATGTTTAGTTATTAACATACGAAAAAAAAGCTGCCATAAAATCTGTGAGTATAAAAATTTCTTGAAATTATTTCCAATCGCTCTTTATTACAAATTCAAAAAAAATTTCTAAAACTTCTTTCAAGCAGCTTTATAATTTGATTACTAAAATAATAAAACAAAATATTCTGCTTTCTTCAATAATCAACCTACCTTCAAGAAAAGACTTTTTCAGCTTTGCTTGAAGCTAAACCTAAAATATTTAAAATGCTAACGAATGAACCGTAACAGGTTTTATATTTCGACATAAGAAACTGTAACTTAAAATAAGAAATATTTTTAATATTTAATAATTATTGTTCTCACAAACAAAATATATTCTTAAAGATAATATTTTATATTGTAAAATATACTAAGTTCACGAAATTTAAATTTATATTATGTAATTGCTCATGTAAAAACAACTTACATTTATTTTGAGATAAAAGTGCTAATGTTTTATTTACTATACTTCCATATCAACAAAATAGTTGCTGACGGTTTCTAGAATTCAATTTTGAAAAATATATTTTTACGATACAACAAAACTTACATAAAGTCAACAACTTGTTTATTAGAAAACTAAATATTATTCTTTCTCATTATGAAACTTGTTGCTAAAAGACCAGAACAGTTAAAGATATAGAAATAACTATTTAATTATATTGTTTTTAATATAATCTTTATAATTGTATTGAATAAAATAATTTAAATCATAACTTTATAAGATTAAAAATTAGTAAATTTTTAACAACTATTTAATCTAGTAATTGAATAAACTTTGGTTACATTAAACATTTTGTAAATTTAAAAGTGAATTAAGTATAACTTTCAATTAGTTTAATCTATTAAATATTCAGAAATCATTTTTTGAAGTTTGAAAAATTTATTCCAACTTTTTTGTATTGCTAGCAAAAGTATTTATTTCTATAGTTTTAATAACTTATAAATATATCGTTAATAGGTATAATTATCAAATATTATTTATATATTTTTTTATTTAATATATTCATACAAAATTTGCTGTTTTCATAATTAAGGATTATGTTTGATTTGAGAAAAAAATAATAGACTAAGTTTCATATCTAGCAAAATATAAATTAGTTTATGGAAAATTTGATAAATTAAAAGTTTAATTAAAAAGGTTCTTCCACCACAAAAAAACTTTGAAACAAAAACTAAATATTTGTCGATAAACCTGTTACTATAAATTAAATTTCTTTGAAATTTGTGTTTCTTGACTGAATTTAGGTAAATATATGTTTAGTTATGGATTAAAATAATTTTTCAAACTCTTATTAAAGTTGTAATGGAATATTTTGAAAAAGACTAAAGTTTAAAAACTTTAAAACTATTTCAATTTCTATTATATAAAAACTCCTTCAATTAAATTTAGCTGAAGTATTTTTTAATCGTAAATCTTTTAAGCAACCACAAACACGTTCAAATGTATAAAACAATTATTAACCTTAATCTATCAGCAACAATTTCTTAAAAAATTTGTCATAAGGATATTTTCGAAACTCAGACGAAACATCAATAACTATTATGTTTTTACAATCCTGAAAGTATCTCGAATAATCAGTCACAGTTTAGACACATTCTCTGATGAAAATAGTATGAAGGAACAGTTTTTAAATAGAAAAAAGCATTAAAGCACCACGACAAAACTGTTCTTTAATTGGTTCAATCCTTTAGTTCTAGCTCATTGGTTCGATTTTGTATTTTTAAAGCTTCAATGAAAACAAACTTTAATGACAAACTTTGTGGTGAAGATGACCTAAGTAATTGGGAGTTCTTTTCAAAAGTCACAACTTTATTATATAGCTTAATCAAACTGAGGTTTACGAGAAGTAACGGTTTTTAGACTATGATAATAGTTTTCAGAGACTAAACGCTCTATTTAATATAAATATTGAGTTTTATGAGAAATAACATTTAAACTAGAAGTTGTCACAGATTATCTAATTGGAGATTGCCTATAAGATAAAGAAAATAAAAATTAAATAATACAAAAAGTTTCTTATAAGAAGTATGATTACTGATTCATCTTTATGAAAATTTCTCTAAAATGTATAAAATATTTTAAAATTATGTAAAAATAATAAAATAAAACAGTAGTAAAGAAATTATAAAGTGCTTAGGGTTGAATATAGTTATTCAAAGAGAGTTTTTCTATATAATATAAAAATGTAGCCAGTAAAATAGCTGGATAAATAGAACAGATGGAAAATTAAATTAGACTTCTGTCAAAACCGGTTTCAAAAACTATGACTCAGACATTAAAAACAGAAACACAAATACTTATCTATAGAATTTACTAGTAAAAACACTTGTTTAAAAACTCAGAACTTTAACAATAATGAAAAATTATACTTTTATGCTAATTACATCTTATAAAAGATAATTTTCATTAACCTGATGATCTTAATGTTTTATATGTAAGTTTTTTCTAACTACTTAACAGGTTTCATTGTTGAAATTATTTCTTATTGCTTCCATCAAAATCTTGTTCTTCTTTTGCCACTTGTATAAGGCTTTCACTTTCATTTTTTTACCCTTTTTTTCGCCCATCACTAAATAAGACTGCATCTTTTTTCTTCTACTATTGTTCCTACCTTCTTTGCTAACTAATTGAGGACAATCACACTCTTCTCCATATACTATAAATCTCACACGTTTCAATTCATCACTTTCCAAATTTCTAGGTTTGTAAATGATTTTTTTACGGCTTGTGTTGATTTTGTGTCCTCTTCTTACACGGATGCTTTTTCTACTCTTTATCTTCACAACTGTAAACAATTTTGAATAAATCACTTTAAACACTTATCCATAAGAGAAAAGAACTGTGTATGAGATGAAAAAGTGCTGTAAGAATTTTGTTTAAATTTGATTGGAGAAAATGTTCTATTGTTTGGTAGAACAGTTTGTGAAAAAATATTTATGATATTTCATTCAAAGTTGTAGAAATTACTCATATTAATTAAAATTTATTTAAAATCAAAAATTTAATTAGAACATTTGTAGGTTTCTGAAGCAATTTAATTGGAAATTTTTATATCTGTTCACTCTAGATAAAGGTGAAAAAACATACATTGAAAAAAGTAATTAGCTTTTGGAAGAGGTGTAACTCAAAATTAACACAAATTTGTTTTAGTGACTCAACAAAAGTTTGGTGTAAATATTTTTTTTTGTTTTGTTTGAATTAAATTATACAAATTTATTATCTAAATAAAACTCACCAATGTCACTAGAGCAGAAATCATGATAAAGCAGGGAGAGTTCTGGTTGACCTTGACAAGGAGGACATACTGAGTTTGCTGTAAAAATAGATACTTGCTAAAAGCATCAGTTAACTTTTCAGATTTCAATCAATTGAAGATCAATTAGAAATTTGAACATTTTTTTAGAATTAAGTGAAAATATTTAAAACAAATTTTATTTTGTAACTGATGTAATAGCTAGTAAAACATCTGAATTTTATATTAATTAGATACCGTAATGAAAAGTTTTAATTTACTTACTTGTGATTGGTGATGTTGTGGTTGAAATCTTGCTTACTGGCATACTAGGTGTTACTGTATCATAAATATTTTGCCATATTTAAAACACAGTAGTGATATAAATGAACTTTTTTAAGTTTGAACAATATCTAATTCATGAAAATGTAATTTGAAGGTCACAAAAATGTTGAGTAAGAAACCTGTTTGCATTTTGTAACAATAATCTTCAAGATTCACAGGCAAAGATTTGATGGCGTTAGATGTCACTGATTTAACTCTTTTAAGTCTACTGTGATAACTTTTAAAGACTCGTACTAAACCACCCTCTACACTCTAAAAAATATAAAATAAAAACTGAATATTTAAAAGATTTCAAATAAGAAACAACTTACTATTACACCAGCATGTTGAGCTGAACAACAAACAGGAGAATATTCTGAATAAACAAATTGTCCCTCAGAATCAAGACCTCCTAAGACCCTACATCCGGTTGGATCACAAGGACTACATCTCACCAACCAACCTCCATCCGGCATCACTTCTTTTTGGAAGTAAGTAGAGGATCTTACTTTACAGTCATAACCTTTGAAATATTAAATGAAACTTATAATCAGTTGGAAATTGAATCTAATTAAAGTAAAGGTCAAATTTGATGAAATATATCTCACTTTCTATGTTTTGAGAATCTTGAGTCGATCTAAAGATGTTATTAACAGCTGGCAATTCTTCAATTGCAGGTTTTGATGCTTTATCCTTTAGTCCTTTATTTGATACATCAACTATATTTGTAATATTATAAAAATTAGTATTTTGTTACTAAATAAAAGTTAAAAAGCAAAAAAAATCATCTTTCTATCATTTTAAACGTTTAAAGATTAAACTTCAAAAAAGTTGTTATTGTGAAAACTAAAGATGATACTTTCAAAAATTGTTGATTGAAGAGATGGTATTGAGACATCAAAGAAAATCAAACAAAATTTGAACTGGAAATATAATACTTGGAAATTTATTGTCAAAACAATTATAAAAAGGTGAGGTAGTTTATGATTTGTATCAAACTCCATTTAAAGTTTTAGTTTTTATCGAAATAGTAAAACATCTGAATAATTTTGTTACATATCTACAAAAGTATTCCTTTAACAACTCATAAGATAAAAATTCAAATAATTTATGTAAATGACAGCCACTAAAAATAGTTTGTTCAAAAATATATATTTCTAACCATAATATAAAATGGAAAACAATTTACTTCATGTTTATAAAAGATAAAAACAAAGTTCCAAATGTGATAAGCAATTTGATAAAATTTAAATTTGTAAAGTAAAAAAACAATTCTAAAAACTTGAAACCATTTTTGAGAAGTTTTATATCACAATAAATTTAAATAGGTTAAAAATCAAAACAAAGAAGATAGATCAATATTATTACAATAAATATCACGGAGACAGATAAAAACAAAAATTTTATATTCACTGGACCTAAATAAGCTCTTAAAATGCTTAAACTAATAAAATAGTTTGAAAAAAAATCACATTTGAGGTAGTTAAAAAACTTACAAAGATAACTTATTCAAGTAAAATTAGAAACCAGTCTAAAGACTTATTTTTGTATTTTTGTAAAGATTATAGAATTAACAAAATTCCAGTCATTAAAAACCAAAAATTATCTTGAAAAGTTTGACCCAAATACTTTACAAAATTTAGAAGTTAAAAATAAATGTTACCTCCATTAAAACTTCCAGCAGTTTTCAGTGGTTCTTGAGTAGAGGTCACTATTTGACTAGGTGTAGTGGTAGCAACTACTAAAAAATTCAAATTATCAAAAAATCATAAAAGTAAGGAACAATTTATAAAAACAATTTTTAAATCTGAAAGTTAAATTCCAAACATCTGATGAAGAATCACAAAAATGTCTCAAAATTTACCTGCATGCATTTCAAACTGATAATCTTCAAGAAAAGCCCGAAGAGATGTGATATTATTTGATGTCGTTGGTTTAATATTTTTTCTCCTTTTCAAATAAACTTTAAAGACTCGTACTAAACCACCCTTTGAATTCTAAAAAATATAAAATAAAAACTGAATATTTAAAAGATTTGAAATAAGAAACAACTTACTATTACACCAGCATGTTGGGCTGAACAACAAACAGGAGAATATTCTGAATAAACAAATTGTCCCTCAGAATCAAGACCTCCTAAGACCCTACATCCGGTTGGATCACAAGGACTACATCTCACCAACCAACCTCCATCCGGCATCACTTCTTTTTGGAAGTAAGTAGAGGATCTTACTTTACAGTCATATTCTACAAAATATAAATTTTCACATCTTAGATTTGGACATGACTAATCAAAAAGCTAGTTTTATAATCAGCTAATTAAAATTTATACAGACCCATTTTTAATTGAAATAAACTGTGTTAGTGGAATCATGTTATAAAAAATAATTTACAATTTGCTCAAAATCTATAAAAATAATTACAAAGATAATTTACAAAAGTACAAAAATTAATTCAATCAAATATAAATTAACCATTTGTTATTTTTACTAAAAGCAATAATTTCAATATTTCAGAAAAATACTATTTGAGTAAAAAAGTTCAACTGAAAACAAACTGTAAATTATTTGCAATAATTAAAAATTTATTTAATTTAATCACTTCATAATAACATTTGAATTAATCAATTTTAATATTAAATTAACTTTAATATTAATATTTTATCAACTTTTATTTAAAAAAGATTACCTGTAATTGTCGTTGCTTGTAATCTAAAAGCAAAACTACAAAAAAGTTGAAAAAAAATGTGAAAGCGAATCACCTCCACCATTGTATTGAAAATGATTCTATCTTTTAATTCTATTGTTGCTGTAGTTAAGGGGAAAATTACCAGACTAAAATGATCTGAATTAGAAAGTGATAACAAACTGTAAATTATTTGCAAAATAAAAAAATTATTTAATTTAATCATTTTGTAATACAATTTTAACATTTAAAATAATCTATTTTGATAGATTAAATAAAAATGTTTTATCAACTTTTATTTAAAAAAAATTGCCTGTAATTGTCGTTTCGTGTAATCTGAAAGCAAAACTACAAAAAAGTTGAAAAAAATGTGAAAGCGAATCACTTCTACTATAATTATTAATAATGATTTTAATTTTTAATTCTATAACTGCTATCCTTGAGAACTTTGACAGAAATTTTTGAGAATTTTGATTTAGTCGTCAATTTTAACTTAGTTGTTAGAAATTTAAATAGTACTTGTTTTGAAATAATCTATTTTCAATTGCGGAAAAAAATCAAGAAAACTGGTAATAAATTTGTTGGCACTAAAACTTTTAATGTACAAATTCAAATGTTTAAAATATTATTCATAAATTAAGTTACTGTATTTATATATAATTTTATTACTAATATCTACAAAAACAAGTAAAAATTGTGTAATCTATACAAAAAATAAAACTAAAAACCAAAATATTCTTTTGGTAAAAGTGTATCATGACTTTTTTATTGTCTTTGCAAAATTTGTTTTTTTAGCTTAACCAAAACTAAGCTTTTAGAGTCATAGTTATAGAGCCACTTGTCAAAAAAGCTCACTAATGCTATAGCCGCTTGTTTTTGATATTATGTGGGAAAAAATTGTTTAAAGAATTATAAAAATGATAATCATTCCTCTATAATCTTCTCTAATCAGTCTACAGGTGTTATCATCAACTCAGCCTTTACTTTTACGACTTTATGATCATCTGAAAATGAAAATAATTTCAAATGTTCACAAATGTTTTCAAATGTTAACAAATTTATATTTACCTAAATTTTAAAACAAATTTTCTTTTAAAATATAAAATTTTGAGTAATCACACATATATTACAATTACTATATAAAAAAAGGATTTTATCAGTGTATTTAAATTAAAAAAGGTTTAGAATTTTAAGGTGACAGATTTTTTGAAGTTATTATTTTTGTATAGATTTTTCAAAAGTTTGTTTGGTTATTTGTATAAACTGATCATTACAAGAAATTTTATCAGATCAGCTTTGTAAATTATCTTATTTTACTATTTATAGCTTTATTTAGTCAAAACTGTTTGGTACTAAACATGAAGTATTTTCTTTATCACTATGTTTGTTTTCTATTTCTTCTAACTTTTGGTTCAACCAACGCAGTCAAACATGTTTACAGTCAGTTATTATACTTTTAAATAATAAATTTTATAATTTGATGATAAATTAAAGTTTCATAAAACAACTATTATCATAAGTCAGATAAAATTATAACTAATTAGTTCTAAATTTCAGTATAAGATGTTAAATGCTAAAAAAGTTCTTGTAATAGTTTAAAAAGTGCCGTTTTTATTGCATAGATCTTACAAAGTTTGTATTGTAGGTTACAATTGTTATACAACTGCCGTACTTGACTTTGAAAAAGCCGACTCTATACCTAATAGTGGGTGGATAGTTAAATGTCCTAGCTGTAACACCAGTGAATGTCATGTTGAGGGTGGTTCATACAAAGATCAATTTATTTATAGTAAAAGTTCACAATTATGTTGCTCAGCTATACATACTGGAGTGATTGTAAGTTTCTATTTATTCTTCAAAAATCTAAATCATAGGTTACACTCTGGCAAACTTAATCAGATATACTAAAAACTTTCTTTTAATTCAGTCTAACCGTGGAGGCTTGATTAGAGTTAGAAAAGTTTTTCAGACTGATAAAATGGAATTTCAGGCAATTACAATGAACAATATCACTTCGCATTCATTGATTCGTCATCTACCTCATGGATATAAAATAAGATCTTGTAAATTGCTAGTTTTAAAAACTGATAGTTTTTTTAGTTAAAGCTATTTTTAGTTGTAATAATTTTCTAGCTCAAAGAAATGACAGTTGTAATAGACATTCTGTGTAAAAATTCATCAATTTTGAAATTGTTCTTTATTTAATTTTATTCAATCTAGGAACTTTTCTAAAAATACTGCTAAGTTTGACTAATAGTTTTCAGAAATTTGAGGTTACAATCTGTTATTACTTCTATATAAACATTTGAAATTATGTTTACAGACATTTATACAACAACAGCTAAAACTATAAGCAAAACTTTTGCAATAACGTCTAAACAAATCAGTTCAACAAATGGATTAACAACTGAAAAAGGAATAACGGCCACAGAAACAAAGTTTCCTAAAACTGAAAAACCTACAGATGAAATTTTAACAAGTTAGTTTAAGTTGTTTTTAGCAACCAGAAAATATTTTAAAGAAATTTTTGTTATAATCAAAAAAATTGAACAAAAGCAGTTTCCTTATAAAATAAATGTGGCGCATTTGAATTGGGTAACAATAGAATATTTTGCCGCTTTGGTAAATGCATAGTTTATTCATAGTCTAAAATCCTATTCTATAGATGTCTAAATTATTGTGAAGTGAAGGCACTATTTTTTCTTGCGTGAAAATTTTTACTTTTATAATTGAATAAAGCTCTCTTAAAGATTTGTTATTATTATAATAAGTAAAAATAATCATCATATTTTCTTATTTTTTTAGGTTTAGAACCAACCGAGGTTAAATTTAGAGGTGAATTTTAATAAATATACTTACTAAATATTTAAGTCTTTTTATTTAATTATTTTATTTTCAATCTTTGAAAGAGAAAAGTTAAAAGTTTGAATAAAAATTTACTTTACTAGAAACTACTGTATTTTATGGGATATTCTATGGAAGTATTATTCTGACTAGTACAGTTGCTCTCTTGATATTAGCCTGCAAGTTATAGTGAGTTGAATGGTTATATAAAACTGAAAACTATTTTATGATTTTTTATAGTGACAAAATATGTAAGAAATCGAATAAATATCCAATAGAAGATACATTTGAAGCGGTAAAAATCAGTTTTCTGCTGAAATATTTTTACATCTTAAACAATTATTTGAATTTTTAACAGCCAATTTATAAGCGTCGAAACAAATCGTTGAATAAAAGAAGAATAGTTTCTTTCGCAAGAAGAACACCTTTGTACGAGGTCCCAATGGTATGTAATGAAAATCCAAATGTAGATTTGATTGATTTCAAGAAAGATACTTCAAGTCAAAACATGGTGATATATTTAAAAATAACTTTTAAATATGAATTTTACTATCTTTATCTTCACTTTTAGAACACTGAAAAAGAGGAGGATTCCTTCACAAGCACTTCAAAAATTGATTCAAATACATATAAAACTTATCCAGCTGCCTTTAATTAATAAAACTTCATTATTACTACAATTTTTCATTCTTTTTTTTATAATTTTTTCCCCATTTCCAATGGTTTGTCTTACCTACTTTATTTTGATATTTATCATATATTTTGTAATTATTTAAACCTTTTCTATTCTTATAGCTTAAATTTTTACTTATAACGTAATCTTTACTCTTGTGAAATAAAATAAACTAATCGTAGTCAAAGACATATATACTCTTTAAAATTAAAATTTAGTTAATCATCAATGTTAGATTATTAATATATGAATACTAATTTATAATAAATAGCTAGTTAAATAACTACTGTTAGTAATAACAGCTCTTTAATATATTAACATAAAAATTAAAAAGAAGAAATTAACTTACAAAATTAAATAAAAAGACCATAATTTACATTTCGATGCCATATAGATAATCTAAAGGTCATGTTGACAACCGTAGTAATAATGAGTAGGTGATGTCACTCCCACGTTTCACTCAATCAGCATTTTTTTTATTTTTGGTGCTTTTGTCCTTTACAAACGGGAATTATGTTATTGGTACATTATCTTAATTTATTAAATTTATAGTAAATGTTTTTAAACCTTTAGTCGATCAGTAAAATATTATTTTAAGAAGATAAAAGTGGTAAACAAAATTATTTTTATATATAACTAAACCTTTTACTACCTTATAAATATTTTGAATATTTGAACTTTAGTTGAATATATAAAATATTTTAAAGATATTTATAAATATGGAAATAGACTATTAGTTCTATTAGACTATTAATAATGACTTATTAATTAAAGACTTTTAAAAACTCGTCAAAAGTATATAAGAATTCATATATTCAATTAGTATAGTCTTAATTTAGTAAACAGTTTTAATTTGATATTTTATAAATCTAAGTTATACTTATTTTACATAAATTATTTTTTAGGTTTTATGCTTTGTAAATAATTATTATTTGATATAGTTAATGTGCTATAGAAAATATTGTTTTATAAATATCTTCAGCTTATTGCAATATTTGATTCATTTAAAAATACAATTTTTCTAAAAGTTATAAGTCTGAAAATCAATAAATTTAGTATATTTATTTAATAGATTGGTGATACCAAGTCTTATGAAAATATTTTTTCAGAGTATACTTGCGAAAGTAGACCAACATTGCATTTTGAAAAGAATGTAATGCCCGC
This sequence comes from Pegea sp. RAD2-039, assembly GCA_034620365.1. Lineage (NCBI taxonomy): Eukaryota > Metazoa > Chordata > Thaliacea > Salpida > Salpidae > Pegea > Pegea sp. RAD2-039. The sequence goes on from JAQGEQ010000357.1 coordinate 350,670, forward strand.
TGATGGCTGGCTTGTTAAATGTCCACCTTGTGATCCTTCTAGTTGTTATGTTCTTGGTGGAAAAAACAGCAATAATCAATTAGTATATTCAGAGTATACCCAAATTTGTTGCTCTTCACAACATGCTGGTATCACTGTTAGTAATCATTTTATAGTATTACTTATTAGTGTAAAACTACCCAAATAATCCAGTGATTCTTAGCTTTCTTGGTTGTGATGTACTCTTTATTTTCATCATGTATATGTGAGCTTCCGTCACCTAGTTGGTGGCTACCAAGCAGGCTCTCTCATTTTAAGGAAACCAATAAACTGAATTATGATTCTTTATCATTAATGATTGCGATTATTAGTTTATTTTTTTTCATTCATAAAAACTCATGAATTTATTGATAATTTTGTAGGGTGAAAAGGAGGGTGGTTTTGTGATAGTTGTAAAAATTCATCATGATACTAATATAAGAACTCAAGCAATCACATTAAATAACATAACATCTAAAGGAGTATATCATGAAGACTACCATTATGAGCTACTACCTGGTAAGTCTTTTTTATTGATTTGTAAATATTATTGGAGTTATGCTGAAAGTAAGTTGTTAGACAAAATTTATTTTTCAATTATCAAAAATTATTTTGCAGTAAATTAAGTCAAAAAAATATTATTTGCTGACATGTAATATATTCTGTAATATATAAAAGTAATATATACTTCATCTGTTTGCTTGATTATTATTATCATACCCACCTACCAAGCAGGATTTTCCGGGTTTGTTATACCCAGTCATCAGTCTAATAAATAGACAATTTAATTTGTTTTTATGTCTACAGTAAGTTCTATCACAACTTTGACTAGTAAATTAACAACTAGTAAGTCATCAACAACCACTACTAGTATTCCATCAACAACCAGTGAACCATCAACAACCACTACTAGTATTCCATCAACAACCAGTAAACTATCAACAACCACTACTAGTATTCCATCAACAACCAGTGAACCATCAACAACCACGACTAGTATTCGATCATTAACCAGTAAACCATCAACAACCAGTAAACGTCTAATTAACACAACCAGTATTCGAACAATTGTATCAAGAAGTCATCCACTATTTAGAGCAACCAATAAAAGACCACCAAATAAAAGCAGTGTAAAGCCACCAATGATTCCAGCTTTTAATGAAACGATGGTAGACGAATTAACAACCGACAAACTTATTGGAGGTTTGATTTTTCACAACGTCTTCACTTTTTTATCTAAAATATTTATATTTATAGATATGGATTTACTTTATGGTGTTCTTATTGGGGTTGGCTCTTGTTGTATTCTCTCTGTTTTACTTGTATTTGTAAAGACGCTCAAAAACCGGTAATTGAAATTCTATGACCCCAAAAGTGTTAGCTGTTTTAATATACCACCCTTAATTACCAAGCAAAAGGTCTTCTTATGTCTAAAACTATGCAGCAAACCAACATATTTTGATATTTTACTTGAAATTTCAATCAGTATTTTTTTAATGTTACTTTTCAGATTGTTCAGATTGTAGGTATGACTAATAATTGTTTGATAAGCTTATCAGTAAGATAAGAACTTCATTTTGAATTTCAAATGATTCACAAAAATTCAAGAACTAAAAACAGGAAAAATAAATTCAGAATAATTAGTCATAGATAAATCAAATGCTTGGTGGTTGAGGGTACTGAGACAACAATGAACACTTCATAGAAGTTATTTCGAGCTTGTAATAATTTAAAGTTTAATAATTTGATAATTATTGACTTTTTAAGTAATTGTTTAATTTGAGTTTTGCATTTATAGGAAAAACAAATCGCTTGATTCGTACAGAAGATATCGTCAATCAATTGATACAAGGCCTTGCGTATGCTACGTAGCATCTAATTCAGATGCTCAAGTAAGTTCTGTATTTAACCTTGTTAAAAGACGTTTTTAGAACCAAAAATCTGATTTTGTTCTTATTAACTTTTTAAAAGAATGTAGTTTCAGGCTGTTTTTATAGTTAGATGGGTTCTATTTAGATAACAAGCTCAAAATCTTTACAAAAATCAGTGGAATGTTTAGATAGTGCACTAAATTAACTGAAATATCAAAATAAGTTTTCAATTGGGATAATCTTCACAACTAAAAATTCAATTTTAAAAACTTTAAATTATTTTTTAGAAGTTTCATATTACAACAAATAAAAATAAAAAAAGTGTTTAGAAAAGAAAACAGAAATTCGATATTAATACAAATATTAAGTTGATAGCCAAAAAGAAAACAATCTTTGCAGTTACTCAAAGTTGAATGTAATTTTTAACATAAATTCACATATTTCAGAGTACCAATAATATTATTGAAAGTCTTAAACATCATAAATAGCTTAAATTTCAAGTTTACAAAATGAAATAAGAATGTTGGTCCTTATAACGGACTAGAAAGATAGCTGGGCACCAATAAGCTGTACAGATGTCCAAAAAAGGGTTGTGTCAGTCCCTGAAGTCAGTCCATTACGGGTCAGAGAATACTGATAAGGAAGAAGACCAGGGGTGATGGGGACCGACAATCTTGAGAAACCACCACTGTCCTTTCTTTGGGTACCAGGTCAAAAATACTTGAGATATGTGGGAATTTCACGAAAGAATTTTAATGATGTGGGGTTGGGTTCCTTTCCATGATATTTTGAAACTTTTGGCAGCTATAATTAATTTCTTATAAACTCTAAAATCAATTTGTCTAACAAGTTCTTTCTCAATTTCTATTTTCAACAGGGATTAATGCATGACCCCGAGACATGTGAACGAGATTGCTCCAACAAACAGAAGCAGTCAGATGCAGGTCTAAACTTATCAAAAGAAGATTGCTCAGGAGATTGTAATGATTGCTCTGTTCAATCTTGCCATCAAAAATACTCTTTCTAAAATAAATGTTTTTGGCACTCAAGTTAAACATTAGAAGCAAGTAAACGGAGAAAATATATACTTTATACGATTCTGAAATTTTATTAAAGATAATTAAGCAGTAGTTCGTAGATGTTGTGTTATTTTAGCAGATTTAATTCAACCATTTAAATAATTTTTCGTAGTTTATTTTCATCTCTAGATATTTATGTAAATTACAAAAAAATTAATTATTTCTTTTTAGTGATAAGTTGAAGCAATCCGGAAAATATTTTCGTTTTCAATTTAAAAAATAAATTTCAATAATTGTTTAAATTCTTTTTCTATTTGTTCAAGAAAGTATGAATGAAATTTTTTCATTTGCATTTAAACTATTTTTGCAATTTTTAATGAAATATTATCTAATTTGTTTGTAAGAAATCTTACATTTCTAAAATAATATCCGTTCTTAAATTTGTAATACAATTTTCATTTGGTTTGCTTTTAACGTTTTAAATGTTCAGTAATAAAAGTTTGAATTTTCTATCGATGTGTCATTGTTAAATATTTAGCGGAAACCTCATCTGAAAAAGCATTTACTTCTTAACGTTACATTTGAGCTGAATTTGTCTAGTCAGTTTTATCAATTGTAAAAAACACATTAAAAATAGATTGAAATTTACAAAAACTTAGAGAACATAAAAATATCTTCAAAAGATGAAACTTAACAAAAGAAAAGTAAACAATTTTTTAAATTAATCTCATCAAATTGTTAAGTTAACAGAGCTAGCAACCTTTTAAGAAGGTTTGAATTGACAAAAGGTGTAGTTATCAAAAATTGTCCTTATTTACTTAAAAACCACCAATAATATATTTAGATGTAGATTAAATAAGAATAGTGAATACCAAGTTAATAAAGCTTCTAAAAAAGTGGAAGTAAGATTATCATATTTATAAACGGATATCATGAACATTTAGATGCTTATTTTAACTTCAAAATATTTAATACCCTTTAAAAAATTACTAATAAGTAACTATTAAAATTCGAAACTTTAATATTTGTTTGTTTATGATAGTAATTATTCAATTTTTATTTTATAACATTGTAGATTACACATATGTTGTTTTAATTATTTCTTAAAAAGCATAAAAGTTGTAACTATTAAAGTAGAAATTTACTGAAATTGATAATCTACATAATAAATAATTTTGTTATCTCCCTGATTCTTAATTAATCAAAGATAATTAAGACTCACCTGACGCTAACAAAATTGATGTAGTAAAGACTCTTCTTATAAAAGATGATTTTCTTCTATACAATTCTTTGATGTAGTTGCTAGCAATTTTTTCTTTAAAATATTATTATTCTATAACCTAAACGAATTTCTTAAAAAAACAGATAGAAGTTGTAAGATCTTATTAGTAACCACTTCAGCATAAAGTTACTGACTATTTAATTGTAATTACTTTTGTGTTATGCTCTATTGTAATAAAGTTCTGACTTCATTACTCTGTATCAAGTCTTGTAATAAAGACTGTAATAGAATGTTTTCATTTGTCAAACTTTTTTTTGTTTGTTGTTGAGATAAGGGTGTTACTTTTTGTTAAAATCTTTTGAAAGGACTTTCAGACGTTTTATAGTTTTTTATATGCAAATGTTTGAATACAAAATAGTTTTATGTAAACATACTTGTATCATTAACTAGGTTGGTGGTTTAATAACTGAATTTATTGTCAGTTTTTTGTTTGAAATTCATCTGTTACTTAGTTGACTCGCCTGACAATCTTATAGAACTGGTTCAACTCTTATATAAAGTACAAACAGCTAACAAACCTTAGTGACTACATTAGGGTTACCATGTACGAGTTGACTAACTTTTTATTGATTTGAATGTTTTTAGAGTTTAAAGGGTGGTTTGATACGAGTCTTCAAATTGAAGTTTGTTAAAATATAAAAAGCTTCACAAAATCAATTGAAGAATTTTTTAATATTTTTCAATCGCTTTAAAAAAAGTAAAATCTTTTTGGTACAGTATACAGCAATCTCAGCGATCTCTAATTTCAGAAGATTCTGCAACATGGAGAAACACCATCCATATCTTTTGCTGAAAAAGGGTTGTGACAGTCCCTGAATTTCAGAATAAAAAAATACTATTTGAGTGAATAAGTTCAACTGAAAATAGACTGTAAATTATTTGCAAAAATAAAAAAATTATTTAATTTAACCATTTCCTAATAAAATCTTAATATTTAAATTAATTTATTTTGATAGATTAAATAAAAATGTTTTATCAACTTTTAAGTTTTGACTTGAAGTATCTTTCTTGAAATCAATCAAATCTACATTTGGCTTTTTATTACATACCATTGGGACCTTGTACAAAGGTGTTCTTCTTGCGAAAGAAACTATTCTTCTTTTATTCAACGATTTGTTTCGACGCTTATAAATTGGCTGTTAAAAATTCAGATAATTGTTTAAGATGTAAAAATATTTCAGCAGAAAACTGATTTTTACCGCTTCAAATGTATCTTCTATTGGATATTTATTCGATTTCTTACATATTTTGTCACTATAAAAAATCATAAAACAGTTTTCAGTTTTATATAACCATTCAACTCACTATAACTTGCAGGCTAATATCAAGAGAGCAACTGTACTAGTCAGAATAATACTTCCATAGAATATTTCATAAAATACAGTAGTTTCTAGTAAAGTAAATTGTTATTCAAACTTTTAACTTTTCTCTTTCAAAGATTGAAAATAAAATAATTCAATAAAAAGACTTAAATATTTAGTAAGTATATTTATTAAAATTCACCTCTAACTTTAACCTCGATTGGTTCTAAACCTAAAAAAATAAAAAAATATTGTGATTATTTTTATTTATTATAATAATATTAACTCTGTAAGAGAGCTTTATTCAATTATAAAAGTAACAATTTTCACGTAAGAGAATTTTATTAAATAAAAACGGAAGCACGAAGAAGATAAAGATCGCGACCTCGCTCTCCTTTCATAGATCTGTTTCGTTGTATCTTTCTTCTTATGATTTTACATCTAAACTTTAAACCTTCAATAAGATTAATTTTATGAATAATTACTTCAAATTAGTTTTATTTCTTTAATTCTTAAATTTAGAATCTAAAATATTCAGATATGTAGCATATGTTGGATTTCTTTTAAAGAAAGATGAGGTAAAACCTCTTAAAGTAAATGTTGTTAGTGTAAAATTTTGGTTTAAAGTGTCTAGTAGTCGACTTTATAAAATCAAAAACTTTCATCTTGCTGCTTTTAATACTCAGATTCCATTGGCTTGTAGATGTCTATTTTAAGCAAAAGTTTTTAGTAACCCTCTTTTAAAATGTTTTATGAAATGTATTTTTAGTAAAATTTATCTAATTTCATTTATATCTAAAATAATTCTTCACAATGAAAAAATCTTATTTATCTAAAACATTTTCAACTTATTTTTTTATTTTAAGTTTTTCGATTAATAGATCGAACTAAAAAGCTCAAAAAACCAAGAATATATTCAAACCAGTACATCAACTGTGAGTTAAAACAATTAAATAAAATATAAAAAACCAGAAATTCAAAGTCCAACTAAAATAATAACTATTTTTTCTGTAATTTTGGAATAAGTAGTTTATTTTTTTAACGATAAAGGCAATATACATTTTTTCAGTTTTTTGAAGTTTTGAAAGATTTGAAGTTAATAGTCAAAACAATTATTTAAATCTTAGAATTTATTTAAAAATAAACAAGTAAAAAAAAAGTATAAGTAAGTTTTTAGGCTATAAAACGTTATACTTATTGTAAAATACTGTAATTGATACATAAAAATATTGAATAAATATTTCTGTGATTACAATTTTTGACAAAATTAAATCCTGTTTCATAAGCAACTTCAAAGATAGACTATCTATAAGTATTCTTATAACTCTTATGAGCTACTTGTTACAAATTAATAATTTAAAAAGCTTTCTGGGAATAACTTCAACTTCTTGAAAGATATTTATAGAGTTTCATTTCTTTCAAACTAAAGAATTTTTTATTTTCTAAATCAATTGAGTAATGATATCAAATAATATTTCCTAAATTACTTTAATAGTCTCAGTGGATTTTTCTTCAAACCTAGATACTTCAGAGTTACTAATTGATAAAAAGACTCCAAATAAAAGACTTTATCATCAAAATTTAAAAATGTAATCTGTGGTGATCCTAATTATTTGGCTTTATCAAGTAAAAAAAAAATTTATGATGTTTTGATACAATTGTTTGTAAGATAATTTTATTTTAATAAAATTTTTCAAGCTTTTCTAGTAGAAGGTACTTTTTTTTAAATTAGAATATTCAACCAATTTCGATCAAAGGTTTTTTATTTAAAGATAAAGAAATTTGATGTTTCCTTAGTTAAGAAATGTTATTATATAATTTATAACCAACATTATTAATTTTTTTTATGTAAAATTTGATTATTTAAAAGACAGAATTAGGTAATAAAACTTTCCTTATATTAAAATTAATCTGATTTTTGTGTTTAGCTGTAATTGTAAGTTTAATTGCTTGGGATCTATTTATATTTGATCTTTATTGAAATTATCTAATTAATTTTTTAGCCAACTATATAACTAATCTTAAACTTTGCAAAGTTGACTAATACAAGTTGCTTTTGTCTTGTTTTTAAGTAATATTTTCTTATGAAATTACAATTCTTTCAAAATCTGCTTAAAATAGTTCAAGAAAATATTTCAATTTATTTAAGTTTTTATAAACATACTTGAGAAATGTGTAAAATTTAAAAAGAAAGGATTTTATAAAAAAATTTCATAAAATACTTCATTTAGTAACAAATGATACTACTATAAATAAAGGTAATGTTTTGTGGTGTTTAGATACTAAACTGAAACAAACTTTCTACAGGAAAGACTGTGAAAGATTTGTTGTTACTTTAATTTTTGTATTTATAAGCCTTCATCATCAATATAATTGAATTTCTGAATAAGTTTTGATTTTTTTGAATGAAAATAAAGTTTGTAATAATGTCTGATTACTTAGTATGAACAAAAATGTAAACGGTTTATGTTTTACTTTTTTAATTGCTTTAGTAAAATTTACAGATTTTTTTCTAGTTAAGTCTCCAAGAAATTTTTGCAGATCTTAGAAATAGTTAAAGAATTTAAAAATAATTATTTTTTTGGTACTGATACGACAAAATCTGAATTATTAATTTAAAAATTGTTTTTTGATACTAAATATTTCGTTTTATAAAACATTCTTGTAATATAATATATAAAAGAATTACATCAACCACAATTGCTTTTGGCGAAATAAATTTTGTGAAATTAGAAGATAAAGTCAAAGTAGAAAATAAAATTAGGCCAGAAAAAGGTCAGAAACATTTTTTAAGAAAATTTTATTTCATTAAATCTTAGTTATAATATCAGAAAAGTCAAAATACTCTCTGGTAATCTATTTTGAATGTTGTTAACAAATACGAGTTGTAAGCATAATAAATAGATTTATTAGATTTCTCTATTTCTTGAAAAGTTTGAAAATATTTTAGTTCTAGAAACATTTCTGTTTAGTAATTTTTATTATTGTTTTTTTTTTTACATTAAAGGAAATCTATTTCAAAACATTTGGATTTAAAATTTTTTGTAAATTTATTAAATTTTTAATAAAAGTAGTTAAAATACTTTTGGTAAAGTAAATATTATGTAATTATATAATAAATTTCAAGTAAAACAAAAATAATAATGGAAAATTTTTATCTTTATAGAAGCTTGTTTTTGGCAAAAATATTTACCTAATTACATTTTACAAGAATTTAACCTTGAAAAACGTCTTTATCTCCAAAAATCTTATAAGGCTTGAAATGAAAAACAAATTATCATCATGAAAAGAAATATTAATTTATTTATCTCATGTGATTAATCATAAAGATCTGAAATACTGCTGATCTAATTGTTGTACTTCGATCTTTTAAGCGATATAATCATCTGTTTAAAGTTTCAACAAATTCAAATCTGATTAATGTGGAGACTACTAAAAAATAATAATAAATAATCTATAATTAAAAGATAAAAAATAATAAAACAAATTTATAAGAATTGAAGGTGAAAGAAAAACGAAATAATCTAATCTGCAATTGAATTTGCCTACTTGGTGGCGAAGCGATTACTACACCTACCTTCTAGCTAGGAAGTACCGGATTTGACCCCAGGTGGAGACATATTTATAAAACTCCTGAGAAAAACCATAAGAACTCTTGAGAATGTGTGTTAGCGAGATGTGCTCTCTTTAGGCACCCTTCTTCGCATTTATATACATAAAAATATGAAATAATTGAATTATAAAATCTGTCAACTCTTGGGAATCATTTCATGTAGATCTTCATTGTATCAATCTTACATCTCTAATTCAGATGGTTTGTTTAATAACTTCTCCTAAACTATAATTTCTTAAATTTTTCTTATTCTTGATTTTCAATCACCAAGCTCCCTCTAAATAATTATAAAATTCCAAAATTCCAAATTTCAAAAATATCTGGAATTTTTTGTATTGGTGTTATTGAGGGTGGGTTTGTTTAGTTGATGAAAAATCTCTGCGTATATACGCTCGTGATTTTTCCAAATTTACGTGTATTTGAAAGAATGAATTCACTTCATAAAAAACAGAAGCTTTGAATTTGGTTTGATCAAATTAATAATTTTAGATACTTTTAAACATTTTGAATATACTTTATAGGGTTGAAATTGATAACCATTATTACTTTTGTAATCTTTATGCTAGTAAAAGATGAGTACTTGAAGGTTTTTAACAAACGCACGGTTTGTTGGCTGTGTTAAAGATAGAAAATTGTTTATAGATTTGAGTTAGGTATCTTTTAGTAAACTTTAGTTATCACTATTATAAAGTGATTATTATGAATTTTATAAAATCTATCAATTTAATAATATTTTTGGCAATTTATTTTTTAAATTAGTTGCTACAATTTAAATTGAATTTCTCGAAATAAAAAGGTTTTATGAATTACAGTTGGTAAATTATTGTAATATATCAAACTTTTTTTCTCTATAAGGTTTGTGTTTAATTTTGCGATGGAAGAAATTACAGGAACCACAAGCATGTTAGGTAAATTATTTTGAAAGTTTAAATAGAATATTTACAGGATAAAATAGTTTCGAATAAAAAAAATAGCTCCAAGCTAATATTTTGATCATTTGTAAAGTCTTTAACTTTTCCATTTTACAGTCACAAACTCAATCATTTCCAAACCTACTGAAAAAGTAACCCTACAAACGTTGGATTATGTAATTTTTGCTGGATTTCTGATAGTTTCAACAGCAGTTGGAATCTATTTTGCGATTAAGGAACATTTTAAAAAGAAAAATAAAACAAATGAAGCAACATCCGATTACTTAATGGCTGGAAGAAGTATGAGTTTTGGTGAGACAATTATTTTCTAAATATCAAAATCAGAAACAAATTATTTATATTGATTTAAAGAACAAATTCAGAAAGTTATTTATTAAATCATATTTCCTGGATACTAATTCTAATAGTTTTGTTTATTTGCTTCTGCAGGTCCAGTATGTTTAAGTCTGATAGCAAGCTTTATGTCTTCTGTAACAGTCTTAGGTACACCAGTTGAGTATTATGTTTATGGAACTATGTTTACGTGGTATGCATTATCTTACATACTTGTAGCAATAATTGTAGCCTGGATTTTCATGCCAGTATTTTACGATTTGAAGATCAGTAGTACTTATGAAGTAAGTTAAGTAAAATTTATGATTAAAACAAAAATCTTGTACTAAAGTATTCACTCTAGAATTGTTTATGTTGCAATTGTTTTTTGTAAAGTTTAAGCTGAAGCAACTTTAAAAATTCTTTTCTTTATTGAAATATAAAGTGATTGACTATAAGTTATTTTTGTTAGTTTTCAAGCTAGAGTTTGCTTTAATTATCGTTAAAATTAAAAGAAATTAAAAGTTCATCTTTTCAAGTTTACTGCTGAAACTTATAAGCAAACCTTTAATTTGAAATTTTTTGATGAATTAAAAATCAATCTTGTTCTTCTTAATTAGATCAAAAAGTAGTTTTTTCTATTTTGTAAATAGATGCTTTATATAAATGTTTTCCTGAATGCAAATTTATACTTAATATTTACTAACTGATAACCTATTTTACTTTAAGTCTGTAAAAACTTCTAGTAAACTTTCTTAGCACATTATTTAATGTAAATTTTTAAAATTATTTTCTAATTTCAGTATCTAAAACTTCGATTTGACCAAAAATGTAAAAACTTGGCAATAGTCTTGTATATGGCTAACTCGGTAAGTTAAACTTGTTCTATTAAAAATAAAATTTTAAAAATTGAGTTACTTAGAAGTATACTATTTAAACTACTGATACAGATATTTAAATTGTATTCACAAGTAAAAAAATCACTTTTTAATCTGCTGCAGAAATGGGAAATTTTATTGTAATTTTTCCATTCCTTACTTAAGATGTATTTACAATCAAATAGTTTGATTTATTAACTCCTATTTTAAAACACAGAATTTGAAATATGGATTTTTTTATTACTGTGGTTGTAAAACCTTGATAAGAGATCTTTAACCTTTTATTTTTGTGAGTTTTTTAAAATAAGTCTTTCTATTTGTGGTATGGTGTAGAGCTACTCTGCAGTAGCTTTTTCAAATAAAAACCCTTTTGATAAGAGTTTAGATTTCATTCAAAATTAAAAATGCTTCCAAAAAATTAATAACAAATTGTAAGATATAAAGTTAACTAAGATATATTTATATTACAAAGTATTAAAAACTAAAAGATTAAACAATTAAAAATAATTTTGAAACCAAAAAATATAATATAAATATTATATTTTATATATAATATTTTAATTTTATAATAATTTTATATTATATTTAAATATTAATAACAGTTTCAAAACAATCAAAAAATAACATTTTAATCAAGTTTAGATAATTTACATAATATTTTCAGGGCTAGTTAAATAGTGGTTTGGTTCTAAGAACCCTTTATTAAAATATTATTAGATAATAAAATCTTAAGTTATATTACACGAACAGTACATCATAAAATAACTTTATATCAAAGCTAGTAAGAAGCAAGATAATATAATGTTGCTATTTTCTTTATTCTCTAAATCTATTTATAGTTTTCATTCATAACTTGTATTTATTAAACTTCTATTTTTCCTATCTTCATTTTTTCTACATTAAACAAGATAAATTTTGGTTTAACATTTTGAAGAATATTTTAACTAGGTACTTTATGGAGGTATTGTTGTTTACGGACCTTCAATTGCACTAAGTGAAGTTACTGGTGTCAATGAATGGATTATGATACTTTCAACTGGAGTAATTTGTATATTTTACACATCAATTGTATGTTTAATATTTGTAATTCATCTTTCTTAACTTTGAATTTTCTTACAAAGGGTGGTTTGAAAGCTGTGATTTGGACTGACGTGATACAAGCAGTTATCATGTTATCAGGATTTTTTGCTGTTATCATTCAAGGTTCCATAAATCTTGGAGGATTTGGCAACATCTGGAGAGCAGCCGAAGAGGGAGGAAGAATTGATTTTGATCAGTAAGATACAATTATGTAAAAATCAACAAAAACAATATAATGTTTGCAGTTTTGAGTTTGACCCAAGAATAAGACACACTTTTTGGTCAATCGTAATTGGAGGAACATTTTTTTGGACAAGTATCCAAGGACTTAATCAAGCTCAAGTGCAACGATATATTTGTTGCAAAAGCAAAACTCATGCAAGATAGTATGTTTGTGACATATTTTCTGTTTGAATTTTCATGTATATTTTGAATTTATAAAAACTCAACAAATTTGTAGTGCTATTTTGTTGAATGGACTTGGGCTAGTAGTTATTTTGGTTCTTGCTGGGATGACTGGACTGACTATTTATGCAACTTACAGATCTTGTGACCCAATTTCAAGCAAGCAAATTTCCAACCCAGATCAAGTAAGCATGTAGAATGTATGTTAATTCTTATAATGGTACTTTTCTTGGAGCAAATAATTTTAAATCCATTTCTATGAAAGTTTAAATCAGCAAGTCTTGTAAATAAAACATAATCATTAATTTAGGATGATACTTCTACATTTTTTCAGCTGCTTCCTTTTATTGTAATGGATATTTTACGTTATTTACCTGGAGTACCTGGCTTGTTTGTATCTGCAGTATGTAGTGGTTCATTGAGGTTACTCTAAATTTTATTATTTAAGTTAGACCAGTAACCAAAATTCTATACTACACAACTACTTCATAGTGACAATTTCATTCATAGAATCTAATAATTAAAAATTAATCTGTAGTACTATTTCTTCTGGTATCAATGCTATGGCTTGTGTAACAATAGAAGACTTTGTAAAACCGCAAACACATTGGAGCGATAAATCTTACAGAATCTGTTCTCAAATATTAGTAATTGTATTTGGAGTTCTTTATATATTCTTTGCTTATCTTGCTTCAATTGTTGGAGGCTTGTTAAGGGTATGAACAAAGAAATTTTTAAATAGTCTCTTAATTTAATTAATCTAAATAAAGTTGTTGTCGATATTTTATTTGAAATTATCCTAAATTTCAGATGGGGTTTACTGTTTCTGGAATCACCGGTGGTGGTCTTGTTGGAATATTTATAATGGGAGTTTTAATACCATGTATTAACAAGAAAGTAAAAATTATCAAATTGGTTTCATTTATATCAAATATTTATAGTTTGAACTCTTAATAGTTTGGAAAACACGAAAAAGAATATACACTATTCTATTTTATATTTATTTTTATTCTGTTTTTGTAAGGCTTTGTAATAAGGCTTTGAAACTAAAATTTATTTTTATAAAATCAAAAATGTTATCAAATATAAAATTGGTAAACGAAAATTGTTTTGAGGTTAACTAATGAAAAGATTGAATCAGGGGGCGTTTTGGGGAACTTTGATTGGATTATTTGTTACTATTTGGAAAAGTGTTGGATCTCAGTTATATCCCCTTCCACAAGAGTTTACTGGGAAGTTACCTCTATCTGTTGATCAATGTGTCTTACCAGATTCAATAGCATCTGTGATGAATGTTTCTGTAACTACTATATCAGATGCTAATTTAAATTCAAGTTATACAATGTTCAATTCGTCAATAAAAACTGACAGGTTAGTTTTACTTCAAAAACTAATTTTAGTTAATCTCATTTTGAATAATTTGTTTTTTATGAAACTTTGTAAGTTCAAATCAGTTTTACTCATCAATTCTAACCTCAATAAAAAGAATATTATTCGATTTCAGACCAGCTATTGCAGCATTCTATGATGTGTCTTATATTTATACAGCACCTATAGGTGTACTTGTTTCAATTCTTAGCGGTTTACTTATTAGTTGCTTAACAGGTTAGTTATTTCTATGATATATTTAATAACTAATTCTATAAAAATACTAACTAAGTAAATAGTTTCACGAAAGAAGGTTTAGTTAAGCATCTTCTAACTTTTCTTATACTTTCCTGTATTTTTGCAACAGGATTTAACCGTAACAGACCAAAAGATGAACTACTTTGTGAGTTTCTACGAAAAAAGGAAACAACGGATTGTTCGAAAGGGGATGCAGGATCTGCTATAGCAAGATCTGAAAGCTGGATGCCTTCACAGACTCCTTTTTTGACTGATAACTTAAACGGTTCAATGACTTTGCAAGAAATAACTGGAAATGAACATACCCTTATCTCAAGCAATTAATGAACAAATGGGAAAAGAATCAAAGTTTTCAGTTTAAGTTTCAAATGAATAATAAATGTAAATTGACTTCTCCGACTAACTTAAAAATTTAATTTTAAATGTAAAAACAAGTTAGTTTTAGTTTGATTTTTGTTGTATCAGTGGTTGCTGCTTCTTAGTAAAAAAACAAATTGTTTATGGTATCAGCAAACAAACATTTGAATCTTGATTTAAAGTATATTTTGTTCAATCTTGTTCTGTGTTATAAATTATTGACTACAAATAAAGCCATACTTGTTTTACTTACCATTTAACTGTTTATATTAAATTACTAAGATTTCTAAGCCATGTTTTATTTCAGTAATATTTTGATATATGTCAAATGATCATAAGCTTTTATAGTTTTTAAAATTACATTTTGAGAAATGATTGATTGAGTTTTCACTAGATTGTTTTGGCATCTAGAAACTATATGCTGCGTTGTCGTGTTTGATGTATGCGAAGGTTAAAGAGAAATGTTTAAATTTTTGTTCAAAGTAACGACAACAATTTTTGAATTAAGTTTATTTTTCATAAAAAAAAATCAAAACTAATGTAGATTTTTAATTATATTGACGATGAAGGCTTATAAATACAAAAATTAAAGTAACAACAAATTTTTCACAGTCTTTCCTGTAGAAAGTTTGTTTCAGTTTAGTATCTAAACACCACAAAACATTACCTTTATTTATAGTAGTATCATTTGTTACTAAATCAAGTATTTTATGAAATAGTTTTCCAAACATTTGTTTCCTTTTAAATTTTACACATTTCTCAAGTATGTTTATAAAAACTTAAATAAATTGAAATGTTTTCTTGAACTACTTTAAGCAGATTTTGTAAGAATTGTAATTTCATAAGAAAATATTACTTAAAAACAAGACAAAAGCAACTTGTATTAGTCAACTTTGCAAAGTTTAAGATTAGTTATATAGTTGGCTAAAAAATTAGTTATATAATTTCAATAAAGATCAAATATAAATAGATCCCAAGCAATTAAACTTACAAAATATTTCACTTTTTTATATATCGTGAGAAGTAGTAGACTTGTATGAGAAAATTATGACATTCTTAAGATTTTGTGTGTGGTAAAAGTAGAAGTTACATTTCTGTTGTTGTCTGTAAATTTTAAAAGAACATAGAAAGAGGGAGTTAAATACTTATTTATCATCATTAATTAACTTAATTTTTATATAAATTTGCTTTTCAAATGAAAATTATATTCATCAATTATAGAAAAACTGTTTAAAAGTACATTCCTAGTGTTTATCATGCGAAAATAGTAAAGATATAATGAAAAGAAATTTGTACAAAAGATACTCCAAATAAAAGTTCTTTTAGGATGAAAGTTTGTGATTCAGTAAAACAATGTCCGAAATGCCTTCTCGAAAGCATTTTGTACAAGAGTGTTATGAATACAATTAGTTTGTAGCTGTGGAAATTTTATTTAGAAGAAACAGTTTTTTGTGGGTTTTCAACAGCGGACCCCTTTTTTAAGCTTTAGAGTATTATTTGATTGATTTCAGAAACACTTTAGAAGTTTGTACAGAATTTGTTTATACTAAACAACTAAAAAACTTCTGTATTATACGAAGTTTTAGTTTATTTGCAAAGTAAAAACTATTTTGAAATTGAAATAATTATTTTATTTTGGTTTGTTAGAAATTTCAAATTTTTATTTTATTGATTTAACCAAAGAAATTCGTCTGATTAGAAGTATTAGTTAAGATTTTAATATATTTGCTCACAAGTGACTTTTCCAAATAACTTATCAAAAGTATTCTATTTACAGTTGGTTGTAAATTTCTATCAATTGCTAATAGTAAATAGTAAAGATATAAGTAAGTTAAATTAAGATAATTTACAAACATTTAATAAAATTTCGTTCAATTTTAAACTATTCATGCTTAAAAGTAAAATAATTTGATGTTACAACTAAATGATTATGTTTTAAAGTATTTCAACAAATTCATTACTATAAAAATGTTTCTACTTTTACCAAGTCTTTTGAAATTTATTTTACTTTACATCATATGACCTTAGAATAATTAATGCTTGCTTCAGCCAAAAACAGTCATCCGGAATATGCTCTGAGTGATGATACTGAAAAAACAAAGCAAGACACAATGAAATGTGGATTAGTTAAGATTAGAAGTATATGAACAAGCAACATTGAAATGGAATAGAAAAAAAACCTCTAGGATTTCTTTTTTTCTTTAAAGCTGGTTTTTCTTCTCTCTCCTTCAGTTGTTCACGAAGTAGAAATCGCGGTTCAGAGCGATCCGTTGTGATATCTTCCCGGTCGCTAGTATTGATGTTAAACGATTTCATATTGAGCTTGCAGGTATCTTTGAAACGTAGACAGTGAAGGCCGATATTGCGTCTACCTTTAAGCTGCTTCCCATACAACAGATCTGTTGGAATCTATCCGTCATTCATTCGACGGATGTGTCCTTTGCTTGCTTAGTTTGCTGAATATGGTGATGGTGTAGATGGTACAAAACAGCTTCCGTCGTACTAGACTGTTAAGTGCTTGTGTGAAATGATTCCATTATTAAAGAAGCCTGTTGGAAAGCTAATCTTCAACTACATCGAGAATATACCTTCTCTACTGACAAATCGAAAGCTTTAGAAAGATCGATGAACGCAATATATAAAGACCTGGTTTGTTTTTTCCTCTTATCGGCGTAAAGAAAAGATTATGTCCATAGTCGAGTGTTTTGATTTGAAGTCACTTTGTGATTCTGGAAATATCCTTTCTGCTAGTATTTGTAGGTGAGGAAGTAACACACGAGCGAATACTTTGCCTGGAATACATTTTCAAGCCCCTTAACTTTTATTTTAGTTTATCATATGATCCTAAATGTAGTATTGCCAACTTCAAATAATTCATTTTGATATTTAGTATTATCCAAATAATCTGATAAAAGTTGTCAAAAGCTGGCTTGAGTATTTTATTAAAGTTATTTAAAAAGTATCAAGAGATAATTATTAAATAGAGCTTTTCATCATCGTAAATAAAAAAATATGTTTGCATCGATTAGTTTAACTGAAGTAAAAAATTCTATTTAACAGATATACTAATTTCAAAATTAAAAATCTTTATAATAAATATAAAATATCTTCTTAATTTCTTTAATTTGATGAATCAAAATAAACTTAGAATATTTCTCATAATACTTAATTTGTAAAAAATAAATAAATTATTTGATAATCTTAATTCTAAGAACTAAAATAAAATATTTTATACCATTATCTGGATATAAAGTACTAAATACTTAAAAAAATAAGTTACAAGGATTTTAGTCTGACTTATAAAAGTATTCTAATATAACTTTCATAAATTATTATCTAGAAAAATAGGTTCCAAATAATTTTCCCTTAACAGTTTTTAATGAAAATGAAGAAGAATTTATTGAGATAAAAAATAATTTCTACGAGTAAACCAATTTATGAATATCAATTAACAAATTTAATCTTTAAATCAATCAACTATTTAAAATGACTTTAAATAGTTCCAGAAAACTTTCATTAATCTTAAGAAGATACTATTAAAAGTTTTATTTGATAAGCAACATTCTTTTTAATTAAAGAAACCTAACAGTATAAAATCTTCTTTTTCCTAAAAAATTCAACCAAGCCTCAGACAACAAAGCTTTCTTTTAAGATGTGTCAACGAAAAAGAGTTTTTTCTTAATTCTGTGTGGTTATATATTAAAAACAATTTAATCAATGAATAACATTTAAAGCGAGTGTTTTTCTTGAGTAAAAGTCTGTGGCAATCACGTGGTCTTAAAAAATAAGGTCATTTACCATTTATTGTTTTTATCAAGTAAGATGAAAGTCTAAGCTGTAAATGGTTACAAAAACTTGAGAAAGATTTCTGAATAGCAAAAAAAGTTTAGCGTCAGTATTGCACAATGAAGTTAATTATTTATAAAACAGGCAAATTGAATTCTCAGGTTTTGATATGATATGTTTTGATGAGCTAACAAAAACTTGAAGATCTGAACATTCTACTAGTAAATCTTAACTTTCATTTCATTTTTTCATCAACAAGTTGTTTACTTTGTATATTTTTAACTAATCATTTATAAAGTTTTCTTTTTGAATCGTTAAAAATATTTTTGTCTAATTTAAATCAGTAAGTAGTTTTCTATTCAGTACGATTAATCATTTCATTTTTAATGCTTTTTTGTTAAGAGTTTTAATAAAACGTTATATTTTCAAAAAGTTATCCTTTACATACTAAATTGTTGCTTTTCAATTTAACTTAATTTACAATGGAAGCGACGACGAAAGCTTTAGGTAAATTACATTTTATCTTTTACTAATTGATGTGTAACAAACGTTTTTTATATAATGAACTTTTAATCTAAAAAAGTATTAATGAGTTAGAAAGCAAAAATTTGAAACTGTTCATAACTTTATTTTTATCAGATTCTAAACGTTTTAAGAAAGACTTTTTAAAAGATTTTTGTTTTTGAAAATTTCAAACTTTTATTATTAAATTAAAGTGAAAAGAAATGACTTTGAAAAATTAAATTTAAGCCTTAGATAATCTGTTTATGAAAAATATTATGATTGTAAATTGTAACTGTTGTATGGTACATTAGTTTTAAGATGTAAGTTGTTTATAGTTTGATACAATCACTGAAATAGATTCATTTGAACTAATATCAAGACTATTTTCGTCAAAACATTGTTAGCTCAAATGACTTCTTTATAATTGAAAAAATACTTTTGCTAGAATAGGAAAAATAAGGTCTTAAACTTATGTAAATTAGTTAGATTTCAATATTAACAAATCTAGCTTTTTGTAAGCTAACACAATTGATATTTTTATGTTAACAACTTTACTAGTTTTGTTTTTACAGTTAAAAATTCAATCATTTCCAAACCCACTGAAAAAGGAACCCTACAAGCTTTGGATTATGTAATTTTTGCTGGATGTTTGATAGTTTCAGCAGCAGTTGGAATCTACTTTGCGATTAAGGAACGTTTTGAAAAGAAAAAGAAAACAAATGAAGCAACATCCGATTACTTAATGGCTGGAAGAAGTATGAGTTTTGGTGAGACAATTATTTTCTAAATATCAAAATCAGAAAGAAATTATTTATATTGATGTAAAGAACAAACTCAGAAAGTTATTTATTAAATCATATTTGCTGGATACTAATTCTAATAGCTTTGTTTATTTGCTTCTGCAGGTCCAGTATGTTTAAGTCTGATAGCAAGCTTTATGTCATCTGTAACAGTTTTAGCTGTACCACTTGAGTTTTATATTTATGGAACTGTTTACACTTGGTTTGCATTATCTTACGTATTTGTAGTATTTATTACTGGTTGGATTTTCATGCCAGTATTTTACGATTTGAAAATCGATAGTACCTACCAAGTAAGTTAAGAAAAACACGAATTTAATACATGTTATGAGATATTAGAAAATACGGATTTATGTAATCTCTTTTTTACAACAACTGATAAGAATTTTAATTTTCGTAAAGCTGTTATCTTTTGCATTTTTTTTTTAAATTGTGGCAAGTTTAAAACCTTGAGGCACTTTGCAAATTTTAAATTTTTGTAATAACTCAAAGAATTGTATTTAACTTATGGTTTCACTAAACTAATCGATCAACAAAATTATTATTAGAATCAATTCTAAAACTTTTAAAACTTTTCATTGAAGTCAATGCAATTTTGGTTTGTAAACAGTTTGCACAAAGTTTTACTAAAAATTAATAGAGTTAATGACTTGTACAAATCCTTGTAAGATGGAAAGATATATTACATTATATATTACATTAAGTGTCAAAAATCCTACAAAATTTTGAATAGAATATAATTTAAGAAATATTTTCAAATTTCAAAATTTTCAAATATTTTCAAATTTCAGTACCTAAAGCTTCGGTTTGATCAAAAATCAAAAATTCTGGCCATTATCATGTACATGACTTTTTCGGTAAGATGTTTATAAGAACAAATAAATGAATAAATAAATAAATAAATAAATAAATAAATAAATAAATAAATAAATAAATAAATAAATAAATAAATAAATAAATAAATAAATAAATAAATAAATAAATAAATAAATAAATAAATAAATAAATAAATAAATAAATAAATAAATAAATAAATAAATAAACAAATAAATAAATAAATAAATAAATAAATAAATAAATAAATAAATAAATGAATAAATAAATAAATAAATAAATAAATAAATAAATAAATAAATAAATAAATAAATAAATAAATAAATAAATAAATAAATAAATAAATAAATAAATAAATAAATAAATAAATAAATAAATAAATAAATAAATAAATAAATAAATAAATAAATAAATAAATAAATAAATAAATAAATAAATAAATAAATAAATAAATAAATAAATAAATAAATAAATAAATAAATAAATAAATAAATAAATAAATAAATAAATAAATAAATAAATAAATAAATAAATAAATAAATAAATAAATAAATAAATAAATAAATAAATAAATAAATAAATAAATAAATAAATAAATAAATAAATAAATAAATAAATAAATAAATAAATAAATAAATAAATAAATAAATAAATAAATAAATAAATAAATAAATAAATAAATAAATAAATAAATAAATAAATAAATAAATAAATAAATAAATAAATAAATAAATAAATAAATAAATAAATAAATAAATAAATAAATAAATAAATAAATAAATAAATAAATAAATAAATAAATAAATAAATAAATAAATAAATAAATAAATAAATAAATAAATAAATAAATAAATAGATAAATAAATAAATAAATAAATAAATAAATAAATAAATAAATAAATAAATAAATAATTAAATAAATATATTTTTGATATAAAGCTTCTTTAAACAATCGAAAATTTAACAGAAAGTTTCTTCATATAAAAATATTAATTTGTAAAAAAGTGTCTTTTTATTCTGAAGTCTTCCGGAGTAACCAATCAATAAAGAAATAAATTTCTAATTTCGATTATTTGATTATGATTTTTACTCCATGAAATAAATACTATAAAACTTAATTTTCGTTAATGTCAGTGATTAACTTTTGATGAAAACTTTCGGAATTCAGCTCTAAATACTTTTATCGTTATTTAACATTAAAGGTCTTATACTGCCTTTTAATATCAAGCTTGTTTTCCAATTCTATTTTGCTTCTATTTTTATTTCAAAAGGTTAATTAACAAGTTATTATTAATAACAGTTATCAACTATTATTTTAACTATCTACCCAATTAAGAGCCTATTAAGTTTTTTTTTTGTTTTGGTTCAATATTTTAAATTATTTTATTACTTGTTGTCAACCTATATTTAATAGTATGTATTATACTACATAAAGTTTTGAATGAAAAATCTAAATGGACAAGTGAGTAAATTAACTAATAGAATTCATTTAGAAGAATAATGTAACAAATTCGCTATCAGCTTTATGGAAGAAAGAAATAATTTACAAAATGACTTTTTTTAAGGCTTTAGATAAACCTGTTCAGATAATAAACACTAAAGCAAAATTTAAAGTCATTTTAACTCAGGTACTTTATGGAGGTATTGTTGTTTACGGACCTTCAATTGCACTAAGTGAAGTTACTGGTGTCAATGAATGGATTATGATACTTTCAACAGGAGTAATTTGTATATTTTACACATCAATTGTATGTTTAATATTTGTAATTCATCTTTCGTAACTTTGAATTTTCTTACAAAGGGTGGTTTGAAAGCTGTGATTTGGACTGATGTGATACAAACAATTATCATGTTATCAGGATTTTTTGCTGTTATCATTCAAGGTTCCATAAATCTTGGAGGATTTGGCAACATCTGGAGAGCAGCCGAAGAAGGAGGAAGAATTAATTTTGATCAGTAAGATACAATTATGTAAAAATCAACAAAAACAATATAATGTTTGCAGTTTTGAGTTTGACCCAAGATTAAAATACACTTTTTGGTCAATTGTAATTGGAGGAACAACTCTTTGGGTTGGTGTAAATGCACTTAATCAAGCTCAAGTGCAACGATATGTTTGTTGCAAAAGCAAAACTCATGCAAGATAGTATGTTTGTGACATATTTTCTGTTTGAATTTTCATGTATATTTTGAACTTATAAAAACTCAACAAATTTGTAGTGCTATTTTGTTGAATGGACTTGGGCTAGTAGTTATTTTGGTTCTTGCTGGGATGACTGGACTGACTATTTATGCAACTTACAGATCTTGTGACCCAATTTCAAGCAAGCAAATTTCCAACCCAGATCAAGTAAGCATGTAGAATGTATGTTAATTCTTATAATGGTACTTTTCTTGGAGCAAATAATTTTAAATCCATTTCTATGAAAGTTTAAATCAGCAAGTCTTGTAAATAAAACATAATCATTAATTTAGGATGATACTTCTATATTTTTTCAGCTGCTTCCTTTTATTGTAATGGATATTTTAAGTTATTTACCTGGAGTACCTGGCTTGTTTGTATCTGCAGTATGTAGTGGTTCATTGAGGTTACTCTAAATTTTATTATTTAAGTTAGAACATTAACCAAAATTCTATACTACGCAACTACTTCATAGTGACAATTTTATTCATAGAATCTAATAATAAAAATTAATCTGTAGTACTATTTCTTCTGGTATCAATGCTATGGCTTGTGTAACAATAGAAGACTTTGTAAAACCGCAAACACATTGGAGCGATAAATCTTACAGAATCTGTTCTCAAATATTAGTAATTGTATTTGGAGTTCTTTATATATTCTTTGCTTATCTTGCTTCAGTTGTTGGAGGCTTGTTAAGGGTATGAACAAATTTGTAATAAACAATTAATAGTTATGCACTTCTTAAAAACTAGGTTTATCGACATGGCAGTATTTTTTGAATTAGATTTTTGTCGATAACTTTAAAAATAATTATTTTATTAAAAAAATTAATAAGTTTGAAACAACTTCTAGTTAACATTCGCTGTTGGTGGGATAATAGGAGGCTGCCTCACTGGATTATTTACAATGGGAATGTTAATGCCATGTGTGACCAACCAGGTAATAAGTTCTATTTAGGAATATACTCTTGCTATTTATTTCAATAAATGTAAGGGAGGGTGCCTGAAGAGAAAACTTCCCGTAAACACATATTCTCACAAAGAATACCTCTATTAAGTTAGAAAGACAGATAGCAAAACATGGCATTTCAGTAGTCCTCAAGGCATATAACAGTGAACAATTACATAGAATTATAGTTTACTGTTTAAAGTTTGAAAATTGTTACAAGTCAGGATAGCTATTGATTGTTTAAATTCAAATTAGAATGGTTCTTGCAACTATAGTCATTTAGATTTATTAATTGAAAAATATTTAGGGGGCGTTTTGGGGAACTTTGATTGGATTAACTGTGATTATTTGGAAAAATCTTGGATCTCATTTATATCCCCTTCCACAAGAGTTTGCCTGTAGGTTGCCTCTATCTGTTGATCAATGTGTCTTACCAGATTCAATAGCATCTGTGATGAATGTTTCTGTAACTACTATATTAGATGCTAATTTAAATTCAAGTTATACAATGTTCAATTCGTCAATAGAAACTGACAGGTTAGTTTTACTTCAAAAACTAATTTTAGTTAATCTCATTTTGAATAATTTGTTTTTTATGAAACTTTGTAAGTTCAAATCAGTTTTATTCATCAATTCTAACCTCAATAAAAAGAATATTATTCGATTTCAGACCAGCTATTGCAGCATTCTATGATGTGTCTTATATTTATACAGCACCTATAGGTGCACTTGTTTCAATTCTTAGCGGTTTACTTATTAGTTGCTTAACAGGTTAGTTATTTCTATGATATATTTAATAACTAATTCTATAAAAATACCAACTAAGTAAATAGTTTGACGAAAGAAGGTTTAGTTAAGCATCTTCTAACTTTTCTTAGAATTGATAACAAATAGTTTTTTGTATTTTTTCAAAAGGGTTTAACCGTAACAGACCAAAAGATGAACTACTTTGTGAGTTTCTACGAAAAAAAGAAACAACGGACTGTTCGAAAGGAGATGCAGGATCTGCTGTAGCAAGATCTGAAAGCTGGATGCCTTCACAGACTCCTTTATTGACTGATAACTTAAACGTTTCAATGACTTTGCAAGAAATAACTGGAAATGAACATACCCTTATCTCAAGCAATTAATGAACAAATGGGAAAAGAATCAAAGTTTTCAGTTTAAGTTTCAAATGAATAATAAATGTAAATTGACTACTACGACTAACTTAAAAATTTAATTTATATGTAAAAACAAGTTAGTTTTAGTTTGATTTTTGTTGTATCAGTGGTTGCTGCTTCTTAGTAAAAAAACAAATTCTGTATGGTATCAGCAAACATTTGAATCTTGATTTAAAGTATTTTTTGTTCAATCTTGTTCTGTGTTATAAATTATTGACTACAAATAAAGCCATACTTGTTTTACTTACCATTTAACTGTTTATATTAAATTACTAAGATTTCTAAGCCATGTTTTATTTCAGTAATATTTTGATATATGTCAAATGATCATAAGCTTTTGTAGTTTTTAAAATTACATTTTGAGAAATGATTGATTGAGTTTTCACTATAATTGTTTTGGCATCTAGAAACTATATGCTGCATTGTCGTGTTTGATGTATGCCAAGGTTAAAGAGAAATGTTTAAATTTTTGTTCAAAGTAACGACAACAATTTTTGAATTAAGTTTATTTTTCATAAAAAAAAATCAAAACTAATGTAGATTTTTAATTATATTGACGATGAAGGCTTATAAATACAAAAATTAAAGTAACAACAAATTTTTCACAGTCTTTCCTGTAGAAAGTTTGTTTCAGTTTAGTATCTAAACACCACAAAACATTACCTTTATTTATAGTAGTATCATTTGTTACTAAATGAAGTATTTTATGAAATAGTTTTCCAAACATTTGTTTCCTTTTAAATTTTACACATTTCTCAAGTATGTTTATAAAAACTTAAATAAATTGAAATGTTTTCTTGAACTACTTTAAGCAGATTTTGTAAGAATTGTAATTTCATAAGAAAATATTACTTAAAAGCAAGACAAAAGCAACTTGTATTAGTCAACTTTGCAAAGTTTAAGATTAGTTATATAGTTGGCTAAAAAATTAATTAGATAATTTCAATAAAGATTAAATATAAATAGATCCCAATCAATTAAACTTACAAAATATTTCACTTTTTTATATATCGTGAGAAGTAGTAGACTTGTATGAGAAAATTATGACATTCTTAAGATTTTGTGTGTGGTAAAAGTAGAAGTTACATTTCTGTTGTTGTCTGTAAATTTTAAAAGAACATAAAAAGAGGGAGTTAAATAATTATTAATCATCATTAATTAACTTAATTATTATTTAAATATGCTTTTCAAATGAAAATTAAATTCATCAATTATAGAAAAACTGTTTAAAAGTACATTCCAAGTGTTTATCATGCGAAAATAGTAAAGATATAATGAAAAGAAATTTGTACAAAAGATACTCCAAATAAAAGTTCTTTTAGGATGAAAGTTTGTGATTCAGTAAAACAATGTCCGAAATGCCTTCCCGAAAGCATTTTGTACAAGAGTGTTATGAATGCAATTAGTTTGTAGCTGTGGAAATCTTATTTAGAAGAAACAGTTTTTTGTGGGTTTTCAACAGCGGACCCCTTTTTTAAGCTTTAGAGTATTATCTGATTGTTTTCAGAAACACTTTAGAAGTTTGTACAGAATTTGTTTATACTAAACAACTAAAAAACTTATGTATTATACGAAGTTTTAGTTTATTTGCAAAGTAACAACTATTTTGAAATTGAAATAATTACTTTGTTTTTGATTTGTTAGAAATTACAATTTTTATTTTATTGATATAACCAAAAAAATTCGTCTGATTAGAAATATTAGTTAAGATTTTAATATATTTGCTAACAAGTGACTTTTCCAAATAACTTATCTAAAATATTCTATTTACAGTTGGTTGTACATTTCTATCAATTGCTAATAGTAAATAGTAAAGATATAAGTAAGTTAAATTAAGATAATTTACAAACATTTAATAAAATTTCGTTCAATTTTAAACTATTCATGCTTAAAAGTAAAATAATTTGATGTTACAACTAAATGATTATGTTTTAAAGTATTTCAACAAATTTATTACTATAAAAATGTTTCTACTTCTACTAAGTCTTTTGAAATTTATTTTACTTTACATCATATGACCTTATAATAATTAATGCTTGCTTCAGCCAAAAACAGTCATCCGGAATATGCTCTGAGTGATGACACTAAAAAAACAAAGCAAGACACAATGAAATGTGGATTAGTTAAGATTAGAAGTATATGAACAAGAAACATTGAAATGGAATAGAAAAAAACCTCTAGGATTTCTTTTTTTCTTTAAAGCTGGTTTTTCTTCTCTCTCCTTCAGTTGTTCGCGAAGTAGAAATCGCAGTTCAGAGCGATCCGCTGTGATATCTTCCCGGTCGCTAGTATTGATGTTAAACGATTTTATATTGAGCTTGCAGGTATCTTTAAAACGTAGACAGTGAAGGCCGATATTGCGTCTACCTTTAAGCTGCTTCCCATACAACAGATCTGTTGGGATCTGTCCGTCATTCATTCGACGGATGTGTCCTTTGCTTGCTTAGTTTGCTGAATATGGTGATGATGTAGATGGTACAAAACAGCTTCCGTCGTACTAGACTGTTAAGTGCTTGTGTGAAATGATTCCACTTATTAAAGAAGCCTGTTGGGCAGCTAATCTTCAACTACATCGAGAATATACCTTCTCTACTGACAAATCGAAAGCTTTAGAAAGATCGATGAACGCAATATAGAAAGACCTTGTTTGTTTTTTCCTCTTATCGGCGTAAAGAAAAGATTATGTCCATAGTCGAGTGTTTTGATTTGAAGCCACTTTGTGATTCTGGATATATCCTTTCTGCTAGTATTTGTAGGCGAGGAAGTAACACACGAGCGAATACTTTGCCTGCATTACAATTTCAAGCCCCTTAACTTTTATTTTAGTTTATCATACGATCCTAAATGTAGTATTGCCAACTTCAAATAATTCATTTTGATATTTAGTATTATCCAAATAATCTGATAAAAGTTGTCAAAAGCTGGCTTGAGTATTTTACTAAAGTTATCTAAAAAGTATCAAGAGATAATTATTAAATAGAGCTTTTCATCATCGTAAATAAAAAAATATGTTTGCATCGATTAGTTTAACTGAAGTAAAAAATTCTATTTAACAGATATACTAATTTCAAAATTAAAAATCTTTATAATAAATATAAAATATCTTTTTAATTTCTTTAATTTGATGAATCAAAATATACTTAGAATATTTCTCATAATACTTAATTTGTAAAAAATAAATAAATTATTTGATAATCTTAATTTTAAGAACTAAAATAAAATATTTTATATCATTATCTGTAAATAAAGTACTAAATACTTAAAAAAATAAGTTACAAGGATTTTAGTCTGACTTATAAAAGTATTCTAATATAACTTTCATAAATTATTATCTAGAAAAATAGGTTCCAAATGATTTTCCCTTAACAGTTTTTTAATGAAAATGAAGAAGAATTTATTGAGATAAAAAATTAATTTCTACGAGTAAACCAATTTATGAATATCAATTAACAAATTTAATCTTTAAATCAATCAACTAAATAGTTCCAGAAAACTTTCATTAATCTTAAGAAGATACTATTAAAAGTTTTATTTAATAAGCAACATTCTTTTTAATTAAAGAAACCTAACAGTATAAAATCTTCTTTTTCCTAAAAAATTCAACCAAGCCTCAGACAACAAAGCTTTCTTTTAAGATGTGTCAACGAAAAAGAGTTTTTTCTTAATTCTGTGTGGTTATATATTAAAAACAATTGAATCAATGAATAACATTTAAAGCGAGTGTTTTTCTTGAGTAAAAGTCTGTGGCAATCATGTGGTCTTATAAATAAGGTCATGCACTAGTTATTGTTTTTATCAAGTAAGATGAAAGTCTAAGCTGTAAATGGTTACAAAAACTTGAGAAAGATTTCTGAATAGCAAAAAAATGTTTAGCGTCAGTATTGCACAAGTTAATTATTTATAAAACAGGCAAATTGAATTCTCAGGTTTTGATATGATATGTTTTGATGAGCTAACAAAATCATGAAGATCTGATCATTCTACTAGTAAATATTAACTTTCATTTCATTTTTTCATCAACAAGTTGTTTACTTTGTATATTTTTAACTAATCATTTATAAAGTTTTCTTTTTGAATCGTTAAAAATATTTTTGTCTAATTTAAATCAGTAAGTAGTTTTCTATTCAGTACGATTAATCATTTCATTTTTAATGCTTTTTTGTTAAGAGTTTTAATAAAACGTTATATTTTCAAAAAGTTATCCTTTACATACTAAATTGTTGCTTTTCAATTTAACTTAATTTACAATGGAAGCGACGACGAAAGCTTTAGGTAAATAACATTTTATCTTTTACTAATTGATGTGTAACAAACGTTTTTTATATAATGAACTTTTAATCTAAAAAAGTATTAATGAGTTAGAAAGCAAAAATTTGAAACTGTTCATAACTTTATTTTTATCAGATTCTAAACGTTTTAAGAAAGACTTTTTAAAAGATTTTTGTTTTTGAAAATTTCAAACTTTTATTATTAAATCAAAGTGAAAAGAAATGACTTTGAAAAATTAAATTTAAGCCTTAGATAATCTGTTTATGAAAAATATTATGATTGTAAATTATAACTGTTGTATGGTACATTAGTTTTAAGATGTAAGTTGTTTATAGTTTGATACAATCACTGAAATAGATTCATTTGAACTAATATCAAGACTATTTTCGTCAAAACATTGTTAGCTCAAATGACTTCTTTATAATTGAAAAAATTAATTTTGCTAGAATAGGAAAAATAAGGTCTTAAACTAATGTAAATTAGTTAGATTTCAATATTAACAAATCCAGCTTTTTGTAAGCTAACACAATTGATATTTTTATGTTAACAACTGTACTAGTTTTGTTTTTACAGTTAAAAATTCAATCATTTCCAAACCTACTGAAAAAGGAACCCTACAAGCGTTGGATTATTTAATTTTTGCTGGATGTTTGATAGTTTCAGCAGCAGTTGGAATCTATTTTGCGATTAAGGAACGTTTTGAAAAGAAAAAGAAAACAAATGAAGCAACATCCGATTACTTAATGGCTGGAAGAAGTATGAGTTTTGGTGAGACAATTATTTTCTAAATATCAAAATCAGAAACAAATTATTTATATTGATGTAAAGAACAAACTCAGAAAGTTAATTATTAAATCATATTTGCTGGATACTAATTCTAATAGCTTTGTCTATTTGCTTCTGCAGGTCCAGTATGTTTAAGTCTGATAGCAAGCTTTATGTCATCTGTAACAGTTTTAGCTGTACCACTTGAGTTTTATATTTATGGAACTGTTTACACTTGGTTTGCATTATCTTACGTATTTGTAGTATTTATTACTGGTTGGATTTTCATGCCAGTATTTTACGATTTGAAAATCGATAGTACCTACCAAGTAAGTTAAGAAAAACACGAATTTAATACATGTTATGAGATATTAGAAAATACGGATTTATGTAATCTCTTTTTTACAACAACTGATAAGAATTTTAATTTTCGTAAAGCTGTTATCTTTTGCATTTTTTTTTAATTGTGGCAAGTTTAAAACATTGAGGCATTTTGCAAATTTTAAATTTTTGTAATAACTCAAAGAATTGTATTTAACTTATGGTTTCACTAAACTAATCGATCAACAAAATTATTATTAGAATCAATTCTAAAACTTTTAAAACTTTTCATTGAAGTCAATGCAATTTTGGTTTGTAAACAGTTTGCACAAAGTTTTACTAAAAATTAATAGAGTTAATGACTTGTACAAATCCTTGTAAGATGGAAAGATGTATTACATTATATATTACATTAAGTGTCAAAAATCCTACAAAATTTTGAATAGAATATAATTTAAGAAATATTTTCAAATTTCAAAATTTTCAAATATTTTCAAATTTCAGTACCTAAAGCTTCGGTTTGATCAAAAATCAAAAATTCTGGCCATTATCATGTACATGACTTTTTCGGTAAGATGTTTATAAGAACAAATAAATGAATAAATAAATAAATAAATAAATAAATAAATAAATAAATAAATAAATAAATAAATAAATAAATAAATAAATAAATAAATAAATAAATAAATAAATAAATAAATAAATAAATAAATAAATAAATAAATAAATAAATAAATAAATAAATAAATAAATAAATAAATAAATAAATAAATAAATAAATAAATAAATAAATAAATAAATAAATAAATAAATAAATAAATAAATAAATAAATAAATAAATAAATAAATAAATAAATAAATAAATAAATAAATAAATAAATAAATAAATAAATAAATAAATAAATAAATAAATAAATAAATAAATAAATAAATAAATAAATAAATAAATAAATAAATAAATAAATAAATAAATAAATAAATAAATAAATAAATAAATAAATAAATAAATAAATAAATAAATAAATAAATAAATAAATAAATAAATAAATAAATAAATAAATAAATAAATAAATAAATAAATAAATAAATAAATAAATAAGTAAATAAATAAATAAATGATGAAATATATTTTTGATATAAAGCTTCTTTAAACAATCGAAAATTTAACAGAAAGTTTCTTCATATAAAAATATTAATTTTCAAAAAAGTATCTTTTTATTCTGAAGTCTTCCGGAGTAACCAATCAATAAAGAAATAAATTTCTAATTTCGATTATTTGATAATGATTTTATTCCATGAAATAAATACTATAAGACTTAATTTTCGTTAATGTCAGTGATTAACTTTTGATAAAAAATTTCGGAATTCAGCTCTAAATACTTTTATCGTTATTTAACATTAAAGGTCTTATACTGCCTTTTAATATCAAGCTTGTTTTCCAATTCTATTTTGCTTCTATTTTTATTTCAAAAGGTTAACTAACAAGTTATTGTTAATAACAGTTATCAACTATTATTTTAACTATCTACCCGATTAAGAGCCTTTTAAGTTTTTTTTTTGTTTTGGTTCAATATTTTAAATTATTTTATTACTTGTTGTCAACCTATATTTAATAGTATGTATTATACTACATAAAGTTTTGAATGAAAAATCTAAATGGACAAGTGAGTAAATTAACTAATAGAATTCATTTAGAAGAATAATGTAACAAATTCGCTATCAGCTTTATGGAAGAAAGAAATAATTTACAAAATGACTTTTTTTAAGGCTTTAGATAAACCTGTTCAGATAATAAACACTAAAGCAAAATTTAAAGTCATTTTAACTCAGGTACTTTATGGAGGTATTGTTGTTTACGGACCTTCAATTGCACTAAGTGAAGTTACTGGTGTCAATGAATGGATTATGATACTTTCAACAGGAGTAATTTGTATATTTTACACATCAATTGTATGTTTAATATTTGTAATTCATCTTTCTTAACTTTGAATTTTCTTACAAAGGGTGGTTTGAAAGCTGTGATTTGGACTGATGTGATACAAACAATTATCATGTTATCAGGATTTTTTGCTGTTATCATTCAAGGTTCCATAAATCTTGGAGGATTTGGCAACATCTGGAGAGCAGCCGAAGAAGGAGGAAGAATTAATTTTGATCAGTAAGATACAATTATGTCAAAATCAACAAAAACAATATAATGTTTGTAGTTTTGAGTTTGACCCAAGATTAAAATACACTTTTTGGTCAATCGTAATTGGAGGAACGTTTCTTTGGGTTGGTGCAAATTCACTTAATCAAGCTCAAGTGCAACGATATGTTTGTTGCAAAAGCAAAACTCATGCAAGATAGTATGTTTTTGACATATTTTCTGTTTGAATTTTCATGTATATTTTGAGTTTATAAAAACTCAACAAATTTGTAGTGCTATTTTGTTGAATGGACTTGGGCTAGTAGTTATTTTGGTTCTTGCTGGGATGACTGGACTGACTATTTATGCAACTTACAGATCTTGTGACCCAATTTCAAGCAAGCAAATTTCCAACCCAGATCAAGTAAGCATGTAGAATGTATGTTAATTCTTATAATGGTACTTTTCTTGGAGCAAATAATTTTAAATCCATTTCTATGAAAGTTTAAATCAGCAAGTCTTGTAAATAAAACATAATCATTAATTTAGGATGATACTTCTATATTTTTTCAGCTGCTTCCTTTTATTGTAATGGATATTTTACGTTATTTACCTGGAGTACCTGGCTTGTTTGTATCTGCAGTATGTAGTGGTTCATTGAGGTTACTCTAAATTTTATTATTTAAGTTAGAACATTAACCAAAATTCTATACTACGCAACTACTTCATAGTGACAATTTTATTCATAGAATCTAATAATAAAAATTAATCTGTAGTACTATTTCTTCTGGTATCAATGCTATGGCTTGTGTAACAATAGAAGACTTTGTAAAACCGCGAACACATTGGAGCGATAAATCTTACAGAATCTGTTCTCAACTATTAGTAATTGTATTTGGAGTTCTTTATATATTCTTTGCTTATCTTGCTTCAGTTGTTGGAGGCTTGTTAAGGGTATGAACAAATTTGTAATAAACAATTAATAGTTATGCAGTTCTTAAAAACTAGGTTTATCGACATGGCAGTATTTTTTTAATTAGATATTTGTCGATAACTTTAAAAATAATTATTTTATTAAAAAAATTAATAAGTTTGAAACAACTTCTAGTTAACATTCGCTGTTGGTGGGATAATAGGAGGCTGCATAACTGGATTATTTACAATGGGAATGTTAATGCCATGTGTGACCAACCAGGTAATAAGTTCTATTTAGGAATATACTCTTGCTATTTATTTCAATAAATGTAAGGGAGGGTGCCTGAAGAGAAAACTTCCCTTAAACACATATTCTCACAAAGAATACCTCTATTAAGTTAGAAAGACAGATAGCAAAACAGGGCATTTCAGTAGTCCTCAAGGCATTTAACAGTGAACAATTACATAGAATTATAGTTTACTGTTTAAAGTTTGAAAATTGTAACAAGTCAGGATAGCTATTGATTGTTTAAATTCAAATTAGAATGGTTCTTGCAACTATAGTCATTTAGATTTATTAATTCAAAATTTTTTAGGGGGCGTTTTGGGGAACTTTGATTGGATTAACTGTGATTATTTGGAAATATATTGGATCTCAATTATATCCCCTTCCACAAGAGTTTACTGGGAAGTTACCTCTATCTGTTGATCAATGTGTCTTACCAGATTCAATAGCATCTGTGATGAATGTTTCTGTAACTACTATATTAGATGCTAATTTAAATTCAAGTTATACAATGTTCAATTCGTCAATAGAAACTGACAGGTTAGTTTTACTTCAAAAACTAATTTTAGTTAATCTCATTTTGAATAATTTGTTTTTTATGAAACTTTGTAAGTTCAAATCAGTTTTATTCATCAATTCTAACCTCAATAAAAAGAATATTATTCGATTTCAGACCAGCTATTGCAGCATTTTATGATGTGTCTTTTGTTTATACAGCACCTATAGGTGTACTTGTTTCAATTCTTAGCGGTTTACTTATTAGTTGCTTAACAGGTTAGTTATTTCTATGCTATATTTAATAACTAATTCAATAAAAATACTAATAAAATAACTAAGTAAATAGTTTGACGAAAGAAGGTTTAGTTAAGCATCTTCTAACTTTTCTTAGAATTGATAACAAATAGTTTTTTGTATTTTTTCAAAAGGGTTTAACCGTAACAGACCAAAAGATGAACTACTTTGTGAGTTTCTACGAAAAAAAGAAACAACGGACTGTTCGAAAGGAGATGCAGGATCTGCTGTAGCAAGATCTGAAAGCTGGATGCCTTCAGAGACTCCTTTATTGACTGATAGTTTAAATGTTTCTATACCTCTCCAAGAAATAACTGAAAATGAAGCTTAAACTTATCTTTAAATCGACTAAATAGCAAAGAAATGAGAATCTGCAGTTTGAGTTTTTGATTAAAGTTTCAAATAAATAATAAATTTAAATTAACTTTTGGAATTTTTCTAGCAACCAAGACTTGGTTATTACGATTTTACTTTTGAATTCTGAATAAATAAGTATTAATATATGTATATGTCTATTTAAAGTATAAAAATGAAAGTCATGCTGTTCTAAGATAACTTAAAAATACGAGCTCCATGAGTTTCAAATGTTCTTGAGAAGTTTTTGAAGATGCTAAATAAGAAATATATGTTTACTCTATTATGCAAACTCTAATTTTATTTGCAATTTTACCAAATGTCAGGCTCTGGTTTTGTTCCAATTTTTTCAAAAATTTTCCTACATGATAATTTTATATATAATATATTTTTTTATTTAAACTCTTTTTTAATTATATCTGATTAATGATTTGAAACTTGAATTTACGTTTAAATAAACAATTTCAAGGCTAATTTTGTTATTATTTGCGTTAAGTAAACACGTCTGTTTGTTTTATTGCCTACACGCTTAATGTTTGTATTTTGCCTGTGTCAGTCTAAGTCATTACATTCAGTAAATAATTAATTAAATAAGTGAAAGATTTTAAAGCACTGACAGTATTTTTTATGGTTTATACAATTTAAGGTCATTTGCTTAGCTTAATGTAGAAATGATTATTACTGAATGCTTTTTGTTGTACCTTTTATGCAGTATTTTAGGATTATTAGAAATTATAATACTTGAAATCAGTAATTTCTTTTTACAAGAATAAAAAAACTAGTAACAAACATAACGATAGGTTAACAACAATACTTTAACAGTAAGCCCACAGAGTACCGGTCGAAAATTGAGGCAGCTTTACGTATCTTTTTTCCCTGGCCCTTGAGCTGACATTATTGGACTATAAATATGGTTACCATGGCTATGTCAACATTTTGATTTTATGATCTTTGGCTGATTAGATCTCTTTGTCTAAAAGCTCTTCTTCAATTAAATTTTCTGAAGTTGAATCAGCTGTAATTTTCAGCTGAAGTTTCAAAATTATTTATTTTCCAAACTATTTACAGTCTAATGTTTCAGAAAAGCCAAATGCTACAAACTAGTTCTAAGTAGAAGTGAGAAAAACTTCTATAGAATATTTTGTAGCCATAAAATTCTTGCAAAAAAAAGAAAGAACTTAACTAAAGTTTAAGCACCAGAATAAGCATCTAAAAATACTCTATTAGTTTTTATTTATGAAGGTTTTTAGGATTTGCATTTTCTAGTTGTAAATCTAAAGTTGAACTTTTTCACAAAGTAGTTATTCAAACGTTTTTTTAAATCTTTTTTTCTAAATCTTGTTCAAAAATTAGAAAACCATTTTAGCTTCTGCTTCACAAACTTGTCTAGTTTGTAGTCAGTCAGCTGAAAATGTTTCAAATTATTTGGAGCTCCATACAACTTGTCTTTCTTCTAAATTATCATATATTGAGAGGCTTTTGCAAATGCTTAATTCCAATACCTAGGAAAAATGTCAAAGGAAAAATCATCCTAATTACTGGAGCTGGTTCTGGTATTGGTGAGACTTAGAGAGTTTCAACTTCCAGAAGATAACTTTGATCAATTACTAGGTCAAAAGATGTGTGTGGCATTTGCAAAATTAGGATGCAAAGTTGTTGGAATAGATATTTCGGTTTCAGGGTTACAAGCAACTGAAGAGTTACTTGAAAGTTTGAATTTAGATGAAAATTGGAGAAGCTACAAATGTGATATCAGCGATAGATTCACTGTTTATGAAATAGCTAATCAAGTAGGTTTCTAGATTATTTGTTTTTAAATTAAACAAAAAGAGTTTTTTAAACTATTTGACTCTAATTTTTAACATTTCATTGATATGTGATGAAACAACAAAGTTTTGTTCAGATTCAAAACGAAGTTGGACATGTCGACATTTTAATCAATAATGCAGGGATTGTGACTGGAGGTTATTTTCTGGATTGTTCAGATGAACAAATAATAAAAACAATGAACGTTAACTGCGTCTCTCACTTTTGGGTATACACATAATTCTTTTACTTTGTTCGATGTCAATTTATACTCAACAGACATTAAAAGCATTCCTTCCAAGAATGATTGAAAGAAATTCTGGGCATATAGTAAGTATAGCTAGTGCTGCTGGTCTTTTTGGAATGTCTCGCTTAACAGATTATTGTTCAAGGTGATTTGAGCTTAATTTAAACTTATAATAGAAATCTATTTTTATTTTATCTGCCAGTAAGTTTGGTGCAGTAGGAATTAGTGAAGCTTTAGACTTGGAATTAAGGTTTCGTAAGAAAGACGGTGTGAATGTTACAACTGTATGTCCCTTCTATATAGATACCGGAATGTTTAGAGGAGTTAAAAGCAGGTTAATCAATTTTTCAATTCTTTTTTATCTGAAATAAAGTTTACTTCAGAAAATAATTAAATTGAAAAAAAGTTTAACCGTACAAGATAATTTTGTGTGTTTTGTATATGAGTTACTTAATTTCTTAATTTTTTTAATATATAACAAATAGATTATTTTAGTATCTTACATTTTGTGTATTCTACTAATATATTCTAAGATATTTTTATCATTTTTTTAAACCATTTTTTGATTTTTTTTTCTGCAACAGAATAATTCCTATCATAAAACCAGATGATGCTGTATCACAAATTATGGAAGCTGTTTTAACAAACCAAACACACTTAATTCTGCCTCCTATTATCAAACTATTTTATGGGTTTAAAGGGTAAATTATAAATTATAAAACCTTTTAATTAAAAGAACTAAACATATGATCCTTATAATGTTACTTATTTTTATCTATAGTTTAATTCTACTTATAAACTTTAAGAAGTTTTAAACACAAATATTTAGTTAAAATTTAGTAAATTTAATTTCTGTGAATATTATTGAAGATATCTTCATTTTTTGAGTAGATTAATTCCTATTCCTATGCTGTTGAAAACCTTAGAGATTATGAAAATTGCTGGAGCTATGGATGGTTTTGAAGGTCGAACCTAAGTTTAAGTTCAAATAATTCAACTATTAGTTATTTTGATTAAATATTAACTAAAAATGTTGTTCTCTTAATAAATTCAAAGGCTTTATTTACAGAAATTTTGCGCAAAAAATAAATTCGACTTTATTTCATTTACTTACTATTCAAAAATCGATGTTTTCAATTTTATAAATTGACTGCATTGATGTGAAAGTTCAGTTAGAAAACTAACAGAAAATTATGTCGCGTAGATAGGTTGCAATCAATATTTAATGATTGGTAAAACTTAAATATTAGACTAGACATTATTTGAAGAGCATATTAAGTTTTAAAACATTAATAAACTTAAACTTTGTTTCTGATTTACTTTCAAACAACAAAAGCAATTTTTCAAGTCATTTGAGTTTGTTAAAGACATTTTCAATCAATTTTAAATGTCAGCGACTTTTTCGATGTTTTAATAAAGATGTCAACAAAGTTAACAAAAGCTTTCGAAGCTTTTTATTTAATCATTTTAATTATCAGAATTTATTTTATTAGATTGATTTTCAACGTAAGCTTAGCAACGAAAAGATTTTGATCTTTCATGAAAATTAAAAATAAACAAAAAATATATTTAGAAATTATTAGAACTATTGGCTGAATATTTGTTGACTTTTAAACTTGACAAGATTGTTGTGAAGTACAAGTAACTCCTGTACCAAATTAATTAATCTGTCAACTTCTGCATCTTCATGGTTAAGAAGATGTTTTCTGTGTATCTTTTAGAATTGATTCAATTGAGTCGATTTTTTGTCAAATTGACTGTCTCTGTCTCCGCTTTAAAGATACCTACAAGAGCGATATGAAGTTGCTCAGCATCAATACCAGCAAATGGGAAGATATTGAAGAAGATCGTTCAGTAGAAGAGGAAGAAACCCTGAAATACTTTTTCATTTGCATTTCATGTCTTGCTTTGTTTTTAACATCTCTTGAGCACAACCAGCATGGCTCTTCTCAGCAGAAGTATGTTCTAACGCATCTGTTGATATAAAAAATCTAACACCACCAACTTATACTAATGACCTATTCTTTTTGCTTCTAAGGCAGCTGTAACGTAATAACTAATATAAGAAATTATAAAAATAAAATTATTAGCAAATAATAAGTTTATGAAATTAATATTTAAAAAAAAAGAGATGAATTCTTCTAGGCATTAAGTAATCAGATGTTGCTTCATTTAATTTTCTTTTCAAAAATACTTAGTACATTACAAAACTAGTAAAGTTGTAAACATGAAAGTATCATTTATGATAAACTATTATTTAACTGAATATGAAAACTATATTTGTTCATTAAGAAATAGAAAGTTAGCTGGTTATATGATTGAACAGAAATATTTCATTTATTTCATTGCATATCATTATTTTTATAGGAAGTATTTGATATCTAAACCGATGTCAACCTAGATAAAAATCTCAAAATTTTATTTGTTTTTAAAACATGTATCAAATAGTTAAGAGCTTAATCTGAAGTATTAAAGATTGATGATAAAAGATTTAATTGATCTTAATCTAGTAAAAATAAAGGAGACATTTTTACTGTTGTCTGTAAATTAAAAAAAAAACATAAAAAATAGGATTATGATTGATCTGAACTTAAAAAGTTTCTAAATTTTTTTAAAGTTAAAATTAAAGAATATAATTTTTTAAATCATTTAAAAGCTTTTTTTTTGATTTCCCAAAACTATATTTAGAACCAAATCATTCAAAAGTATTTAATCTGTTAAAATTCAGATATTTAACCTTTAAAAGCGATTTGATTTCTTTTTTGATATTGTTGTAGTTTTTTAATGCTTTTAATCTTGGAGTATTTTTATGTGTCAAGTAATTGAAGTTTGTTTTTGATTTTCATACAAAAATTTATTGTTAAAATAAATCATGTCAAGTTAAAAAATTATAAAAATTCACCTAATCAGTCTAAAATACTTTATAATTTTTAGAAAGTAAAATCAATTGTTTTTTATAAACACAAAATAGTACTAAAACGAAAACCACCGGAAAACAAAAATCTCACTTTTAATAAATTTTAATAAATTTTAAACTTGCTGGTTAAGTTTTTAGTGTTTTTTTTGTCTTTTATTTGATTAACATTTTTTAAGTTAAAATAATTTCAGTTACGAAGAAATCTCTAATCTACTAAAAACTTTAAAACGCTGGTTAATAAGATTTTAATTTGTAGAATACTTACTTTTAACCACCATGAAATGTTCTTACTTGATAAAAATACTCAAATCATTCAATAATAATCAGTTTATAGTAAAGATAAACTAGCCAAGTCGAGTCTTTACAATTTTTCGTTTTAAATCTGTCTTCAACTCAAGCAAGAAATTCTCGGCACTTCATAAAAAGCTTAAGTCTTTTACTAGTAGAAGATCTAGCATCTTACATTAATACTAATGTTTTTTAAAATTACTTGATGATAATTGCTTTTCAACTCTTTTACGTCTTTCAAAGCCTTTCATATTTCAATATTTAATATAATATTTAAAAAAAGTTACAAGATGGTAGGTGAAAACTTTTGAATATTTTGTAGAGATTTGCCTAATTAGTAATTAGTGGCAAAAGTGATCTTTCCAATAAACTACGATTACAGAAATCTTTTGGGTATCATTTTTGTAAATTGTATTTTCTTTTGATTTCAACAGGACAACAAAAGTCTAAGCTTTAGGACTTCAACAATTGTAACCTGATTAATTTTATAGCTTGATATTAGAAATTACAACAATTACATCTTTTAAATAAATTTAAAAACAAGCAAAAAAAATAGAAAAATTCTGTAAACTATTTATTCAATCTACTTGTAGCTTTTTATCTCTCAAAATTTAATCGTTTTTGTTTATCATTGTGATGTTAGGAAAACCTTTTAAGTGAAATTAGTTAGATTCTCAAGTATATATCTTTCAGATGTCAATAAGGATTTTTAATTAAATCTTTTTATAAATTTTTAAGCTGATTAATGAAAGTTCTATGAAGTTATTGTTAAACTATTTTACATTTTCAATTCTATCTCAGCTACAAAAAATAAAATCTTTCATGAAACATGAAGTCAAAAACTTTATAAGTAGATAAGTAAAAAGATTTGAGCTAACTACAAACTTCAGTAAATTGATAAAAAGTTTATTCTAAAGTTTGATTATAATGATTAAATGTGTATCTTTTAGTATAATCAATAATTTCGAACTTAAAATAAATTCAAACAAAAAACAAGAACTAATTTTAACTATAATATATTTCTTACTACAAAAACCTTAAAATGAAGTTATTTAGACTGAAAATAATTCCACAAAATTATCTTTAAACTGTTTTAGTGCTAATTGTTCTGATAAAAATTGAAAAGAATATTTCTTGATTGATTTATTTTGATAAAGTAGATTTGAGGCAAAAATTAACAATAATTACAAAGTTATTCATACAAATTTATAGAAGGTTATTAATAATTTGTTTTTAAAATAATTTCAAAGTTAGTTTTAATAATTCATTTACATTTATCACTCATTTGCAACTTAAATTGAAAACTCAAATTGCAGATTCGTTTTCCATTTGTTCATTAGTTGGTCGAGTTAAAGATACGTTATAAGCTTCATTTTCAGTTTCAGTAATTTCTCGGAGAGGTATAGAAACATTTAAACTATCAGTCAATAAATGAGTCTCTGAAGGCATCCAACTTTCAGATCTTGCTACAGCAGATCTTGCATCTCCTTTCGAACAGTCCGTTGTTTCTTTTTTTCGTAGAAACTCACAAAGTAGTTCATCTTTTGGTCTGTTACGGTTAAACCCTTTTGAAAAATTAAAAAAAAATTATTTTCATTTTATCTTTTAGAAGGCATAGAATTATAATCAGAAAATTTAATGAATTTAGCTGATAAATAATAAAAAGTAAATAGTTAAACAGAATGTAAAAATTACTTTAAATAAATATTTAAATATTTAATTGATTGCTAACATTTTCAAATCATAAAAATCAGTAAGTTGAAAAATATTTTCTTATGAATATTATAAGCAAAGTATAAACTTATTTTATTAAAAAAAAGTAAGCAATCATTGTTAAACTTAACCTGTTAAGTAACTAATAAGTAAACCGCTAAGAATTGAAACAAGTGCACCTATAGGTGCTCTATAAACATAAGACACATCATAGAATGCTGCAATAGCTGGTCTGAAATCGAATAATATTCTTTTTATTGAGGTTAGAATTGATGAATAAAACTGATTTGAACTTACAAAGTTTCATAAAAAACAAATTATTCAAAATGAGATTAACTAAAATTAGTTTTTGAAGTAAAACTAACCTGTCAGTTTCTATTGACGAATTGAACATTGTATAACTTGAATTTAAATTAGCATCTAATATAGTAGTTACAGAAACATTCATCACAGATGTTATTGAATCTGGTAAGACACATTGATCAACAGATAGAGGTAACTTCCCAGTAAACTCTTGTGGAAGGGGATATAACTGAGATCCAATATATTTCCAAAAAGAGATAGTTAAACCAATCAAAGTTCCCCAAAACACTCCCTAAAGTAAATTTAGTTAGCCAAATATCGAAAAAGTTTAAATTTGAAGATTTTGAGGTTAAATTTAATCGATTTAAATATGGAAAAAAATTGTATTTTTATTTAATGTATTTTATTGTTGGTTTTCTTTATATAATTTTAACATAAAATGAAATACACTCATAGTTTTAAACTAATAAGTTAGAGGAAATAATCTATAATAAAACTTCTTCTTACTTTGTTGTTCACACATGGCATCATCATTCCCATTGAAAACATGCCAATAAAACAGCCTCCAATTATTCCAAAGATAGTAAAAACCATCTGAAATTGAATTAAAACTAAAAGCGTTTAATGGTATTTAGAAGTTACTTTAAATCTAAGAATTATTCGTTAAGAACTATTTAAAAATTTTTCTTTATTCATACCCTTAACAAGCCTCCAACAATTGAAGCGACATAAGCAAAGAATATATAAAGAACTCCAAATACAATTACTAATATTTGAGAGCAGATTCTGTAAGATTTATCGCTCCAATGTGTTCGCGGTTTTACAAAGTCTTCTATTGTTACACAAGCCATAGCATTGATACCAGAAGAAATAGTACTACAGATTAATTTTAATTATTAGATTCTATGAATAAAATTGTCACTATGAAGTAGTTGTGTAGTATAGAATTTTGGTTACTGGTCTAACTTAAATAATAAAATAATTTAGAGTAACCTCAATGAACCACTACATACTCCAGATACAAACAAGCCTGGTACTCCAGGTAAATAACGTAAAATATCCATCACAATAAAAGGAAGCAGCTGAAAAAATATAGAAGTATCATCCTAAATAGTTTTATTTCTAAAATATGTGTGAAAATGTTGCTTGAACAATCAGAAAACTTTATATTCTAGATACTTACTTGATCTGGGTTGGAAATTTGCTTGCTTGAAATTGGGTCACAAGATCTGTAAGTTGCATAAATAGTCAGCCCAGTCATCCCAGCAAGAACCAAAATAACTACTAGCCCAAGTCCATTCAACAAAATAGCACTACAAATTTGTTGAGTTTTTATAAATTCAAAATATACATGAAAATTCAAACAGAAAATATGTCACAAACATACTATCTTGCATGAGTTTTGCTTTTGCAACAAATATATCGTTGTACTGAAGCTTGATTAAGTCCTTGGACACTTGTCCAAAAAAATGTTCCTCCAATTACGATTGACCAAAAAGTGTGTCTTATTCTTGGGTCAAACTCAAAACTGCAAACATAATATTGTTTTTGTTGATTTTGACATAATTGTATCTTACTGATCAAAATCAATTCTTCCTCCTTCTTCGGCTGCTCTCCAGATGTTGCCAAATCCTCCAAGATTTATGGAGCCTTGAATGATAACAGCAAAAAATCCTGATAACATGATAATTGTTTGTATCACGTCAGTCCAAATCACAGCTTTCAAACCACCCTTTGTAAGAAAATTCAAAGTTAAGAAAGATGAATTACAAATATTAAACATACAATTGATGTGTAAAATATACAAATTACTCCAGTTGAAAGTATCATAATCCATTCATTGACACCAGTAACTTCACTTAGTGCAATTGAAGGTCCGTAAACAACAACACCTCCATAAAGTACCTGAGTTAAAGTACTTTTAATTCTCTACTGTATGTTGTAATGATGAATATTATTAAACAGTTTATGGATATGAAGAATTGTGAAAATTTCTGTTATTTAGTAAAACATTGTTTTGATATTATAAAAATTATAACTATATAATAATTTTAAAAATAGATTTATATGAAATTGTTGATAACTATTCTGATAGCTTGATTAAGAGAGCAAAAAAAGAAAAATGAATTGGAACAAAAATGATGAAGATGTCTTTATAGAAGTAATAAAATTGTGAAATATTTCTATTAAAAGAGCTAATATTCAGAAATCATATTTCTCAGTATAGAATATCAAAATATTATTTTCTTAGATAAAAATGATGACGTTTATAGATTAGAAAGCCCGGAAATAAGTGAATTAAAATCAAGTTTCTAAATTTCAACAACATATTTAGATAGAGAAACTTATCATTTGAAAACAAATTTGTGCTTGACTAGAATTTGAATTTTGAAATTTCGTGAAATATGCTTTTAAATAAAATTTGTAAATATATAAAGATTCGACTAATTCGACTTTAAATTGTAAACTTATCTTACAAAATGAAAAATATTTTACTAAACATCTTACTGAAAGAGTCATGTACATGATGATGGCCAGAAGTTTTGATTTTTGATCAAATCGAAGTCTTAAGTACTGAAAATTGAAAATATTTTAGAAGATACTAAAATTTCTAGCATTTTGTCACTTAAAACAAATATGTAACATTTTTCTAAAAGCT
Source organism: Pegea sp. RAD2-039 (assembly GCA_034620365.1). Taxonomy (NCBI): domain Eukaryota; kingdom Metazoa; phylum Chordata; class Thaliacea; order Salpida; family Salpidae; genus Pegea; species Pegea sp. RAD2-039. The sequence goes on from JAQGEQ010000357.1 coordinate 395,344, forward strand.
TTTAAGGTATTAATTAAACTGTTCTTCCGTTGTTAAGTGAGGTTATGAAATAGTATTAATACGAAAAGTAAATAAATTAGATTTCTTCTTTTAAGTTTTATGCTATAATGTTGCCCTACAAAGCTAAAAATCATTAAATTTTAGGAAGCTAGCATAGAGAATTCATCACCAAACAAAGACATGTTACAGTAAAAAGGGGTTTATAAACTTTGTTTTAATTTAAACTTGAACATCAAGAATTTGAAACAAATGTAAATTTAGAAATTTAAACTGATTATATTTTTAATGAAAGTTTTGTTTTAATTATAGCTTTTACTTTTTTTAACTTACTTCATAAGTACTATCGATTTTCAAATCGTAAAATACTGGCATGAAAATCCAGGCTACAATAATTGCTACAAGTATGTAAGATAATGCAAACCACGTAAACATAGTTCCATAAACATAATACTCAACTGGTGTACCTAGGACTGTTACAGAAGACATAAAGCTTGCTATCAAACTTAAACATACTGGACCTGCAGAAGCAAATAAACAAAACTATTAGAATTAGTATCCAGCAAATATGATTTAATAATTAACTTTCTGAGTTTGTTCTTTACATCAATATAAATAATTTGTTTCTGATTTTGATATTTAGAAAATAATTGTCTCACCAAAACTCATACTTCTTCCAGCCATTAAGTAATCGGATGTTGCTTCATTTGTTTTCTTTTTCTTTTCAAAACGTTCCTTAATCGCAAAATAGATTCCAACTGCTGTTGATACTATCAAAAATCCAGCAAAAATTACATAATCCAACGTTTGTAGGGTTACTTTTTCAGTAGGTTTGGAAATGATTGAGTTTGTGACTGTAAATTAAAAAGTTAAAGACTTTACAAACTGAAGAAAAGTCAAAGAGTTATTTAAAAACATTTTATGGTTTGTTTTATTTCAGATATAATTCTGTTCATAATATTATTTAAAATTTCAATCACCAAATGTGTTTGTGGTTGATGTGAATGCTTCCATTGAAAAATTAAATTTTTGACGAAAAGGAGATTTGGTATTTAAGAACAAATTAATAACTGCAATTGTATAAAAAGCTTTCTGTATAATGTAATAAACAAAATCTAGAAAACAAATTTCATTGTAAACAACTCTAAATAGAAAAATATTTCATCTAATCATTTTCAAATCAATCAACTTTCGCTGTATAACAATTTAAAAAATAATTTTCAGTTTAAAATTACTAAATTATAGAAGACAACTTAAGATTAAAAAACAAAACAATCGATTATTATGTTAGTAAAGATTTATTTTACCAAACTGATTAAAACTTTTATGTGTTTACTGAAAACAAAAGTGAGAAATTTAATGTTGTATCTTAAAATTGTACCAAAAATTGTAAAATTGTTTCTTCAATAATCACAAATCAATCATTTTCAACTTCAATGCTATTCATCAAAAAGTAAGAAACAAAAAATGAAAATATTTTTCGTCGCATTGATACAGGTTTGAAAAATATTTATAAAAGTTAATATCATTTTGAGATAATACCATTTTAATCAATTTTAAAATTAAAATCTTTTATTTTAGGCTTCTTTAATCTTTCTCTTAGTCTTTCTCTCGATTATTCTGCACTCTATCTAAAGTTCAAACAGTTTAAATTCCAAAAAACCTTTTAATCTACTTAAATATGACAACACCAAAACAAGAATTTTATTTATGAAATATTTATATTAAAATTGTCTTATTTGATAAAGTAAAAAACAAGTTTATTTATCCTAGCCTAAAATTCACTCTTATTGATAATATACTGATAACAATCTTCAAATATTTTTATGGATATAAAAAAGTATTTATTGAATTCAATATAGTTAAAAGACATTTTTTCTGAACCTAGACAAAAATTTATAGCTTATGAAACAAAATTCGTATTTTAGTCTTATTCAAGAAAGCATTTTCTCATTTTGGTTAGTCATGCTACATTCTATGAGCTTAATTTCTGTAGCTATTAAAAACAAATTTAAGTCTAAATGAGAAGTTTAAAAGCAATTGATAAAGTTTTAAACTAATTATATTCAAATTGCAAAAAAAAATTTTGATTAATTAAAATAATTATCTTCAGATTTACATAGAATTATTAAAATATGTTAATACAAATAAGCTTATAAAAGTTATATAATTTAAATATTCTGGTTTGTTAAAACTTATTTTAATAAATTTGTGTTTATTTCAGCTGATTAAGTAAAACTAAATTAAAGTATAACATCAACAAACAAGTTTTAGGATCACAATAAGCAGTAAACTTAGAAACCAAATGGTTTGATTTTTACATCAATCAACAAATTCATAAAAACTAATCTTGCACCTCAGGGACATCTGCGTGTCCTCTATAAACAGGCTTAACGCTTCATTTATTTCCTATAAACGAAGCTTTTAAATAAATTTTAGACCACAAACCATGTACCGATTACGTGGATATGAAATATTCTATCCAGTAATTGAACATAAAAACCTTTAAAACCTTGTGGTTGTTAATCAATTGTTGGTGCTAAATTAAACCATACTAGTTTTAAAATTAAACAAGTTTATATTAAATATTTGTAAATTATTTTAAAACTTCATATATATCTTTAGTATTTATTACTAGCAATTGATAGAAATTTACAACCAACTGTAAATAGAATACTTTTGATAAATTATTTGGAAAAGTCACTTGTTAGCAAATATATTAAAATCTTAACTAATATTTCTAATCAGACGAATTTTTTTGGTTATATCAATAAAATAAAAATTTGAAATTTCTAACAAACCAAAACAAAGTAATTATTTCAATTTCAAAATAGTTTTTAATTTGCAAATAAAATAAAACTTCGTATAATACATAAGTTTTAAAAATAAAATTATTCTTTAGTATATATATATATATATAGCTATAAAGAATTATATCTGAGTTTAATTAAGCATTTCTACGATAGCTAACTGATTACGTGCGCCACCAGGTGGTGAATTTTATAGTAAATTAACTTCGAGCTACTGTGGGAATTAAAAACTCTAAAAAAATTAATCATCGAAATAAATGAGATAAAAAGATCTTCTATCAAAGTTCTTCAAATTTTAAAAATCAAACTCTCGAAGGTTTGAAGGTTATAAGGCTCATAAATTTGTGTTTTCTAGGAATTTAAAAAATGATATTGGCTTCGTAGAATGATTATTTAAATTGTTGATGAATTGAAACTTAGTTTCACTTCAATAATCCACTTTTTTCATCTATTCCATGATTCGATTTCCACATTTTCCTACAAAGTAAATCACAAGTATTCTTGTTGAAAGTCTTTTTACTATCACTATTTTAGGGCGCTTCTTCTGCTGGTAAAATCTCCTCAACAACGACCACAAGGATCGTTGATTAATTGATAAACTTCTAGATCATCTATAAATATAATTTAGAATGTGTCTTCTAGTGTCTTCCACCAACAGGTCTCCTCTCTTACTATCGCTAAAAGCATCAAACAAAGAAGTTTTTTTGAGTTTTAGATAAATTATTCAAAAATCTATTTTCTTTGATTCAACAAACAAGTATCATTAAACCGCTTAAGTAAAATATAAACACTTGCACTAAGAAAACCAGTTGTTAGCTAACCAAGACATTCAAACCATCAGCAGGAATAATTTCCTGATTCACTTTTAATCAATTCCTCGATGAGAGATCTTTGATGTCAGGATCGGTCATGTTTATTATCGTGCTTAATCCTATCATACCCTTGTAAAACAGTTTATGTTCAAGCGATTATCTCGAAAGTAATCTCAGAACTACCACGAGGAACTGTTTGAAGGTAGCAATGAGAGAAGAATAACTTTATTTGTAGATCATAAAGCGACTAACATCAGATAAGGAGTCCTCCAAGACCTTCCGGCTTATCTTTATCTCTGTGATAAAAAATCTGCTTCAAACAATAGCAGGGTATCTGAGTGATTGAAGTCTTCTATTTACCGACAAAGCTGCTCTACATAAGGATGAGCAAAAAGAAAAAGATTAAACATCTAATTGTAGCTATATACAGTAGGAGGCAATCTAAAGATGTTACGACCAACAACAAGCGTTTTAAAGATTCCTAAAGGTTTACGAAGACAGGAATTATGGTTATTGCTGAGAAGACGTAAGCCACTTGTATATATCTTGCTGGTGGTGGACACAAAATCATTTTTATGCAACATCCTGTCCACAACTAGCAAACTTGAATGACATTTCTTTGACAAATATTTAAGGTGTTACTCACCTAAACTTTGAGGTTACTTATAGACTTATTTTTTTATGTTCTCATTGGTCTGCTGTTTAAGATAAACCCAACTAAAATACAACCTAGCGGTAAAATACATTTTTCAAGATAGTATTCACAGCTTGAACTCTTCTTCCCGACTTCTGTCACTTCATTTTAGATTTAAAAATAAGATTTAATAAAAGCTTCCATTTTTTAGTTTATATTTTTGTAGTTCTTAACCGTGTTATACTTCTTATACCTTTTCTGTATTCTACTTTTTTACACTAATGTTGAATTTAGTTTTAGAAACCTTTTTCGTTAAGCTCTTTCAGTCATTTTGCTTTATGTTTGCTTTAAGAGTTTTATGATTTGTTATCTGGAGCCATTTACTAAATAAACAAATAAATAAACAAATGATAAATTAATTAATTTTTTTGGTAAAAATAAATTGTAGGCTTTGAAATGAAAAATTAATTCTTAAATTTATTTATATTTTTATCTCCAGCAAAAGTTTAATTGAATTGTCTATTAGTTTTGAATAAAATTATCAAAATATAAAAAGCAATTAATAACTAAAAATAAAAACTTATTGATTAATAAATTAATCTTAAAAAGTATTGAAACTTAAAAACAAAATTATATTTGAAAATATTTTTCCAATTGTTAAACTTTATCAATTGTATAATTCGTTTAGTTTTTTTCTGTTTATAATAACTATTAATAATTACTTTCTCGGTATAGCTTTCTCCTTAAAAGAAATTTAACTAATATTCGTAGCAATTATTTAAGATAGAATAAAATAAATCTTATATGATGACAACTTTCTCTTGAATTGAAAAGATTAAAAATATTTTCGAAACAAAACCTAAACTGCAACAAAACACAAAATAATTATAAAATTACTAAAAGCAAAGAACCTGACTACAATAGCTGGTGCTTTTCAACTTAGTTTATAATTGAAATAAATTTCTGTTCAAACGTTTTATCATTTTAAACAAGCTAAAACTTACACCACAAAATTTCACCTAAACATATAAAAGAGTTATCATCATTTAAATCATTTCTAAACCAAGGCTAACAGCTGAAATCTAATTTTTTTAAATGTTTCTAAAACAGAAAATTAAAAAATCATTTTTTTTATTAATTCATGCAAGTCATCAATTCTTCTTTAATAAATGTTTTAAAAAGTTTTTACAGAACCAAAGCAAATTGAAGCTTTAGAAAGAAGATTCTTTTTCCATTTGTTCATTAGTTGGTCGAGTTAAAGATACGTTATAAGCTTCATTTTCAGTTTCAGTAATTTCTTGGAAAGTCATTGAACCGTTTAAGTTATCAGTCAATAAAGGAGTCTGTGAAGGCATCCAGCTTTCAGATCTTGCTACAGCAGATCCTGCATCTCCTTTCGAACAGTCCGTTGTTTCTTTTTTTCGTAGAAACTCACAAAGTAGTTCATCTTTTGGTCTGTTGCGGTTAAACCCTTTTGAAAAAATACAAAAAACTATTTGTTATCAATTCTAAGAAAAGTTAGAAGATCCTTAACTAAACCTTCTTTCGTCAAACTGTTTACTTAGTTAGTATTTTTATAGAATTAGTTATTAAATATAGCATAGAAATAACTAACCTGTTAAGCAACTAATAAGTAAACCGCTAAGAATTGAAACAAGTGCACCTATAGGTGCTGTATAAACATAAGACACATCATAGAATGCTGCAATAGCTGGTCTGAAATCGAATAATATTCTTTTTATTGAGGTTAGAATTGATGAGTAAAACTGATTTGAACTTACAAAGTTTCATAAAAAATAAATTAATCAAAATGAGATTAACTAAAATTAGTTTTTGAAGTAAAACTAACCTGTCAGTTTCTATTGACGAATTGAACATTGTATAACTTGAATTTAAATTAGCATCTAATATAGTAGTTACAGAAACATTCATCACAGATGCTATTGAATCTGGTAAGACACATTGATCAACAGATAGAGGTAACTTCCCAGTAAACTCTTGTGGAAGGGGATATAATTGAGATCCAATAAATCTCCAAATAACAATACTAAACCCTATCAATGTACCAAAAAAAGCTCCCTAAAAACAAAAAAAGTTTGAATAATTGAACAAATGTATCATTAAAATATAAATAAATGGAAATAATTGACCCAAAGTTTAGTGGTTTTAGCTTTCTAAATCTTTTATTAAAATAACTTAAAATTAATAAAAATTTCATAAAAAAATATAAAGAAAAAATCTGAAGTTCTTTGTTCCTTTTAATGTTTCTTTGAAACAAAGTTATCATTAATCTGAACTAACGTGATTATTTATAAATGGCATCATCATTCCCATAGTGAATAATCCAACCAGACAACCACCAACCATCCCCAAAATACTATAAGCCATCTACAAGAAAAATATGAAATAAACTTAAAGAAATAAAAACGAAAAAAGTTTTGTTAATAATTGAAGATATCATTTTACTTATTTTTCATATTTTTTATTGTACCTTAATTAAACCTCCAACAACTGAAGCAAGATAAGCAAAGATTATATAAAGAATTCCAAATACAATTACTAATATTTGAGAACAGATTCTGTAAGATTTATCGCTCCAATGTGTTCGCGGTTTTACAAAGTCTTCTATTGTTACACAAGCCATAGCATTGATACCAGAAGAAATAGTACTACAGATTAATTTTGTAATTAGTTATAAATTTATTTAGTGAGATAAGTTAATTATAAAAATTAGGTTTCTAGTTATTAGATAAGAAATTATTGACTACTATAAGTAATTTTGCATTAGTTTGTACTATAAATAAACATTAAAGTTATTTAAAGTAACCTTAATGAGCTACTACAAACTCCAGCTACAAACAAGCCTGGTACTCCAGGTAAATAACTTAAGATATCCATCACAATAAAAGGAAACAGCTGAAAAATATAGAGGTATGTTAGATAAGCGATTGTGTTTTTTGTTTGCAAGACGTTTAGTACAAAGTAGAGTAATTCCTAACTCTATCACTACAGCAAATGTTTCTGTTTCTTTTATAATTTATAGTAAATTTAAACAAATTTGTGTATGAACTATTTTATAATATTTTTTTATAATTCTTAAGTTATTCATTCTTATACTTTTGTTTTGTTCTAATTTTTTTACATTACTAAACTACATTATTCTGTCTTTTATTTCTTTGCAGTCATATTTGTTGTGTTTGCTATAAAAGCTGCTATTAAACACGCGTTCATCAGTAAATAACTAAATAAATAAAGTGTTGTCTAAAGATTAATAAAAAGGTAAAATCAATCGCTTGTACACATCAAATTATACCTTTCATTAAATTTAATGAAATTTTAAATGCTTACTTGATCTGATTTAGAAATGTCTTTATTTGTAATTGGGTCACAAAATCTGTAAGTTGCATAAATAGTCAGTCCAGTCATCCCAGCGAGAACCAAAATAACTACTAGCCCAAGTCCATTCAACAAAATAGCACTACAAATTTGTTGAGTTTTTATAAATTCAAAATATACATGAAAATTCAAACAGAAAATATGTCACAAACATACTATCTTGCATGAGTTTTGCTTTTGCAACAAACATATCGTTGCACTTGAGCTTGATTAAGTCCATTTACACCAACCCAAAGAGTTGTTCCTCCAATTACGATGGACCAAAAAGTGTGTCTTATTCTTGGGTCAAACTCAAAACTGCAAACATTATATTGTTTTTGTTGATTTTGACATAATTGTATCTTACTGATCAAAATCAATTCTTCCTCCTTCTTCGGCTGCTCTCCAGATGTTGCCAAATCCTCCATGGTTTATGGAACCTTGAATGATAACAGCAAAAAATCCTGATAACATGATAATTGCTTGTATCACGTCAGTCCAAATCACAGCTTTCAAACCACCCTTTGTAAGAAAATTCAAAGTTAAGAAAGATGAATTACAAATATTAAACATACAATTGATGTGTAAAATATACAAATTACTCCTGTTGAAAGTATCATAATCCATTCATTGACACCAGTAACTTCACTTAGTGCAATTGAAGGTCCGTAAACAACAACGCCTCCATAAAGTACCTAGTTAAGTTTAAATAGTTTAACCTAAATTGTCTTTTCAATTGAGAAAGAAAATACTTTTAAAAAGGTATCTTTGAATAGTACTTTAAATAAAATTATGTTTGAGATAAATTAACAACTTTTGGTTTAAACAGTTTCAAAAAAATCTCACTGAAAGAACCATGTACATGAAGATGGCCAAAAATTTTGAGTATTGATCGAAACGACGACTTAGATACTAAATAATAAAAAATTTGTGATCCTAAATCTATGGCACAACTATTTTTAAGCTTATTAACGTTATAAGCTTTTATCATAAAAAAATTAAAGCTGGTTAAAATACTTTGTCATATGTTTATCGTCAATTTGATTTAACTGTGATTAAAAACTAATTGTTGAGAGAAACTAAACATTACTTCTTTTCAAAGGTAATACAAACAGTCTATTGCTATATGAGAAATTTTGTTAGAGTTCTGTAACTAACGTTCTTATTAAATTTTGTATAGTACTAAGTACAAACCTACCTCATAAGTGCTGTTGATATTTAAATCGTAAAATACTGGCATAAACAACCAAGTTACAATGACTGGTACCAGTAAGTAAGGTATTATATACCACGTAAACATAGTTCCATAAATATAATACTCAGCTGGTACACCTAAGACTGTTACAGAAGACATAAAGCTTGCTATCAGACTTAAAGATACGGGACCTGCAGAAGCAAATAAACAAAACTATTAGAATTAGTATCCAGCAAATATGATTTAATAATTAACTTTCTGAGTTTGTTCTTTAAATCAATATAAATAATTTGTTTCTGATTTTGATATTTAGAAAATAATTGTCTCACCAAAACTCATACTTCTTCCAGCCATTAAGTAATCGGATGTTGCTTCATTTGTTTTATTTTTCTTTTCATAATGTTCCCTAATCGCAAAATAGATTCCAACTCCAGCTGAAACTATTAGTAATGCAGCAAATACTACATAGTCAACTGGTTGGAAGATTGCTTTTTCTGGGACTTTGATACTTGCTGTCGTCTCTAAAGAAGAATATTTATTTTTTAAATTTAGCTTTCAGCAAAAATATTGAAGCAATTAGTTTAAGTTTTTGTCAATTGAATGAAGTTAAGATACTTTGCAAATGAAATCGCTTCTTTGATTTAGTTTGCGATTTTTTGAATTTCAGCAAAAGAAAAAATTTATTTAGATTTCCAAAAAGATATAAAATTAAAATCAAAAGTAGATTTTTATTTTTTGATGTCATTAAATAAAAATTGTTAGTTACTTTTAGCTCTAATTAAAATTTAACTTTAATTTAAATTTTTAAATTTTATTTTAAGTTCAATATTAAACTTTTTAAAGCTTTGTGCTTTCAACTTATTTAATAGGTTTTTTTTTCTAATTTCAAATCTTTATTTAATTGAACCAATACTTTTAAAGCGTTTATTAAATTGCTTTTTATTTAGTTGTTTTGTTGGTAATACTTAAAAGGTTTTAAGTTTTTTTAGAGTATTTGATAACTCTTTAAATTGTTGATTTAAAATATAAATTTTAAACTTCAAAAATAAAACCACAAAAACACTTAACACATTTGAAAAATAACTTAATTTATCAGAAGCACGGTTGATTAACCAATTATCTGCAAACTTAGAGAGATCTCTTGGGAATACTTCACTAAAACCTTTAAAATGTCAACCTCGATAACTAAACGCATTTTTTCGTTAATTTTATTAAGTGACTTTCCAGTATTATAAAAAAAGGTATAAGTTCAGTTTATTATTTATGTCGACATAAAAAGCCTCACATTTTACTGTTAACAGATTTTTATTCATAAAATTCAATTAGTAAAGTAAAAAATAAAGTTAAAATAAAATAAAATTGAAAATTAGAATTACCAAAAACAGTAGTTGGTATACTTGTAACCATCGTATAAACTAAACACTAACTTCTTCCTGAAAATAAAAACATATTTTCAAAAATTTTGGAACAAAAAAAAATTCTTGAAAATCTATTAACAAAAATCTGATCTTTTCAAGAGTTAATAAGACTGGTAATATCTGAATAATCTTTAAAAGCTCAATTTACAAATTACAAGATTTGTAACGACATCTGTTTAAATTCAATGAAACACATTTGCGTTAGACTTAATTCAAATTACAGACATCAAAAGTTACTACAATCTACTACCTCACTTTTTTGCTATACTCTTGCAAAACAAACTGTGTTGACTGGTAATATATCTAAAATCTTTTTCGAAAAAATATAGGTGAAACATTAAATTAAATATCATTTCCAATAGTTAAGTGTAGCAAAACTTATAGATTTTATCACTTTATATACAACTATTAACTTTTACAATATAACTTTAAATTGTAACTGATAAACAAAAATGCTGAAATGAAACTAAATCCAACTAAACAGCTTGCTAAATAAGTCAAAGTTGTACTAAAAACTAGATTTTTTATTTGTCTAAGTACCAAGCAAATATCAATTATCTCGGCGAAACTAAACTTTCAACCTTAATTAAAATATTTTATCAAGATTGAAACAATTTTAAGTTTTATAGCTAAACGCTAAAACTTTATTTTCATGTTTTCACTCATTTTGTCAACCATAGTTAACAAGATTAAAAAGAAATCAAAATAATAATCTTTTTAATGTTAAAAACAACATTTAATTATTCTGAATGTATGCTTTTAATAGTATCTAGTCAAAAATTAATTAATAATTAACTATATTTTGCGTTAGAGCAAAAGAAGTTATTTAATTGCTCTAAGAGTTTTTCAACAAGTAGTTTTTGTTGTTCACTAATTAATTTTAAAAGTATTTATTTAAGAAAATTATATTTTAGAGATAAATCTGATATTTTTAATTAAAAACTTAAAAAAACTTATGCAACTAAATTATAATGCTATTCATAAAATCAACGGCTAAACGAATTATTTTTTAGTTTATAAATAAAATACAAACTTAAGAAAAAAAATTAACCCATAAAAGCACCTTTCAAAAAGTTTTAAGAATAAAACAGAACTTGCCAATAACACATTCACATAAGTACAGTTTGATAATACACATACAACATAGACATTCAAAATTTTACAAAATTTGTACTCAATTTTTTCTTATGGTTTATCATTAACTCGATATTTTATTTAAATCGATTTGAATCGATGTCTGATATATAAGCCAGTAACATTTCTTCAAAATATAACTAATAAATTAAATGAAAAACATTTCTATTTAACCATACATTAAAATAAATTTTCAAACTTATTTTTTTTTGTAAATATTACTCAGACAAGTAAATATTAAGCATAGCTAGCTTTCATAAATGATGTCATACTAAGTACGAACACAGAGATGTCTACTCACATATGTTACTAACTTCCAAAATTTATAATTTGTCGACTGATGACCGAGTTTTTGAGTTGTAAAAATTTACAACTTTTTTAACCGTTACAGATGAGTTCAGTTAAAGTACTTCACAATTTGTTTTGAAACTTTTAATTTTTGATAAGCAAACCTTAAACTTTTATTATTAACCGATTTCTTATAATATCCTAATAAAAAATATATTAATCATTAGTTAAAATACTATTAAGAGATTTTAATTTTTTTTTGTGGTTTACTTACAACTGTGTGAAAATTTTACTATCTCTGACAAATTACTAAACAAAAGGATTCGAGACTTTATGCTTCACTTATTTTGAAGGAAAAAAACTCATGTTTAGATTTTTAATTTCCAAATGTTTTATGAAATCGTATCAATCAATATATTAGAACTGATTAATAATTGAAACTGATTTGTAAGTTATTTTAATCACAGCTGACAAATTGATACTTTGTAAATTTGTTTAAACATTTTACTAATGTTTGGTTTTGATGATGAATTCAGTAAAATGTTTAACTTTGTTGTTGTGTAGCTTTTATTATGTTGTAAATATTTTATAACTCTTTTTTTGTTTTATCAAATTAAACAAAAGCTCAACAGAAATTAATAATCTTTTTTTTAGATGCGTTCAACGACGTAGGATTTAATTAAAATGTATTCATTTAAAACTAGTTTATTTAATTCTATTTTTAGTTAGAACACTTTGAAAACTTAATCAACTTAATGTAATTGCTGGAACTTTTCCTTATGATTAATTAACATGATGTTTTAAACAAGCAATTATGACTGTTGATACTTTTCATTTTAAAGGTTTTCACAGCTAAGTAACTCTTTCTAAATAAATAAAAATAGAACAAACCTTCTGAGGATTTAATAAATTTATTTTCTAATTAAATAAGTTCACAATAAATTTACAGGAAAATAGTAAAAATAAAATGGTATCCTAATTTTGGGAATCAAAACACACTTTTTAAAAGTAAAGAATTAATTGTTTAAATTGCTAATGCTCTAAAAAAATCGTCAAAATAAAAGTTATTGAGATAAAGCTACAATATTATCTACCATCAAATGATTACTCACAAAAAGTTTTCTAATTTGAGATCAAACAACGAAATGGATTGATTGATGGTGATTTAAAGACATTTTTTGAAAGATCTTAAAAATAAGGTCATGATGTATTTAAACAAAAAATATTTTGCTAAATCGACGAAATTAAAATTCAAGAAACTAAAAGAGAATTTTGAAAATCAATTATTTGTTGCATAAGTTGTAAATAAAAATGAAACTATTTCATGAAATAATTAATTCTTTTTTTAAAGAGTTTTGTAGAGTAACCAGTTTAGCTGTTGTTTGATATAATTCTTTTTCTTTTTGTTCTTTTTCCTACAAAATTAATTTAGTATCAACATTCTGAATATTTGTCAAACTCGAAAGATAAGAAGACATAAAAATCTTTTGAAACCTGTTTCAAGACTTCGAATTCGTAATCTCTTCTTTTCTTCATGTCCAGAATCTTTTTCGTTCGACTCTTAGCTGATGTTGGAGGTGAAGGTCTGATGTTAGACTCTCTCACTACAGGGTGAGCATCTTTACAACGATGAGCCTAATCTCATCTTTAATCAATGATTTGTGATGAAGATCTTTTCTTACCTTTCTTAGTTTAATCATTTTATTTAACCGTTTTTCAGATTCAAACTTCTCATTTGTCTCCTTGTACGCACGACGTAAGTTCTCTACTTCTAAGGATTTTTCAATAAGACTTCTTCTAAGCTTCTCAAGATTTTCTGATTTGAATCCTATTTCTTCCTCAGTCTCTCTAAGATCAAACATTTGAACAAATATAAAACCAACAACTTTAAAAACCTCAATTTTCTAAGATCCTTTTCATAATCTTGTAAAAGACCTTCTTTTTTCTCCAATTGATTCAATAAATCTTTAATTTGTTTTGTGATCTTTTCTAAGTCTTCTTTTCTAGCTAAACAAAGTCTTGCTTGCTCATCTGGAGGTATATAAGCAATATTCTGGTTTCCATCCATACATTTGATTCCCAATAAAAATTGCAGATTTGAAATCAAATCCATATACTGAAATCAGTTAATCACGTGACATTGAAGAGGTTGTAGAAACTCACAAACTTACTGTTTGCTCACTAGCCATAACAGAATCATTCAATTGCTCTCTAGTCGATTTTTCTATTCGCACTCGTGCCTGAGCTGCTTGTAGTTGTTGAGTTACAGGTAGATCATCCTGAAAGACAAATTCTGTCTTGATTTTTTAAAAGATGAAACTTTTGTGATACTTTTGGTTTTGAATCAAAAATTTGTTGAAAAATTTCATCATTTTCTTCTTGATTTTCTACAGCGTTCTTTGCTCGAATTTCAGCGAGTTCTTTTTTCAACAGAACCACTTGTTTGAGGGCTTGTTCCTGTCCTGGTACTGTTTCAAACATGGATTTTTACTTTAAAAATTGTTTTCAAAAAATTGTTAACTTTTTGATATTTAAGAAGTAGAAAATATAATTATTATATTATAATTATTATAATTATTTAGATAATTCAAACAGATATGTTTTAAACAGCCAACATTTTAAATTTAATTTACTTTTAATTTATCAAAATTAGCTGAGATTAAAAAAATTTTTTTAAGTCTGAATGGTCATTTATGATGAAAAATAAAAGATTATTATGAAGCTTAATTTAAAATTTAAAATATTTAGTAACTGCCAATAAATCAAGTAATCCATAAGCTTAAATACTCTATAATCAATTATTTATCAAATAGAATATGAAAAAATGTATAAATAATTTACGAAAAGTTTTTTTACAAACTTCATATAAATAATGAACAAAATAAAATTTTGAATAAAAGTCGATAAAAATATTAAACAAAAAAACAGTTTTGAATTAACCAATCAAATTTTGTAAAAAAAAGTTGTAAAAACATTTAGAAAATTGAAAATTTTGTAAAAACACTTGAATATGAATTTCAAGCAAAATATCGAAAAGATGAAATATTAATTTCCACTGACAAGGTCCTTGTATCTGTTCAAGAGCTTTAACTTGCTCTCTAAGTTCTGCTAACGCTTCTCTTTGTCTCATAATAACTTCGATATGGCGTTCACCATGGCAACGAGGTTCAGACATTGAAGATGTAGCTTTCTGATAAATAAAATTTCATAAAAAACAAGAAAAAGTTGTTTGATAGAAACCTGGACTTCTAGAGAAGCTTCACAAATTTGATCTCTTGTTTCTGGCTTTTCATTGAGCTGTTTAAATTCAGATAAAGGTTTTAATTAGAGCTAAAAACTTAACCGCCTCACCTTCGTCTTATTCTTTACTTGTTTGTAAATTCTAAATAAACAAATCTTTGATGATCAGATTTTCAGATATGATTTAGTAACTAACTTGATATTTTCTTTTAATTCTTCGATCTCTTTTTTCTGCTCTTCAACAACCTCTGTCATCTTGAACAACTTCTGATGACCTTCATTTGTTTCAAGTTGTAAATTTTTTACCAATATTCTATCAAAAGTAAATAAAGAGTGTCTTTAGATGAATTGAATTACTTATTAAGTTAAAAATTTTCAATATTTAGCAAATTCTTGTATTTATCTCATAAATTTATGTAAATTTTGTTTATTGAGTTGTTTTGTTAATGAGTCCTTATAAGTTTCGTAAACATTTTAATAATTTTGTTTTTCTTTATTTTAAAGATTCTGATATTAAGAATATTTGTTTAAATAAGTTTTATTGATTGAGGAGTTTTAAGCTCAAAGTTCTAGATTGTTAAATATTTGTTTTTTTTTTGGTGAGGTTTTATACAAAATCGGTTTCTATGGCGATACAACAATGTCGAGACCTATTATGTTCAAGTTCTTCTTTTAAAGATTCACTTAACTCTCCTGTCATATCAGAAAGTCGGGATTCTGCACCGCGTAAATCGCGCAGCAAGACACGATTCTGATCTTCTTGTATCTAAAAATCAATTTGAGTGAATTTCATGAAAATTCCGACTCTTTTAAACCTGTAAAGACTCTCTTGTTAGAAAGAGTTCTGATCTTAATGACAAGATATCCGACTGCAAGATCTCAACTTGCTCTTCATCAACTGGGTTTGTTCTTTCGTTTGTTTGTATCATTTTGGATGATGTAAGTCCTGAACAAAACGTTTATTTCAAAATCTTTGCACAAAAAAAGAATTTTGAAAAAATATTTTTCTAATTTAAAAATATTATGTTTTAAAAACCATCCAAAATAATCTTGTGATACAGAAACTTCAATTTGTCTATTTTTTAGTGATTAAAAAACTCTTTAAAGACTTTCACTAATATTCATGATATACTTTTGGCTTCAAGCGATCTTTTAAAGTCCTGAAGTTTCTTCTCTAAAGCAACTATTGTTAAAGAATGTTGTTTGCTTTCTTCCTGAAACAATTAAATTGTTGTGAGTATTTAAAGAATTAATTTTCTTCAAATTACTTCATATTGTTTAACTTTCACTTCAGCAGCATCTTTTTCACTTTCCAAATGTTCCTGCATCTTTCTTAAGCTCTCTTGACAGGCTTCTTCCATAGCTGCTAGATCAGATGTCTTCAAATTCTGAGTTTTATTCAAATAGTTTCATCAGCAAATAATATTTTACAAAATAAATTACATAAAATCAAGTGAACAGTTTTTAATCTTTTAATAAATTGAAACAAACCTGAATTTGTTTCAACTCTTCTAGGAGCTCTTTCGACTTCTTATCTTCGTTTTCTAGTTGTGAGATTAATTCATTTTTCTCCGAAATTATCTAAAAATGAAATTTATTCAGTTGGAAATAGAATTAACTTTTTTGTCTGAAGTGGATATCTATAAGTTGTGAAATTATTTTTGAAACAGTGTTTCTACTTAATATTTGGAAATATTCATGTTTCCAAAACAATTTTTCAGAATTTTTTTCAACCTGAATGTGTTTTTCGTTTTCTTCTTTCGCAGATGTAAGTTCTTCTTTTTCTTTTTCAAGAATTTCATCGAAATTCAGTTTTTGTTCTTCAAGTTTTCTTTTTAGTTCAACTTCTAAAGAACTTTGATGTTCATCTCTGTAATAAATACAAAAATATCTTTTCGTAAAAATATTCAATAAGTTAAAATTAAAACGTCTTAAAAAAAAGGGAGTTCAGACCTTAACTGTTCGAGATTGACATTATGTTGCTGGAACAGATTTTCATGTATTTCTTCAGATAACTTTTTCTTCTCAACTTCATGTTTACTTTTAATCTCTTCCAACGAGTTTTCAAGTTTTGATAAATTTTCTTTTTCCACTTGATAATCTTTATGTACCTCTAGAAGATGGTCTATATTACCTGAATTTTTTATAGATTTATAGAAGTTTTGTTCAAGTTATCTTGAGTAACTTACTTTTTTCTTCGCTGGCTGTTCTACCAATTGACAATAAGGTTCGTTCAAACTTTTGCAAATTCTTTAACTGACCATAAAGACACCCAGTGACATATTTGGCCACCCAGGAAAACGAATTGTCCATATTTGAAATTTTTTCAGCTTCGTTTTCTATGATACTCTGTTTTTGTCCAGATACTGAAATTGTATCCTAAACATAAAATTATTTTTCAGCAAAAAGTACTTTAATTGTAAATATATTAGTAACAAGTTTTTTTTCCAAAGTATATGATAAAATAATGAATATTAACTAAAGAACTCTTCAAGATCTTTTGACAGATGTCTTTATCTTCTTTCATCTTCAACTTCTCATCTTCAAAATCATTCAGAGCTTTTTCTATTTCTTTTACTTTAATTTTTAGATTATTTCTAGAAAAGTTAAATGATTAAAATTAGAAATATAAAAGATTTCTGTAAATTTTGTTTGTAATCAAATTAAACAAAAAAAATCTTACTTGTCTAGAAAGACTTTTTGAATCTTATTGATAATGACTCCATCATTAGGGACATTTCCACAAGAATCGTCAAGATGAGAGTCCGAAGTACTCAACAAATAAGAAATCTTTGTTCGGAATTTATCATACTAAAAAAAGAATGAAAATCATTTAGTGAATTTGAGATAGAAGAAGAAGTTCACCAGAGTTTTAGTTTGTTCCAAATCAACTTTCAGTATTTTTTCACTTCTTTGTAATTGGAAATACTTTTGTTTTATTTCATTTGCTTCTTTATTAGCCTGATTTTTTTCATTTATTACCATCTGCTGACTATTAGTAGCTTTTAGTAATTCATTTTTATAGTTTTGAAGTAAATCTATCTGATTTTGAAGTCTTGTTTCTTGAGTTTTCCATTTCTTCATATAAAAAACAAACTTTTTAGTATTAAATAGATTTATTTATAAAAAATATTGATAAATAAACATCAGAAAAATAAAGAATATTTTTAAATACTTTTTAAGAACTTATTACTAAATGCACAAAAATTAAAGAAGTTTAAACTTACTGATTTCATTTCAGATAATTGCTTCTCCAACTTATCAGTTTTATTTTCTTCAATCAATTTAGAACACTGAAAACAAATATTTAAAAAGATGTTGTTGATTAACAGCTGAGACATCTAACCTTGGAGCTTAAGGAACTAACTTTTTGTTCACTCAGCTTCAGTTGCTTCTTCAAACTTTCCAATTGGCAAGAATTTTTACTCAATAAAATTTCTTTATTAGAAAGTTCGTTTTGTAATGAATGAGTTAAACCTGAAAACCAAAACTTTTAATATTTAATTTTGCTGATGAATTGGATGACCTTGAGATGACTGATAACTTCTTCGAATATCTTCCATCTCACTTCGGAGTTTTTCATTTTTATCATGTTCTTCGTTGACTTTGTGGAATAATAATCTTGAATTTTGATGATTGGATGTCTGATGAAGATTGGAAGATTTTGGTGAGCATTTGAAAGGATCAGTGGGAAGTTTATGGAAGGAATGTTCTTTCATCGCGTTAATAACGCGATTTTTTTGTAGTAGTTCACTTTCGATTAATGACAACCGATTTATTTCTTCTCTCATTTCAATAATCTTTTTATCTTTTTCACGAATGACGTCATTATGTTGAGAGATTTCTTTGTAAGAAGCTAAATTGTTCAAAAAGAATTTCTTATTTTTAAATTTTTTTAAAATCATAATTAAAATATCTATTTATTCGTTTATATAAGTTAAAGAATTGATAGTAAAATCTCTTCGTAGAATACATTGAAGATGAATTCAAAGACATCAATGTCTACAACATCAAACTTTAACTATTTATGATGAATCATAAAATAATTCTTAATATCAAATCTTTAAAAATATCTTTTTATACTCAAATTAAAATCAGAATATTTTCAACTAATCTTGAAATGAAAGTATCTTAAAAAAACAAATTACTTTGTGGTCTATGAGACCCGATCTTCAAGTTTAAATTTGGAAGAGAAAGATCAACATGTGGTTGAAGATTTCGATGTAAAAGATCAAACTTTTTCACCTTCTGACGATTGATTAAAGTGCTTCCAGCAGATTTTGGTCTTTCTTTAAATGAGTCTCCTGTCTAAAAATGAAAAAAGTTTCGATTACAGTCCTTATAAAGATTTCAAATATCTTAAAAATTCAATTTACAACAAGTTCATTTCCAACAAAAAAAAGAAAGTTAAAAATTTTTTAAATATTTTAACAAATATTCTTCTTACTTGACTTGTAAAAATTAACTTCATACATTTTCCTTCATTTCCAAATTGAATCAAATCACCGGGACTCAATTCAACAACAGAATTATGAACTCTATTGCCATTGACAAAAGTCCCAGATGCAGTATTTAAATCAGTCAGAAGAACCTTGTTTTCACATTCACAAAATTCAATAGTACAATGTTCTAAGTCAAGATGACAATCCTACAATAAATGACTCAATAAGACAACAGTTTTAAAACTAGTGAAAAACTGTCTAAAAAACTTTACCTGAATAACAACATCACAGGCTTCGCTACGGCCAATAGTTGTATAATCAAATGTTAAAGGAATTGCTTCTTCATCACCTCTTAAATAAGCTTTAACCACCATTATTCTACCACTAAAACTGAATAGATGAGACAATTTTTTTCAATTCTAACTCTATCAATGTTTATAACAGACAGAAATATTTATCTATATTTTAGGGATATAATTAGATAGATTTCAAAATTAAAGTCATATTGTATATCACATATAAACCAGATTTAATTTATTGTAGCTTTTACTGTTAAAATTTAAAAGTTACTGCATTAAAATATTAAAGATAAAAATTTTAGAAGTATTTAACTTTTAGGATATAATAAAATAACTAAATTATTTAAGGACTAATAAAAAATATAAAAAAATAATTGAAAGAAATTGAATAATTTTATGATCTTTAATTAGAATATTTATACTTTTAATAAAATTAAATTTTAAAGTATCTAGTAAAAATATTAAAAATCAAAAGTTACAATAAAATATTTGCAACTAATAAAATATTTTATTTGTTAATGGCTTTTACAATTCTTGTTAAAGATATTTAAGAACTCTTCGAAGAAATTAATCTAAACAAAAATTTAAATATTAATAAATAAATAAAAATATATAAGTCAGCAAATTGCTTGATATAACCTACCTACAGACTTACTAAAACAAAATTAAAAGCTATTAACTTTTATTTTCAACAAAAATTTAAGGTTTATGTTAACAGGTGAAAGTGTACAGGTATTTAAATACACGTGATGTTGTTGGCAGCTACAATGTTGCTAAGTAACCGAAGCGATCGATGTTTAGCCGCCCCTTTAGATATTTTGGACTAAGAATTTTCTTGTAAAATGGAAAAATTATTTATAATTTAATTTGCTAATAAATTTAGATATAAACCAATTAATATATTTTTATGATAGAAATATTTTTTGATAAAAAAAGCTAGAAAGATACTCGTTAATAACCTAAGAATTTTTACCCCTCAACTAAATGATTTTAATCTTTTTTATCTTATACAGTTGAATATAATGATGTATTAAATATGTAAATAATAATTTATTGGCTTAACATTGGCATACCTTATAACGTATCATTTTGCAAGCATAATAATGATGTTTTTTTTGTTTTTTTTTAGCCTGCTTCAGTCAAAACGGCTATGCTGTAAGCTAATGAGGTATGCAGCGGAACAGATGGACTGATGCAACTAAGCTCAGCTGGCGTCACAAGAGCAACCAGAACGACATTCAGTACTGCAACAAAAAATACCTACAAGGCTTTAATTCCGGCTTTAAATTCAGAGTTTTGTATCTCTTAGAAGTGTTGTCATTCATCACGCAAACAAGGCCCTTCTACTCAAAATTTTTCTTTGTCGCTTATACGTGTTAACCTGGGATTGAGCCCTGAACCTTCCGCCTTGTATGATAACTGCTACACCATACAGATAAACAATAATGGTTTAAGTATATGTAAATATCAGTCTAACTAAACTATTGGGTAATAATGAAAGAACTGTAATTTGGAAATATGGCTAAAATAGAACTTAAAAACTTGCTTTAAAAAAATAAAGTTTCTACTAATAGATATTAAGTTAAAAAATCACAAATTCTTATTAAAAAAGTATCGAAATTTTTTTAGTCAATACGGTTTTCGATATTGATATTAACAGAAATATTATTTAGCTAAAGTTGACATGAATTTAAAAACAAAAATTTGTTACTTTTTTATTCACATTTTACATAAAACATTTAATATATTTCATTTATAACTATATTTTGTAAATTAACAAGAATTGATATTCGATTACAAGATATTAGTCATCAAATATAAAATATATTTCTTATTAATATAAGTCATTTTTTAATTAAAATAAAAAATTATTTTAATTTGTTCAAAAAAAGGAAATTTTCAGATAAAACTCAGACTACAAAAACTGGTTAAGCTAAAGTCAAGATCTATTAAAAAGTTTGATATTTATCTTCCTTAGATAAATCGTTTGTAATATTCAAAAGAAATCTTTATTAAAACGAATATAAGTTTCATAGAAACATTTAGTTGTTAAAAAAATTGATAATTTTTTAATGAAAATGATTTTTCATAAAAACTTTCATAAAAAATTTATTTGCGATTTAATAATTTCAAAGATAAAAATGAACGATTTAAGATTGCTATATCTAAATTTAGATATAGATAACAAAAATAAGAACAAGAATAAAAAAATAAAGAAAACTTTACAATCTTATAAACGAAAAGAAGTATTTAAGTCAATGTGAAAAGGAAAATAGAATATAAAAATATTTACATACTTCAAAAATATTCCTGAAAAAAAGACATCAAAAAACCATAAAAAAAATTAATTTTTAGAATTTCTCAAAAATATATTTCAAAATTATCCCATATAATATGTTATAAAGAAAATGTTGAATCAGTTTTTGGGGGACTAAATATTAAGAAATTATATTTGAAGAAAATTGTTCTTTTTAATATCCTATTGAAATCTTTAAAAACTTTATTTTGTGTTTTTAAACTTGACTTAAACCACGTGATTGGTTAGCTTCTAATGAACTTTCAACAAAACCATGAAATGTATCAACAGGTTTAATCTGTTGACGTTTCGATTGATATTCAGTTTGGAATGAATATTTCTCTCTATATTCACTTCCCTTTTCTCCAAACATCTTTGCTTCTTCTTGTCTTTGCCTCATTTGAAATTGTGCCTGCTATTAGAGAACTTTTACATCAAAAAAGTTCTTGTTTTTCGACAAATATATCAAAAGTATAAGGTTCAAACTTTCACCTCTTGGAAATTTTCTGGTGAAGACTTTCTATAAATTGGAGGAATTTTAAAGTAATGAGTGTTTCGTTCTTCTCTAGTAAGTTCTTTAGAAGTTGATCTCTTGGAAATTAAACTCCTGGGAGTGTGGATCAAGCTGGAAAGTTTATTAAACTCAGATAAGTTTTGCTTGTCTAGTAAACTGTATAAGTTTGTAAGGTATGATATCAGATTTATGAAAACTGTTGCTAAAATTGACTGATCTAATTAGTTTCTTCTGAATCCATTTAAATTTAATGTCTTTTATTCAAAGGATGTTTTTCTGATCAAGAAACAATTTTAGAAAACTTCTTTTAAAGATTTGGTTTTGTGATTTATCTTTTTTTAGAACTGGTCATAAAAACTATTAAATATTAGAAAGTTTAAATATCAGTTGACAATTTTTAAATGTAGATTTAAATCATATTTTTACAAATAGATTTGTTTAGTTTTGAAAATTTTTAGGAATTAACTTTACATTACTATTTGGTTTAACATATATTTGAGCTAAAACCATTTTTGCTTATTGTTGGTATATCTTAATAAAAAAGACATTAAATGGACACGATAGTCATTATAACGTTATTATCTCTTATTTGTATCTCAAAGTTTTCTTTCAATTTTACTTTTTAAGTTTTTGTCAGCAACAAGAGTACTTTGAATAGATTTATTACTTTAGCTGTGTTTAAAGTGAAACCTTTTAATAAATATTTAACTAAAACTTTCAAGACATCAGAATTTAGTTTAATTTGTAAATGCTTGAAAATGAATCTTTATAAAATATCTTTCTAAGTGGTTCTTTCATTGAGTTTAAAGTGAACCTTCAAACAAAACTTGTCTTTTCAGTCAACTCTCTGACGTATTTTTCTGTCAATAAAAATTTAGCTTGAAGTCTGAAAAAACTAACTGATCAAAGTTTCAGAAGTTCACTAAATATTCAAATGATATCAATAGAGTTAAAGTTAGCTTTTGACTTACTTCATTCTTTTTGAATGTAAAGATGAAGATACTGTTTTGTTCCTTTCATCTTTTATTGGTATAAAGTTCCCAGGATATCTTAAAGTGCGGAAATCATCTTCTCCAGGTTGAAATCCGACATTATTATCTGAATTATTATCATTTAAAGCAGGTAGAAGATTTCCTCTTTTTCTAGCTGTTGGGTCTACGCTTGGGTTTTGAACCTAAAATAAAACTTTGAACAAATAAAAGACTCTTGAAATGTTTAAAGATCTACAAATCTTATTTAGAACTTAAAGTTTTTACAAAAAGTTTTAGTTTAACAGATAAGAGATACAGACAAACAACAAACTAACAATATTAAAAGATACAGACAAACAACAAACTAACAATATTAAAAGATACAGACAAACAACAAACTAACAATATTAAAAGATACAGACAAACAACAAACTAACAAATAATAAAAGATACAGACAAACAACAAACTAACAATATTAAAAGATACAGACAAACAACAAACTAACAATAATAAAAGATACAGACAAACAACAAACTAACAAATAATAAAAGATACAGACAAACAACAAACTAACAATAATAAAAGATACAGACAAACAACAAACTAACAAATAATAAAAGATGCAGACAAACAACAAACTAACAATAATAAAAGATACAGACAAACAACAAACAAACAATAATAAAAGATGCAGACAAACAACAAACTAACAATATTAAAAGATACAGACAAACAACAAACTAACAAATAATAAAAGATGCAGACAAACAACAAACTAACAATATTAAAAGATACAGACAAACAACAAACTAACAATAATAAAAGATGCAGACAAACAACAAACTAACAACATTAAAAACTTCAAACAAACCACACTGAGAGAAGGAATTATGGGCGCGGCCATCTTGCTTAAAGAAAACTTTTTAGGAGCATCTTTTAGCAAAGAGGTCATCTTATCACACTGATTAGATCTGTTAGACTGTTCTGTTGCAGCTGATAACCGATGAAAATACATTTTAGGGTCATTTACAACCAACTTTTTCAACCAAACATTATTTTCTTTCCTGAAATAAGAAATTCATGTAAATCTATTAACTCGAATAATCCAGTTTTTTTACAGTTTAGCATCTTTTAGTTGTTTCTTTTTGGTGTTTCCAGCTAATTGTATAGTGATTGGTGATTGACTAAAATATTTTGGTGGTTTTGAGTACAGATTTTTAAGTTCTTCTTTGTCCCGACTGACAAACATTGTGATTAAGAAGACATTAATTTTGATAAAAGCAAATTACTTGCAAATATCTCGCCATGGTAATGTAGGCTTCAATTTATTTTCATGAAGAATATTATCACGAAAAGCTAACTTCAAATCTTCTATTCTTGCTTCATCTAACTTTTTCTCATCTTTTAACTTTAAAGAACAAATAAACTTGCTCTCTTGTTTTTGACGTAAAACCTCTTTAAATTGATCTTTCTCTAATTGAGTGGGAGACACAATAGCCCAGTTGTATTCATCGTTATAAGAAAATCTGAGATAAAAATAGAAAATTTTCAATTTTAAACAAATCATTTTCAACAACAGAACATTTTAGTTTTGATTTTCTGAACAAAAATAACTTTTTTGAAGATTAAAAAATTATCTGAAGGATCACCTTCCTTTAGGGTTGATTTCTTTCAACATTTGTAAGAGAAGAACTTTTGAAATTGCAGTTGAGTTCCTAGTTTGTGAGCTGTAGTTGAATCCTTCTGTATTAGCACAGACGTAGGAAGTTTTATTTTCCAAATTCTGTCTGAAGTTTCCTTTTGATTTTTTCATTACATTTTTCTATTTATAAAAATTGAAATATTTCAAATATGCAAATGAGGTTTTGTAAATCAACCTTATTCTTTGTAATGTAATCTGGTGGTTGGAATCCTTTTCTAGATTTTAAAATATTTTCGTAATCTAGATTAGATTGGATTGATTGAATCGTTGGCTTTGGTTTGCATTTATTCAAAGAATCAGAATCATCATTAACTGAAATTAGAATAATTTTCAAATCCACTCCAAAACTGATGAAGGATTTTTCATAGATTTTAAATCACATTCAACTTTATAAAAAAAGATTTCTAAGATTTAAACCCAAAAGATTTTTTACCTGAATTTGAGTCAATAAAAACTTCACGTTGGTGATGATCTTCAAAATCTTTGAAAGTTACAGCGATGCCTAGCTCTTGATTTAACATAAAAAGCATCTCAATAGACGGAAAGAGCTTACATCGGATCATATCTCTCATTCGACGAGTCTTAGTGATCTATAAACAAATCTTCTTAAAAGAGCTTTCTGTTAAAGACATTCAAACCTGGTTAAGATAGAAGACACAATCCAGACAGGGTTTTGGGATTATATCTCGAATATAGATCACCGGTTGAGTGATTATCACTGAGATAGGTTGATACAAACGGATTCTTGTTAAATCTACATCAAGCTCGCTGTATATTCGTTTCGAAAACGAAATAGAAGAATCATAAATCATCATCACATCATCTTTATTTCCTCTTTCTTGAATTTGAAAATGTTTTTTAAACATTTGAAGAGTCTATTGAATTTTGTTACCTATGAAACTAGAGACTTCTTCAATTATATACTTCATTCCACATAACCTCAGTCCTTCAAGAACAAAGATATGGAACTCCTCATCAATCACATGAAACCCAGTTATTATATCCAAGTCCAAACTTTCTCTTTGTTCTCTGTAAATTTCAATATTTTTCAATTATTGTCTTTGCATCCACTTCGAGGTACTTCTGGGTCACTTGTGAGCAAAACTATGTCTTCTATTGTCTTCTACTACTAACCAGTCTCAACCTCTTTTAACCACTATAGGACTTTTTGAGGTGGCTTCCTACCTGCGCATGCGCTTTTTATATTAGAGAGCAACGTGTGCTGAACTAGTTTCACTCTTTAGAACCACTATTTGACGATGCGATCTAATGACCTGGGACAGTGACCTTGAGGGCAGCAGATTGTGGGTCTAATTTCAGACTTCCCTATCTGATGAAGGATTGATGAGACATCTGCCTAGATCTTGTTGTTAAGAAGTTTTTCACCCTAAAATTTTGTAATCTTTAAAAGGGGTTTTCCCTGTCCTAGATAAGTTTCTGGGTTTACTCTTTTGCATCTATAGCCACACGGCAGTGGCACTATCGACTCATACCGCTTGAGTGAAAGCAGAAACTTTTGCAAGTGACATAAAACTAACTTTGTTAATTTCAATGTTGTAATAACAGCTTTTATCACGTGATCTTCAAAATGTGTCATATCTAAAGCTTTAGCGTTCACCATTAAAATTAACTCATCAATTTTTCTCAAAAGATCTTTATTAGAGTAAGAAAAATATAAAATAAGTCTTGAAATTGCTCCAACCTGTAAACAAGTTTTAATAAATCACCTAAAAGCTGAAATAGTTGACAAACCTGTTCCACTAGAGGGAGCTGATGAGCTACATGTGTTAAAGGTACAAACGGATATGCAAGCTTGATATGAATCTTAAGACTTGTTCCGCTGCTCATATAATCACCCGGAGGTAATGGAAGACACGCCAAACGTTGTTTGATGGCAGCAATTTTGACATCTGTTTCAGATAAACTTAACTTTCCAGGTAACTCGGAATTTTCAAATTGATTTTTTTCTGGTTCATTTTCTGTCTTTTCTTTTGTTTTTTTAACATTATTATCTGAAATGAGTCGTTTTTCTTTGTTTATCTCTCTGATTAGTTTCCCCGTGAACTCAGGAGACTTGCTCGGCAAAACTGCAGTCTGTTTAAATAATATTCAGTTAGAATCTAAGGTGTTTTTATTCTCCTATTTTCAAACATTTTTCAAAACATTTTTTAGAAGATAATAAGATTGGTTGGTTTGATAAAAGTGCGCGCTTTTTCTCTTTACATCCAATTCTTGGTGACACGGCCCAGTAGCTTGGGACATTGAAAGAAGAAGAAATGGTCTGCTTCAGTAGAAATTTATAGAGATTCAGTTGTCGTCCATACAGCAGGATTCCACTCTCCACGCCAACAAAGTATGCAGCGGAACAGACGGACTGATGCAGCTGCACCCAGCTGGCGACGCAGAAGCTGCCAGAACGACGCTGAGTACAGTGACAAACTGCCTACGAGGTTCCAACTCCGGTTTTAAATTCGGAGTTTTGCGTCTCTTAGATGTGTCATCATCAACCAGACTCACAAGGGCCCTTCTACCCGGGTTTTAAATGGAATTTCCTTGTCACAAATACGTGTCTGTCCTGGACTTGAACCCGGGACTTTCCGCGTGTTAGGCGGGCGTGATCACAAGGGAGATGGATAAGGAAGGACATTAAGTCAGGTAACGCGATACGTCGTATCTTTGACGACGAGTTGGGGTTGGAACTCAAGGGTGCATATCAGCAGTCAATCAACTTCGTCACCAAAGTTTAAAAATGAAACTATTTAATGACGAACCTCTAGATATAGATTTGTTTGTCCTCGCAAAATATCAATAAGAGAAACATTTGAAACTCCATGGTAAGCAAAAAGGTTCAAATCTGGCAATTTAGAAAAGATATTTGCGATTGCATCATTATTTTCTTTCTTAAAACTTTCATTATTCGTATTTTCTAAATTCTGGTCTTCTGCAGCTAATCCAAATAAGGTAGGAACACTGAAAAATAAAAGTTTTAAAGATAAAAGAATATGAGATGACAAAGAACCTCTCTTCCTCTTTTGCTAGTTGATCTCTATCATGAACTTCAACGTAAAAAGATTCAGATTGGATGTATTCACGGAGTTCTACTGGATTAAAATCACCTGTTGACAAAAACTTTCATATTTCATTCCAAAAGATGAAATGATTTCTACCTAAGAAAAAGACCTTGACGTCATAAAAGAAAACATCTTTTCCATGAGAACGACTTTTAGTTACCACATAAGGTTGACCCATGAACGAATATTTACAAAAAACTGGATTGCAACCCTGTTTCAAGCTACAAAATAAAAGAATTAGAGATGACTCAATGGAAACACCAACTACCTTTTATATGAGATTGGTGTATTTGGTAAATCTTTCACAGATTTGATGGTTAATACCAATGGGTTAAGTTTTCTTTCAAGAGCTTTTGGAAGAAGTTTCTTATCGAGAGATAAGTTTATATAAACATCACATAAAGGGTTTGATGGTTCCACCAAACGACTCAATATTTGTTTTTCACCTTTAAATATTTCAGTTTTACAAATTGATTTATACGCAGATCTTCAAGAAATAATATTTGAAATCGAAACCTGCAAAGAGACATTCGAGTCTTATAGGGATTATCACATCTACATCAGGAAGTACTTCTACAGTTATCGCTCTGAAAAACAGAATCTTTTGAAGAGGAATCTTCCAACAATTTGTTTTTTGGGATATTTTTTAGCTGAATTTTTTTTAATTTACTTTTTTTTTGGAATCTGATTTTCTTTTGTTTTTGATTCGAAACTTTTTTTCAAATGTTTTTTGATTTTATTCTGAAATTTGAAACTTTTATTATTTTTCAAATAAAACCAAAAAAAAATCGATTGAATTAAATTAGAAAATTTGTTTAAAACTGTTGAAATAAAAGAGCTTCCCAACAAACTCTGATAAAGACATTAGTGGATTTATGAAATGATTCAAAATCGCTAATCTAGGAAAATGGAATCATAGCTAGATCTGTAGATGTACGGATGTCTGAAAAAGGATTGGGACCGTCTCTTGTGAGTTAGAGAGTATTGACGAGGTGATGTGGACCGATGTCCTGGGACAACCATCACAAATTACCGCCCTTTCTTTGGGTACCAGGGCAAAAGTAACAAAAGGTCAACAGTTGGAGATATGTGGAATAAATACTGAAGTTTAATGACAATATCCTTGGTATCTGAGGTGTTTGGATGCTGCAATTTTATCTTTTTATATTTTATAAGAAATTATTTGTAACTAGAAGAAGAAATTGAATATTTACAGCCGAATCATTAAGGTGTCGAACTTTTTTTCTATCTTGCTTGCTGAGACGATCATAACCAGATGAGGGTTTCCTTCAAACAAATGAATACAAATCATGATTTAGAGATGATGTAAAAGTGAAAACGTCAAAGTGTATATGAGATTCTTACATGTCAGAGTTACGCGCCAGTTTCTTCACTTCTGATTGGTTATCGTCAAACACTTTAGAGAATTCACTAGCTTCAATTTTCACCTCTTCATCTTGTTCCATATCATTTGGTGAAAAAGTTATCTTCGGTTGAGAATTCATCCAAAGAGTTGATAAGTTTTCAACATCTTCTTTCACCTACCAACATATATTTCAAATCAGAATGCTCAAAACACAAATTAATGGTCCTTATTAGTAAGAAGGTAATAAAAATAAACTAACTCCTTTAATCGATGTCTGACTGTCGAGTCGGAAAGCTTTGGGTTTATCATTCCTTACTTTTTGTGAAACTTTATCTTTACCGCTACAAATACGGACTTTTAACTCTTTGCCGTGAATCGCGTGAACCACATCTTCAGTGACGAAAAATTCGAGGCTGTAACCAATCAGAAACGTTGAAACTAACGATCAGTGGTTGAATTACAATCACAAGAAGTTCACTCACTTGTTAGACCAAGTAATCCACAACAACTCCCCATCTTCCCAAGACTTCACCACCTTTGTCTCATTTTCATGAAATATCTTAAAAAATTTCTTATTTTTATCACAAAATTCATCAAGTTTTACAAAACCTTTGCAGCAACAGGATATGCGACGATATCAGTAACACACGGCTGGGTGCCGGGAATCAGGGTGTATTCACAGTGGAAGTAATGACTCGGTTTAGGAGCGTCCAGTGTCTTCTTCCCGCGTTTTATTAGCTCTTCTAAGACTCGAAGATTTTCTCCGGTAGCTGAACAAATTTTATTTTAAAATATAAGAAATGAGTTTATTTCTAGGGTAAATTACGTTTTGGGTACGCTAAAGCGAATGTAAGGTGGGCGTTGACCAGGTGAAACTGGTCGGTGTCCGCCTGGTCACCATAATTCACTGATCTGTTATTCTTTGCTGAGTCAACATCAAAAGAAGGCACAGAAGGATTTGTTTTACGACGAATAGATGTTTCTGTTATGAGTTTAGGTGAAGAAAGGATTTCGTCAGAGTGGATGACTTTAGGTAATTTTTGGGAGGTTGCTGAATCCTTTTTCGTCGTATGGATGCCAGTTTCATCTTCTTCTGACATTTTTTAATTTAATTGATCAATACAATCCATCTAAAGAGGCTAGCTCTTAAAATCAGAAGTGCTTCTGGATTGGCAGAATATTTATTAATACAAGAATTATATACAAATATTATCAGTGATAATATTATCGAATATTACGAGAATAAATCATATAAAGTAGAATTAAGATAATTTTTATTGAAAAGTTTTAGATGAAAAAATCACAGTTGAAAAATTGACAGGGAAGTTTCAAACTCTGAGGAGTTAAAATCTACAAAAAACGTTCATCAAATTATTTACAATCACCAAACAAGTCTTTCAAACTGAACCTAAAGATTAACTTGATGGTAATTTAGATGATATAGGAGGTAAGATTGGTTTATTATTTGTTCCAATAAGCGAGCTAGATAGATAATTTTCAGGAATGAAAATGTTTTCACTATCAGGACTACTATTAGAACCTTTCTTGACTCCACTTAAATCTAGCGGTTGATCCATCACTTCTTGATGAGCCAACTTCAGACGTGAGTTGCTACTTAGTGATTGATGACGCCCCATCTTTGAGGTATTGAAAGCTGATTCTAAACCACTAGATGTGGCGTCGTTGGAACTTTGTGAGCTAAAATCATCTGGGGTATTTCCATGAAAGTGTTTAGTTGACTGCTTCGATTTATACTCTGGGTCGAAAGTATCTGGACCTTGTGTCGACTCATACATCAATCCAGCCCCAAAGGCCGGGTCCTGGTACATCGAGGTCGCTTGCGCTAAGGGGCTTCCTTCTAGTAAAGCGGGAGCTGTTAGCGGAATCGAAAAGATCGGTTTCTGGAAGAGGTCTTTGAATGTAGTTGAAGAAGTTCCTTGAAGAGCTTCTGCTACAGATTCTTCTCTTCTTTTAATTGAGGCTCTTTCAATTGAGCTTCTTCTAGATTCAGTTTTTGAATATTGTCGACTCCCAATTGAGTACCTATCACATCCACCAGATGATAAGCCATGAAAAGATGGTCTGGACCAACTACGAGGTAGTTGTCCACCACTTCTACGACCAGTATTGGATTTAACTTTAGACTGGACATGAGTAACTTCATTTGATGTAACTTGACCTCCTTTTGGCAGCTCACCAATACCCAGGTAGTCCATCACCAATTGTCGCAATCTTTGGTACCCATCTTCCAAGTTATCACTAGATAAAACCATGTCAAAAAAGCCGGGACAGTCTTGGTCCACTTGGGCATATTCACAAAGTTTTTCATTGACTATCTTCTCAATCTGTTCTTTCGTGTACACATTACGTTTGAACATCCTAAAAGTATACTCCGTTAAAGATTTAGGACAGATTAAAACATATCTTGGTTCAAAATAAGTATTTTTAAGAGTTCTGACCCCCTGTAAGTCCATATGAGTCACACAAGCGAGGCCCTCCTTAGCCACGCTTTCAATAGCGTCCAAAGTAAGACCATATAAGGAGTCACCGCATCTATGAGTTTGGATAAAAGCACCTTGACGGACTAGAGATTGAAAATCTTCAGCAGAAACAAAATGATAGTCTTTGCCATCTACTTCAGCAGGACGTTTATCTCGAGTTGTATGTGAAACTCCAAAACCAAAATAGTCTGAGAAGTTCTTTACTAATTGATGGGCCAGTTCTCGCTTGCCACAAGCTTGAGGTCCACATAACACTAGCATTGGATAGGGCATTTCAATACTAGGCAATGTACTTTCGTAAACACAACTTGGTTGTAAGAACTGATAAACTGTATGAGTTATATGATCAAGTGAAGCTTGAACTTCCGGTAGAGGATCAAACAAATTCATAGCTGCAACTTTTTCTTCTACAGTTACTGGTCTTTTATCTAATTCTGTCAATTTCTGCATGTTAAAAATCAATATTCTTCTATAATCAACTTCATCTTGAATAGGATTATTTCTCAAATTTAAACATCTTAAACCTGTCAATTTTTTAATAAAATCAATTTCATCTAGTGATGTGATGCTATTATCTTCTAAATCTAAAGTGTCTAGTAAAGGTTTCTCCTGCAATCCTGTTAATGAAACAATTATATTTCCACTTAAATCAAGATGTTGAAGTCTGGTTAGCTTGTTGACTTTTTCAATAGCTCCAATCCGATTATGGCTGAGGTTTAAATAATGTAGAGGCAGGCATTCAATATCATCTATAAAATCAATCTGATTGTGAGACAAATTAAGATGTTTCAAAGATCTACAGAAGTGCAAACCATTTATCTGTGATAGCTTATTGTAAGAGAGATCTAAAGTATTTAGATGAAGATACTTTTCCATATTAGGTAAAGTATTAATTTTGTTGTATGAGAAATCTGCTTTATGTAAATTCTTTTTAATTTTTTGGAAACCACAAAGCACTGTTAGTTTATTGTTTGAAACATCTAACTCAACTAAATTTGCCATAACGTCCAACGCTTTAATATCAATTAAATTGTTGTATGAAAGATTAACTTTCTGTAAATATTTATAGTTTTCCAAGATTGAAATATCATGTAAGCCATAACCTGACAGATTTAAAGCAAAGTATGCATAAGCATCACCAGTGGCACTTAGAGACAAGCGACAAATGTTTTTAGTTGCTGATTCGTTAGATAAAACATTTAATTTGCTTTCATCTGTCTCACTATCAGCAACTGATGATCCATCTTCAGCCTCATATAAATTTGATGGTTCAATATTTGAATCCTGCAAAGTTGCACTTGATGTAATATTCGGATTTAATAGAGATGGGTCACTGTAGGTCAATTTTTGTGCATCTAGACTTGCTTCTGGCTGATCAACAGTTGGTTTCCTTGGTGTGCTGTTTGGTGTATTTGAAGGACTTGGTTTTCCTTTTTTACCAGATTTGCCTGATTTTGGTTTACCTTTTTTAGGAGCCATCAGTTATATAAAAGTTTGTTTTGCTTTACATTAAATCATTGTTAACTGTAAAAATAAAAATGTTTATTGCTAAGACATGATTGTTATACAGAAATTTATATAAATTGTGAGATAAAACTAAGAGAGTTAGAAGATAGACAATTAAATAAAATTGTCATCTACATGTAGTGTATCATACAAACTGAATGTTAGAATCTTTACAAAAGTTAACAAATTCAAAGTTGATGAAATAAATGTTTAACTACACCGGCTTTATTTCCAATCAATCCAGGTTTTTTTGCTAGCTCATTTATTTGATCTAATAGCGAAAAAATCGCAAAATAAACTGGTGATAAGCTAAGACTTTGTCCTAAGTCGCTTGTTTTGTTCTTATTCATTTCTCTTAGTTCCAAAAACCATTTTTTAATAACAGATCGTACAAAATCAAGTGCAACAACTTTATAATTTTCATATTTTCGATTTAATAAACCTTTAACAAGAGGCATTAAATCACTACAAGCACCTAAGGTAATTATTTGTTCCTTTGTTTTTTCATCTTCTTCTATTCTTTTTTGTACAATTGGTAATACATCCACTAGTAAAGCATCATCATTAGTTTTTTGAATGTAGCTTAGAAACTCAAGATAATTTTGTTTATTCCACAAAGTTATAGCTGCTGATAACTTCATACTTCTAGATGAAAGGATGTTTGACATAACATCATGACCTTTTTGTAATCCTTGGCAGACACTACTGTCAGTTTTTATATTTATCATTGTTTTTAATTAGACTAAAAACTAAAGTTTGAAAATAACGAATATAAATTACTATAAATTTTATTAGTTCATAATTTTAAAAAAATTTAAAAATCTGACAGTAAAAGGACCTGTTTTAAGCTCATAGTAAAAAAGTTTCATATTTTTATTTTTATACCAATTCTATTTGAATTTAAAAAAAAACTATAACTTTTAAAAACTGAAGAAGCAAATAAGCTTATTTACATAAATTAATTATTGTCAAAACAAATAAACAAAATATTATTGGTTATGCAAAATATTAGTTAACATAAGTAACTAAAGAAAAAATTCAAACAAAAAATACAAAGATAATTTACATTCTTAAACTTAAAGTTCAAATATTCTGAAATAACTATTAACTGTCTAAAATAATAAATTTAATCTAAATAAATTGAACTAATTTGAAAAATAAAAGTTTTCAATTATCTACATTAAAGTTGAAATATAACCAAACAGGAAAAAATGTTTTTATTTTTTCATAATATAATAGTATTTATAGTTTTTGTATTTTAAAAAATTTATCTTACATATTTTTTTAACTTTTTTTGAACCTTTAAAATCTACAAGATTATTTGTGTAATTAAGAAAACGCAAAAAGGGAGTTTTAAGTTGCTATAACAATGAAAAGTCATCTAGTGGAAAATAAATTTAGATTTTACATCTGTTTTTAGAATATTATTGAAATTGTTTAATAGAAAAGAACTTTATATTAATATTTAAAATAAATTATATTCAAACTTTAGAATTCAAACATCATTTTGATCAGTGGTAATCAAGTTCACCAAAAGATCAATCACATTATTTTTTTACAGTTTACTAGATTTAAAAAAGTATATTTTAGATAATTTTATTTGAAATGAATGTAGCAACTAATATCGTTGTCTGTAGCTAGTTCGATAAAATATGATTACAGTACGTTACACTACAGAGACAGACGAAATTTATTTTAAAATTCATATCCATATGTTTGTGGTCTATAAGAAATATTTTTAAATATTCTTTTCTATAAATATTCTCTTTTAGATATTTTTTAATAAGTAGACTAAAATATCGAGCTAAGGTAGACAAATAAAGATATATGAGCGTAATATGAAATCATTCAACATCCGTACCAGCAAATGGGAAGATATTGCAGCAGATCGCCCCAAAATGGCGCTCTCTACTCCGCAATCAACTGAAGGATATAGATAGAAAAAATGTATTATCGAAGAATAGAAAGAATCCTTAAAAAATTTTAGTTCTCTTTCATTAAATGTGTTTTAATTTTGAAACTTGGGCAAATCAGACAATTAATATTATAAGCGCGATTACAAAACTTTACAGATATAATTTTAAATAAGAATATTTCAATTCTGTTTGTTTCGTATTATCTATATAAATAAAAAATTGCTATATTTTAATATTATTGAAAAGATTAAACAAACAAAACCTAAATATTTTTGTTGGAGAAGTTTTTGGAATTTTAAGTTTTCACTTTTAAGGTTAATGCTTTGTTTCGCGCTTCTTAGGTCTTTCCCGAACTACAGAGTTAAAGATTTATCTGTAATTGAAGTTGGCAATCTACAAAATTGTCGTTTAACTGATTTATAATGCTCCATTTAAAATCCAAAATAAATTTAAATGAACTAATTTGTGAAATTGTTACTTCGGAAACATTATCCACAAAATTTAGACTAAAATTATTCAGAATCTAATATTAAAAGGATTTTTAAAAATATAAAATCGCGATTTTCAAGTTTGAAAATAAATAGTATTGCTCTAAAAAGTTCACTTTTATCATAAAATTTGTAGCAGAAAACAGATTTTTAGGAATATTTAATGAGGTAATAGTTATAAGCATCTTTCATAAGAGCATCCTGATAATAAATTAATTTTATAAATTTGATTTAAAATATTTGAATGATACCTTCATTTTATTCAACACATGGATGAAGATGACAAAATATCTTTTATAGAGAACACAAAACAATTTGATGATAAAGATAAAAAAGGTCTTAATGATTTGTCTTAACTGAAAATTATAATTTCTAGTTAATAAATCTTCTTTAAATTTATTAAATAACAAATTGAACATTTTTGTAATTTAAGAAATTTTATTTTTAGCTGAATGAACAAGGAAAAAACAGTGACAAATACTTAAGAGGTCTTCAAAGATTGCTGACAAGTCTTAGAAGTTGATTAAATAAAATACTTGTAAAACAAACATAAAAACAAAATATTTATTATAGTGATTTCTTTTTTAAATTTTAGGAAAATTTTATAGAATTTTTAGATTCATCAAGAAACTGAAATTTTAAAATCTTTTGAGAGAAAATCTGAAAATCTCTGCAGGTGATAGGAAACGTTGGAGGTAATGATAAAACCTGAAGATAGAAGATTAAAAAAGACTCAACATTACTAAACCTCTCACCGTCGTCGGTTGTTGTTCTTCAGTTTTCTTTCCTTTTCACTTTCACAAATACTAAGAAGATATGAATAAAAATCCAGATGATAAGATCTCGAATCAAAGAGTCGCATCTTATCACTGCTTTCCAGTGATTCACGGCATCGACTTGAAGACATTTATTGTTTTACTAAACCAACAATAGAGTCCTCACCTTCTTCCTGTAAAGATGTCTTCATCTAAACAAGATATTGGAAACGATGACGTCTTCTTGTGTAAAGAAGATATTGTAAGGATCTGCAAATGAGACCTAATCTCATAAAATAGTTTCAGCTGATCATATGAAAGGGGATGATCTTTACAATTTGCTGTAAAAATAAATAATTTTTATTTAAAAAATACGAATTTGTTGGAAGATTTACCATCTTCATCACCGACACCATCATAAACACTCCCAGTGGTTCTTCTCACATCATGTAAAGAAGTAAGTTTTTGAAACTTGTAACAATTTTCAAAGATGCTTTGATGGATGTCTTCTTCACTATTCATCATTGACATCTCTAACATGTCTTTGAGGTTGATGGAAGACAGAGTCTCAGTCGTTTTCGGGATACAACAGAATCCGTTTGTCAATTGATGACTCATCACATGATTAAGATGATTATGAAGAGGATCTTTTGAATTGATCAAATCTTCACTCGTCTTAAGTCTTCTTAATACATTTAAAGGAGTCTTCGCGACCTCATCAACTTCTATTTGCTGATACCAAAACTGTGATGTCATAATGAGGCTACGAACGTCATTGAGACGACTACACGTGATCAAATCTTCATAGTTTACTTGAATCGTCCTCTGAGGGTCTCTTTCTTTATTCACAATCTTATTCAGGAGACTTTCAATGTCTTTCTGTAAAGTGGAAGTTTGGAAAGACATATATAAGAAGTTGATCTTACTGGTGATGGAGGAAACATGTGAAGACAGGTCAGCTCGCATCCAAGATCAGGAAGAAAAGAGATGTCAGTAGTTGTGATCAAAACGGGGGTCTTGCTGCTCTTCATAAACCATCTAACTGCATTCCAAAAAGATTTATCTGGAGGTAGAACCGCATCCATCTATAAAGACACATTTTAAGATCTTCTGATGATGGAATTATTAACTACCTCATCGAATAACACTAAAGACATCGAATCTAGGTAAGATTTGGGCGAGAGGTCAATTGTGGTGTTTGATTTTTGTTTCTTCGTTGGTTGAAGATCTGGATTTGAAACTGATAAGTTGATACTCTATAGATCGAGACTTTGAAAAACTCCTACCCGGAAAATGGAGCTCATTTGCCCGCTGAAACATCGAATTTTTTCCGACGTTATGTGATTGGGAAGCCTCTTGTAGAATTGTCATGATTTTTTTAGCTTCTCTAACATCAGATGCATTGATCTCCAAAACCTTGATGTTTATAAAGATTTTATATTAAAATTCTAAAGTTTTGAAAATTTAAAATTGTTGATTTTTTGAAAGATTATTTTCACCTTAAAACCAAGTTGTTTAGCACAAGCATGTATCGACGATGTCTTCCCACACCCAAATCCTCCAGATAAGACACAGACATTTGGAACAGATTTAGATATTTCATCAGATGAGTAGTTACCATCACTAAGAGCGACAAAATCATCATCTGTTGATAAGAGCACGTGATAAGAGCGCGTGAACAAATGAATTTTCAAGTTGCTTCTTATCAAAAGTTGAAATAATTTCAGCAGAAAATTTATATAAGTTTGAAGTAATCTAAAAAATTTGATTTAAATGTTGAACTACAAGATATAATGTCCTCAGAGGTTTAATAACTCCAACTTTTTTTAATAGGTCTTCCTTGCCCACCACAAATTCTTTTAAAATTATTCTGAAGATGACTTGAGTCATAATGTTACACTTCTGCCTATTACTTGTATTTCTCTACATTATTTTGTTATAAAAGCTATCTTCTGTAAATAAATACAAACCAACATCTACCTTCAATTTTGTTGGACTCTAAATTTTTCCCATCTTTTAATAATCTCTTCTTCCAATAAGATAAAGTTGAATAGAGCGTTTTGACGCTGTCTTGATTACCAACAATTTCATCTGAATTTTTCGGTTGATGCTTTACAGACCAAATACTCACTAAAGACCAAAATATTTAAAAAATATTCATCAATATTTGTGAAAAGACATTTTAAGCAACTATTTTCAACACACAAATTTCTTCATTTAAATATTCAGGTTTATCTTGTAGTAATATTACATTTGATTTAACAAAAGGTAGTTTAAAATGTATGTCTGATAAGCTTAAAAAAGATTAGAATTTGGTATTTACCTGGTTTAATAAGATTTGAATTGTTGGTTGAAAAATCTATGAAATAAAAAACATAATTACTTCTTTTTGATTATTAACCTTCTATGTAATGATTCAATGTTATATTGTGTAGGAATTATATACTGAAATGCCATGTGTGCTAAATACAAAAATAAAGTAATTTTATCTTGAAAATTTAAAGAACAATTTGAAGTAGATAAATAATCATCTATCTAAGAAATATATGGATAAAATCAATCAACAATTTTTAACAATTATCATACAGGTTAATTGTTAAATTTATAATAAATATAAATTATTTCTAACTTCTTTTTTGGTTTCTTTTATTCAGATTTTTAGATTTTTCAATCCTGGAGCTTCTGGCTAAAAATAAAAAAACTTTTTAAACTATTTATCATTTTTATATAAAAAAATTATTAAATAATAAAAGAAACTTAAATAGTAATTACCAGAAGTGGTCCTCAGCTTCTTTGGTGAAGTTTTATGAAGCATCTTTTCTTCTAATTTATGATCTTCTTTTGAACCATTTGCTTCTGATTATACTTTCATTAAATTTTGCTTTTAAAAAATATAAATACCTTGAAGGAGCTTCCCATTTAATGTTGATCTTCTAGAAGATGCTGGAAAAGAGTGGGAGTTTTCTCTATTTTCTATTTTGTTTGTTTGCTTGTTCTTTTTTGTTTTTATTTCAGATATTTGCTTACTTTCTTGAAGTTTTGGTGCAAAGAAATTTGCTAATTTTGACTGTTTACTTTCTTTAGTTAAATCATTAACTCTAGTGTGTCTTAGAGCTTTTTTTCTTTGTTTTCTTTCATAAGGTATCTTGCGTTTAATTTTTGTTTTATCTTTTTTTACTATTTCCTCTTTATGATCTGGAATTTCTATCACTTCAACCTCATCACTACTAATAACTTCAATCTCATTTTCACATTCAATTACAAAATCATCAAAATTTATACTTTTAGCATTTTCCATTTTTTAACCTAAAAATGCCAATCACTAATTATTTATTTAGAAATCATTAAACAAATTTGCTGTTTGATTTTTATTAAATAAAATTAAAATTATTAATTTAATGATTACCATAAGGATAAAACTAAAAAAAAACAAATGTTATTATTTTTATTTAGTGAATGATTATTATGAAATATAAAAAATGCATACCCTAGTAAATACACACCTAAAAAAATATTTAAAAACTTACAAAAAATAATCAAAAATTTTGTTAAATAAATAATTTGATGTTATCTTTATAATAAAAACATACATTTATTAAACTATGGAAATAAAATAAATATAATATATATCATAAATGTATTATAAACTATATGATCTATTTATTTTATATTTATTGAAATATTGTTGTTATTAAGTTAATTTAAAAATATTTACAATAAAAAATAATAAATAAATTATTAAATATATAATTAAAAAGCATTGAATAAAAAACATTATTTTATATTTATAAGACAACCATAATAGTAAAAAACGTCAAAATTTGTATGTACATGAATATATAGATAAAAAATTAATGATAATTAGTTAATAATCTTTTTAAAATCAAATACTTACATTAATCAGAAAAACTATAATATATGAAACATTATATATAACTAGTTATAAATACAAACAAAAACAAAAAATTGATAACTGTTTTTTATAAATTAAAAATCTATTTGACGATATATTAGTATGCTAAAATCAAAAATGGCATTACTATTAAAAATAACAAATTGACAACAGCAATATAATTACTGTCAATTGAACTCAACTAATTTTTTTGGCTTTGAATTTTTGATTTCCCTCCAGTACATTTTGGTTTCTAAGTATTTTGAGTTATATATAATATTCACGAGTTAGAAATTGTCTTATAAGCAAAAAAGTTTTTTAAAGATCACGTAATCTACTGATGATAAACTCTACTTAAAAAAGTTTCTATCTCGCAACTAATTTTTATTTGAAGTGTGAACTGAAAAAGATTTTAACATATATTTGATAAATATACCAATTTTTATAGAAGTTTAATTATTTTAAAACAAATTTGTTTGTCGAAGAATTTTCTTTATACATGTTGTATCTATTAGAATAATTTTCCAAATTATTCAATTGCTGTAATCATAACTTAATCCTGTTCTTATTTTATAACTTTGATTATCTATCAATAATGGGAAGGAATTTAATCTAATATTATATTTAATTTAATTTATCGAAAGGTTTAGTGTAAAAAACATTTCAATCTACTTATAAAGTAGTAAATAGTTGGTTAAAAATATTTAGTTTTATATTAACCTTGCTAATAAACAGGTATCATAAGAAATTATAATCTATAATAATAAGCACAAAAACTTTAAAACGAATTCTTAGAAAAGATTGAATTTTTCCGCGACGATATACAGACTTTAAAATGAGAATTCAGACAAGATGTGAGGTTTCGAAGATAAATCTAAAACCATCAATAATGTAATCATTAAGAAAACTATTTAGAAACTGCCTCTGAGTCTTGTAGAAAATAGTCTTTTAATAAAATCAAAATCATTTTTCTGTGTAGGAGCTTCAGATATAAAGAGATTCAGAATTAATTATACAAAGAACAAAATAATCTATAATGAATAATTCTATAAAATATATGAGATTATAGTAGGATCAATTTAGCTCCTTGCAGACCACTGGTCTCCATAAATCCAAGTCAACAAATCTTAAACGATGCATAACTTACCACGTGCGCAACAAAATATGTCCTTTATTATCGTTCGTATGTTTCTTATAAAATTAGTAATATTATTTACTTACTGTTATATAAGATGTGTAATTGTATACTAGCAATGCAATGTCAAACTAATTTTTCTATCTGGTCAGTCGGTATGCATTAATTATCTTTCAAATTATAATATTTGTAAACTCAATAATTTTATATTTCAACATACATTGAAAAACTGAATAATCTTATCATGTTCATTATTGAATTAATAAAAAAATTTTGTGGCCTTATTATATCTCCTTATATCCCTTTTTAATTAAGCAAAAACTGTTTACATTTAAATGTGTCTCAAATGTTTACTTTTCATTCGCTAATATTTTTTATGCATTATTAAGCAAAATATTGTGGAAAAATTAAACATTTTGGGCTTAGGCAATTTGAAATTGATTTAATTATTTCTTTTTATTATTCAAATAAATGCTAAATATTCTATGGGTAACTGAAATGTTGTTTTAATAATATACAACGTTTCATATTAATATTTTCTGAAATAACACTTTTTTGTTCCGTTTTTTTCACTAAATTTTTATGAATAAAAACTCCTCTTGTAGCTATTTAAAATTGCAATTTTTGTTACGTTTTTGTTTTATTATTATTTTTTTATTTTTTGTTAATAGTATTTAAGTTAATAAATATATATTATTTCTAATAACTCTGATATTGTTGCTATAACTGAAATTTCTTATGTGTTTTTAGAAGTATATAACCATTTAATAAATGATGTTTGAATTTTAACTTTTAGAAAAGTTCTAAAAATTGTATTTTTAATTTTAAGTACTTTATTGAAATAGTTAAAACATTGAAAAATAAATTTAGTTATTTAAAATTGTTGTTTATCTTAAATGATATGAACAAAATTCTGTTATTATAAAGTTTATTATTGTTTTGTTTATTTATAAAATATTACCATAACATTGATTGAAATAATTTTATTAAAGATGTCACTAAAGTGTTGAACTTTCATCATTTTATACATTTAAGGCTTATAAGAGTTACATTTATTAATGAGTAGTAAGTCTATAATAAATTACTTCTAATCAAAAATTGATTATTTGTTTAAAAAATTGTTCTTAAGATTGTTTTAACTAAATTTGTTGTGAACAAATTTATTCTAAAATATTTTAGATATAATCAAACTTAACATTGAACTTAAGAAAATTTTTTGATAACAACTTTTCATTTCTTTAATTTTATAAGAAGCTTTTAATAAAATAAATAAATCTTTAGGTAATATTTTGAAACTAAATTGTTTTGAATGAACTTTGTGTAGTTGTTTACATAAAACTTCTATAGCCTTGTTTAATAGTTTATTCTTATTGAAAATATTTTATGTCTTTAATATTAAATACTAATTAATTAGTTTTCTTGTCATAAAATGTGTTGCTCACTTTAAGATTTTTATAATTTGTCATCTGTATCCATGTATTGAATAAAATAAATAAGTTATCTCTTATAACTAAAAAAATAATTTGTAAAATAATCTGTTTATAGATATTATATTATCTGCATAATCATAATAATTATTTCATTTGAAATTTTGTAAGTAAATAATTTCTAAACTTTGAACATGCAACTTTTCTCTTATCTAGTTCAACTTTTTATGAAACTAGTATTATAATAATGCATTCACTACCACCGTTAATAACAGTTATTGAAAAATTTAGCTACCAATCAAGTTATCAAACTCGAAATACCAGGTAAAGTTTATTAAAATATATATTCTTAAAAGTTTTTTTAAAGTAGAGTTTTTTAATTATTATTTTTAATTAATTTAATACTACTTTTTGTGTTTTGTTAATAACTTTCGCTTATTTGTAGATACAAATATGGAATGTTGGTATTAACGTTCTTTACTTATATGTCATATCATTTAAGCAGAAAACCACTTAGTATTGTAAAGGTTAGTCTGTTTTATATTCACAATTAACAAACTTTAAGAAGATTCCAAAGTTTTTGGTGTATATAGGTTTATCTGAATATTGAATATTTAATTGAAGTATTTATTTAAAAATATTTGTTTTTTTAGTATTATGTAGAATTAGTTAATAATTATACTTTTGTGTTATTATTAGCTCTATTGTTTGAAGAAATAACTAATATTTAGTAATATTTTTATATTTAATAGGGTGCTTTACATCACAATTGCTCAGAAAATCAGACATTTCATTTAGAAATAAGATCTTTAGGAGGAAATCACTCAAACTCACACTGGTGTGACTTTGCACCTTTTGGTAAGATTTAATTTCATAAATAGTTTAAACATCTATATTTGACTGGTTGCCAAAAAATATCAAACAAAGTTTACATGAATACAAATTGTGATTTGACAAAATAAACTTATCACTTAAACTACTGAC
Organism: Pegea sp. RAD2-039; assembly: GCA_034620365.1. NCBI lineage: Eukaryota > Metazoa > Chordata > Thaliacea > Salpida > Salpidae > Pegea > Pegea sp. RAD2-039. The sequence continues at coordinate 439,513 of JAQGEQ010000357.1, forward strand.
GAACTATCAAAATATTTTTTTGCTTTTTCACAAATGCAAACAACAATAAACTCATCTTATAGGTCGTGATGATTACAAAGCTTTATTTGGTGACCTTGACTATGCTTTCCTCTTTTCATATGCTGTTGGAATGTTCTTTAGGTAATTAATCTGATCTTGCAGATGAAACAACTGCAATTAATGACTAGCAATTGTTGTTTCTTTTTAAACCCTGTTTGATTTTGAAGTGGGTTTATTGCTGAACGAGTCTCTTTGAGGTATTTTCTCTCTATTGGAATGATTTTAAGTGGAATTTTCACCTCTATGTTTGGTCTTGGATATTTCACTCAAGTGCATGCCTTCTGGTTTTACATAATTGCTCAGGTATTGATTTAAACACCACGAGTTAGTGATTAAACTTCTTTTCTAAAGATTCTAAATGGACTTGCTCAAACAACAGGTTGGCCTGGAGTAGTCACATGTGTTGGAAACTGGTTTGGAAAATCCAAGTAGGCATCTACTACTAACTATTACCAGTTGATATATTTGTCAATAAACAGGCGAGGTTTAATAATGGGTATCTGGAACTCGCACACCTCAATCGGCAACATCCTTGGATCCATTGTAGCTTCTGTGTTTGTTACTTCACAATGGGGTTTTTCTTTTATTATTCCTGGAATCATCATCGCTATGATGGGAGTCATCGTCTTTCTAACCCTAATTGAACGTAATACAGCTAGTTGTTGATGACTGAGACCCTTATATAGTGCTCCGTAGATCCTGAAGACCTTCAACTGAACAGTAGAAGTGATGAGGGTCAACCTATCTGCAATTACCAGCGTGTACCTTCAAAAGAGGTTTTGGCTTTGAAAAAATTAACAATTTCTGTAAGATTTAATGTTAGATAGTTAGTTAGGAATGTTTTCTAACACTTGCATGTTAGCTGTGCGGTATTTTCATCATATGCAAGTAGTTTGAAGGTATGTTTTGATTTAATAATTATTAAAACAAGTTAGTTAGACTACAAGCTCAAGGACTGCAATTTTGCAAAATACTTTTTATTAAAAATCGACTTTTAGCTTGCAGTGGCTCTTAGAATATTCTGTAAGCTCCTTGTAGTCTGCATGTGATGTTGCTCTTCGTAGAAACAGTAGAGATGAGACTCAAATGGTTTATTTATTTTCAATAGTTTCTAAGTTTTATTCAAAAAACTTTTCATTTTTCTGCTCGTAGTTTTAGTTGAAATTTGAGCTTTTGTTATTTGGGATTTAGTTTAAAGCATGTTCAAGTTGTTGAAGATCATTTTAATTTCCTTTCACTAAATTCAATTTACGAAATAATTTATTATCAGTAGAGTATACGAATAAGTGGCGAAATAACATTCAAATGCTCTCAACTAACAAACATGAAATTTTATCACAAAACTACATCCAATCACAATAAGCGCTTCAGTTAACCAATCAAATCACAGCTTCATTTGTCACGTGATAATATTTTACAACTAATTTAACAGAACATTAATGATGAAGCTGAAAAGATCGAACCACCGACAGAAGAAACTGCAATCGGATTTATTGCTGCATCTCAAATACCGGTAATGTATAAAAATCGAACAAATTAGGACTTATTAACCATAGAAATTTTTCAGGGAGTTATCGAGTTCTCTTTATGTTTGTTCTTCGCGAAACTTGTCAGCTACACTTTTCTATTTTGGCTTCCTCTTTACATTCAAAATGCTTCAAGTAAAGCTTCTTAATTTCATCAACAAACGAATCAATTTTGTTTATACTCAGCAACTGTGGGTGCTGAAGATGCTGGTCTTCTCAGTACTTTGTTTGATGTGGGTGGAATTATAGGAGGAATAGTGGCTGGAATTATATCAGATAAATTAGGTGGGCGGGCATGTACTTGTGGTGGAATGTTGTTAACTGGTGCTATTATGGTAAGATACTTACTGTTTTCAAAACCCATATTGGCAGATGTTCTTTAGATGTTTATTTACAATCAATATGGAAGTATCAGCTTTACTGTAAATGTTATCTTACTTTTAATAACTGGTGCTTTTGTTAATGGACCTTATGCTCTTATTACTACAGCAGTATCAGCTGACTTGGGAACACATCAAGGTAACTATCTATTTATTGTAAACACTTTTTTTTAAATCAGTCTTTTTAGTTCTACAAGGAAATTCCAAAGCACTATCTACAGTTACAGCTATTATAGATGGAACTGGTTCTATTGGTTTGTTATTTTTTAACTGGTTAAAAAGCATTAAATGGAAATGTAGACTTTTAGGCGCAGCTATTGGCCCGTTATTAACAGGTTATATCTCTCAAACCGGTTGGAGTAATGTTTTTTACATGCTTATATCAGCAAATATCCTTGCTGTTTTCGTGAGTTGCTTCTACTACTTTTACTTTTCTACATTTTCTGATTTTTTTCAGTGTCTGACAAGATTACTTTACAAGGAAATGTACTTATTTTCTATTACTTGTTTAAGATCTACTGAATAGTGAGTTTTTGTGGCTTTCAATTCTTAAAGATTCTTTTTTCAACTAACATAAAACAAAATAAACAACTAAAAGAGAAATCATATAAAAAGATATTTAGTTGAAATTGTTTTGAAGCAATCAGGACTTATTATCTGATGAAGATATTGATCATGCATAAGAATACTTAGATGAACATATATTTCAATCGCCTCAGCTATTCTATATTCATCATATTTATATTTATTCTTCTATCTTTTTTTTTGTTTCATTGCAATTCACAGCAAAGTTCTTTCGATTTTTTTAATAAGTTAAATTTTGTGCTGATGAATTTTTCTCGAATAAAAACTTCAACATCCAGAAGTTTCTGGAATCAATCCGTTACTCCCTTCTGTGTCCACCACCAAACTCTTATAGTTCCATCTTTGCTTCCAGATAGCAGATATTGATCACATATCTGAAATCTAGAAGGTAGAAAGCAGTTTAAAAACGTGTGAAGTCCTTACATCAATATCAGTCACTCCATCTGTATGTCCTTGTAAAATTCTCAAACACACTTGTTCTGATATATTCCATTCTTTAATAAATCGATCCCTAAAAAATAAGATTAACAGAATATAGATTGAGATGAAGATAGATTTTACTCGGAGGCAGTAAAGAGATGATTGTTAAAGATCTTTAACGAAGTGACAGTCTGTTGATGAGCTTGAAAATTATGTTGGAGTGGTACTTCTTGTAGTAATGACCACACGTAAACATAACCCTGACAATCACCGCTTACAATTGTTTGTTTACATATCTACTCACAATAACAACATTTAGTAGTTTATTTGCTTCAAATGTCATTTACTTTCACACAATTAACAGCTGAACGATGTCCTTCTAGTTTACGGATTATCGCTCCGTTGTCAGCTGATGTCACGTAGATAAGTCTGATAATTGGATAATAAATTATTCATCTATCCAACGCATTGGTTGCAGATGACAAATTATTTTCAATTCTTAAGTTGATAAATTTGAATTTAAAATAATTTTTTTTTAATTAGCTTATATATAAAAAACGAACAGAAAGAGTAATGAAAAGGTCTTTAGTGCCACAATTAATGTAGAAAATAGGAACACTGCTGAGAAATAAGTAAATAGAAATAATAAATTAAAAAAACTGGTAACTTAATCTATTACTTAAATCATATTTTTTGAAAGATAATTTTAAAAGATGAAGATCTCGGTGTCGCGATGTAGTTGAGAAGACGATTTTAAATCCTTATATTAAAATAAGTAGAATAGAAAGGTACCTGTCAACACCTCCTGAAGCAATTGCTCCATTCGAATAATCTAAACAATCAATTGGTTTAGTGTGTATGAACAAAATGCGAACCAATCGATAATTGATAATATTCCAAATCCTTATACTCTTGTCATGTGAGCAACTCACTCTAAAGTGATTTTATATCAATATATTTTGATGATCAAGTATTTGAAGATGACTTACACGTATTTATTATCAAGACATACTCCTGTTACTGAGCTAGTGTGTCCTTTCATACAATTAATCAGTCGTCCACTTTTTATATTCCAAACTCTTATTGTAGTGTCCCACGAGCCAGCGAATAATCGAACACTTTTTTCATCAGATATAATCGCCATTGATAAAATTGTACCTTTAAAACATCAAAATCAAAATCAAATTATAAATTCATTTTGTAAAAAAAATCAAATTTTGATTTAAAAAAAAGATAAAGGTCCCGCCGAGATTTGAACTCGGATCGCTGGATTCAAAGTCCAGAGTGCTAACCGTTACACCACGGGGCCGACGATTATTTACAAACAATTTCATAATTTTTTTTACCATGAAGTGGTTGCAACATTCCCGTGAAATCTTTTCCACCTGGAGACCACACACGGATTTTCCCACCAGTTCCACCTGCATATAAACGATCTCCTCGACATAATACTGATGAAATAGGTCGCTTTCTTTTACTCTATATCAAAATTGAAGAAAATATTTATAAAAATTTAATTGTTGATATATTTTTAATGTTTTTTTTTTCGAAAAATGGAAGATATTGAAAGATTTGAAAAACTTCGAACAAATTTACCTCTATTATCAACACTTTCTTCACTTTTACCAATTTTCTGAAACTAAATAAAAAAATGATTCAATGTTTTTCAAATAATCTTGATTTGATTAAACCTTTCATGCGGTTGATCCGTATGAAGATCAACAAAGAGCGTGTCTTTTGAGGATTCAAGCTCAGCATCCGTAAGCAAGCTGTTGTGTTCCACACCTTGTATACACAAGTGACTACTTTTGTCTTCCAAGGTAGTACCTAATAAATAATAATTATTATTTACAAATACATCTTGTGAAGACTTACTTTTTTCAGAGCTTGCTAATTCCAAATCCATAGTATCAGCATCATCCTCATCATCATCTAAAGTAAAGATTAAATTACAAGATCTGTTTGATAAATTTTAAAGATTAAACCTTCTTTTATAGGAGTAGGTATCTGAACATCTACAGATGGTTGTTTCCAAAATTGTAGGAGTAATTTTTCATCATCTGTTAGTAAATGAATTTTGGAATAAATTTGGAAATTAATTGAGTTTGAAAGAAACAAACCGTTGAGTTTATGAAATTCTTGCTTTATTTTAGCTAATACTTCATCTTCGAAACAACAGTCTTTACATTGAATTCGTGCTTTTAACTTTTTTAACAAATGGTTGCTTGCAGTAAAATGACAAGAAGATTTATTTTGAGGTTTTTCTGTTTAATTAAAAATAAAATAAAAATTAGTTTAAGAATGTAAAAGTTTTGAAATTAGTTTTTTTAAGTCTTTTTTAAATCAAAGAACAAAAAATAATGATTTTTACCAAGAAGAGTTTTGGGAGAAGTTCTTTCTTCATCCTTTTTTTTAATTTGTTTTTTGGCATCCTCCAACTTCTCATTTTGTATTATTTGATTATCTGATTTCTGTCTCTTTGAAAATTGGCTTTTTATTTTCTTTATTTTTTCTTTATTTATTTCTTTATTTAACTTTTCATCAAGTCTTTCAGCTTTTTCAACATCTTCATACCACCTCAACCACTGATTCCGACTTTTTTGTTTTTCATTTTTATGCAAAATTGGTAATTTATTTCTAGAAACTTTTGCGCCTATAGAACACCAGAAGAAGTATTACAGAGATGACACAACAAGAAAAACTTGAAACTGATATCTAAATAGTATTTACTTTTTGATATTTAACAATAAAACTACCTTTTATATGTTTTAAATACTTTGATATCGATTCATTTGTTGATTTTCTCAAAGATTTCAAATCACTTTTCAGTTTTTGAAACTTTCTACTTTTGGCGATGTCTATTAAATATTTAAGAAAGAATCATTTTTCAAAACTACAATTGAATTAAATAATCGATGTGTACTTGTTAAAAGAAAAAAAAACTTATTAATTGAAACAGATAGTCACCTAAAAACAAATAAATATGATTTAGTTTTTTCTATAAATAATTTACTTAAAAATTAGCAGCAGAAAATGACCTGAATTTTTAGATCTAATATCTTCTATGAGGACATTAGAAGATTTTTTAACAAGAGGTGGAAGATGAAAATTTTCATATACTGTATGAAAAGATTTTGGAATAAACTGTTTTTTCTTTTCTTCTTTAATTGAACTTTTTGGTTTTATTTTTTTTGCTAAATCTACAGAATTAGAAAAATTATTAAAATTATATTTTTGTCATTAAAATTTTAATGATATCTTTTAAGTACACCTTTCAAAAATATATTTTCTTTTTCACTAATCATCTGTTTGTTTGAAATTTCCTTTTTATCTTTCTTTATCTTTTCTTTCAATTTTTGGCCAAACTTTTCAACTTTTTCAACATCTTTCGGCATTCTTTTCCACAATTTCACTTTTCGATATTTTTCTTTATTTTGCAAAACTGGTAATCTAGTTTCAGATACTTTCAAATCTATAAAACACCAGAAGAAGTATTACAGACACAAGAAGAAAACGTTGACATCTAAATAGTAGATAACATAATATTCTTTTAATGTATTTTGTCAATTATTCGAAAATTATGATGTTATATTCATCTATTTTTAATTATTATTTCTGTAAATGAAAAAACTTTAATTAGTAGGTCATCACTTCGACTTTTTTGTCTTGGATCTTCAATCATTTGATCAGAAATCTTCCGAAGAAGAAGAGGAAGTTGAAAATCCTCATTTAGGCTCTCAAGTTGATTGGGTTTAGTTTGAAAACTGTTTTGAAGTGACATAAACTGTTTTTCCCAATTTATATCTTCATTAGAAGCTTTTAATTTAACTTCACTGGCAAGATGTGAGACTCCATTTGCTTCTCCTAAAATGAAAGATTTAAATAGAATAATGATTAGAAGATGGATCTTACCGAGATGATTAACCAAATTTTTCCACGAAAATTTCATTTTTTTATATTCTGAATTAACTTCTTTATCAGGTTTTCTTGAAATTACTTCATCAGGTTTTAATTCAGCTGAAAAATTTATAAAAACTTCAAAAAAACAATTTCTGAAATCGCTTTATTACCTGAATCATTTTCAACTGATTCCGTTTCCACAATTTCATATGAAAAATCTTTAGTATGTCGCAAAACATCATCTAAAGAGTCTTCATCATTAATCAAGGAATCTCTTAGAATAAAAAATGCTTTCCTCCAATCTATGACAAAGTTTTTAGGAACTTTTGCTTTCATTTTATCCACAAGATTCCTGATTTTATATCCTTTTCCTAACTCAAAGAAAATCAGATCTAATTTTTGATTGAAACAGATGTTCTTTACCTAATTCATAGATCAGGATCTTCCACATCTTTTCTACTTTGCTTAAAAGATTAAACTGATTATTAACTTGCTCAATATTCAATACATCTTCCAAAGACATTCTACGAAAAACATTAAACCAAAAGGTTTGTGGAAGATAAGCAAAGGTCTCTTCTCCCTGAGAAACTGAAGAAAAGATTAGAAGTGAAGATGAAATGGGGAGAGGAACCTTTTAGAACAGTGAAACGAATGAAGCTGGCTGAGAAACGGATCACGTCAGGGTTCTGTTTGCTAAGTATCTCAAGAACTAATTTCACTTTATCTTCTTCATTCCACTCGTTGATTATCTGGTGATAAAAAATTTAAATTTTTTGATCATATCTTCATCTATTCTAACTTCAAAGATAATTTTTATTTGATGTCGGAACAAATTTTTCAAATTGATTCTTTCTGCTCGTTTCATCTTCGTTGAATTCAACCATAATTTTTGAGGTTTGAAAATTTGTTTAACATTTGGTGCAAGAGTTTTGTTTTTGTTTGTATGAAAACTAAAAAATAAAGATTTTTTGAGTGAAGATAAAACTTGAACATATTTCGTTTATGACATTTTTTATCTAAAGTTTAATTTAAACAGACTTTTAAAAAAGCTCATCCCATTTTTTTAATCAAATCCTGATTTTAAATCAAGGGAACCAAGACCCTTCTATTAAATATAAACTTGTTGCTTCTCGACTTTCAGAACCAGGAAGAGATATTTTACAGAAATTTATTTGAGTATTAGAATATTTAGAAACTTTTTGGTGGTCAACAGCAGACAACGAAAAGATTTTTTACAGAATTCTTGAATTTGGTGTTAAAGAGTCATTTTAGTGTATCAAGCTCTATTGCTAGATAGTATATGAAGATATAGGCAAAGAATTTATGTAAAAATTATGAGAAAACAAAGTCTATTTTATGTCGATTTAAAATATTTCTTTGCTAATAACTTATACAAGAGATAAACTTTTTTTATTAAATTAACATATTAATGAATATTTATTAATAAGTATTATCCAGTTACCTCTGAAAATATCTTTCACCAATTTTAGGAGATTTAGTGACAAGGATTCCTAAATCATTTTGAGATGATGAAGATAAGAAATCATTGGTATTCACATCTGATAATACAGGTGATGGTAATCCAGTTTTGTCAACAGATTTTCTTTGATTTCTGTGAAGTATTTTATGGCTAAAAACATTTTTGGTATTTTAAAATTTGAATGTTTATAATTAACCACGTGATTCAACTATATATCTAATTAATTATTTAACTAACAAATAAATTTGTGATTAGGTTAATAAATATTTTGAAGAATTAAGGAGTGGCTTTATTGATTAATCTGTCGTTTTAAAGAAAGTATATATTATGAAGAATATTTTTTGCTTTTTTATTTGCATAGCTTTTCATTTACAAAATAAAATTAATTTAAATTGATTTTAAAACTATTTTATTGTGTTGTAATTTGATATTGTAATGACAAAACTTCAAATTTAGTCAATTATTATATAGTTGTTGATCTTCTAAGTTTGAATTTTACCAACTAATTATCAGATTAAACTTTTTCAACATAATTTATTTGAAAACAAAACTAACTAACATTATAATTATATAGTAAATTATGATAGATTATATAAATTTGTCAACTTATGATAGTTATGAAAGTAAAATTAATAAATAAGTTTATAAAACTTGCTAATTTTTTTCGAATATTATTGATTCATATTTTTGCTCAAAATATTACCTTTCAAACGTTTAATTACTTTAATTAATCACATAAAAACTCACTTATTAACTAATGAGGGTAACTTTGGAGATTTTTTTTGCGATTTTTCATAAACAGCTGGCTTCCAGCTTTGATTTAAACTTAACTTTTTATTCTTATTCAAATGATTTTTGTCTTCTCTTGGCTCTAGGTTTACTTTTAATAATCGTTCACTGTCTGATCTACTTTCTTTTCTATATTCCCATGTATTTAATTTACCCAATAAATAAAAATGTTTAATTATTGCACTATAATGATTAAGAAGCCACTCAGCACGCTCAAAACCAGTCTGCTTCTTTTTAGATAATTTACATAACAGCTTATCAAAACTTCCACTCGATTCTTTCAAACACGCTTTTAAATTAGAAATACTTAAAATATAGTCAGGATCAAGTAATTGATATTGGAAATTATCAAAACTTTCATACAGTTTTGATGGAAAATCTCGATGAAAAACTACCTCAAAAGCAGATTTTAAAAACTTTAACTTTCGTTCAGATAAAGATTGTATGATGGTGGTAATAACAAGTCTTTTTTGCCAATCTTTCCAACTTTTAAACCATTCTACTGCAGAAATAAAAACTTTTTCTCTTAAATGAGTAGCATTGTTGTGTTTTGTAAGTATTTCTTCACTATTTAGAATTTTTTCAAGCAAACTTTTTTGTAATTTCACGTTAGTAACCGACATTTTAAGGACTTAACAGCATTTATAGTTCGTTAAAAGGCTATAATAAGATAATTACAACAAAAATATATTAGATTTATTCAAAATTTAAAGTAATAAAGAAAAATATTAAGATTGGGCAAAAAACAAACTAGTTTTGCAGCAAATTCAATAAAATTTTCAAACTGTAAATTATATTCTGTAAATTAATGAAATTTCTTAATTACTAAAAATGATTATATACACTAAATTAAATAGTTAAAAAATAATAAGTTATTTATTTCTACATTCAACATAAAACCCTTTTAATTCTGAAGACAGTTTTTAGCTTTTTTAATAACGCAGTCTATCAGAACAATATTTTTAAACAAATTTTTAAATAAAAATCTCTTTACGCTAAACTTTCAAACTTTAAAAAAATATATATGACTTAAGTGCAGAAAATAAAGCTGTTTAAAGCTTATTATTAATTACTTTAAAAATACCTTAACTTAACAATAGTAAAAATGTATAAAAACAAATAAATCTAATAACTGAAACTTATTATTGGATTATAATCATTATAATTATTAGATTTTCAATCTAAATAATTTATTTTTCAATTAGATTTTATTAATTGAAATAATAATATATCTAATAAAGAACAATTAAAATTTAATCATACTTAGTAAATTACATAGCTTAAAAAAGTGTAAATTTTACGGAATGATATTTTATTAGAAATTATCAAAAATATTTTCTTAAATACAGAATATAAATATCAAAAATAAAAAAAAATTTTTTTGATTAGCTAAGTTTGAAACATATAAAATGAAACTAATTATGCAGTGAATATTTATTATGGTTTCTGACAATCAAAAATTAACTAATTTTTAAAATCCAGTTATTTCATATTTTAAAAGAAAGTAAAAAATTACTTAAATTCTAAAAATTGTAACTTTTATCATTTAAATTACAAACAAGCTTTTTCTATAAACTTAAATTTTTTATAGTATGCTAAACAAAGTTAATTAATGATAATAATTAAGTAATGTTGAATTTTAAGTAAAATTATTTCGTTTAACTAATTTATAAAATTTGAATAGTAATAAACAACTTTCAGTATTTAACAGTTTTAAAAAATTCTATTAAAAAAAATAACTTTATATCGTAGTTACTGAGCTTACACAGTAAAAAACATTGGCGAAATATTTTAAAAAGAAAATATAGAAAAAATGAAATTATTTAAATGTTTATTTGTTATTTATTGAAACTAATTGATTCGATTGTTAATAACAACAAGCACTTTTTTGGTTTATAGCAATTGTTGGTTTTTATTTTTAATTAAAGTATTCAAATAAGACTAAAAATAAATACAAAAAGATACTTTCGACTATATAATTTCTTAGTTGACTAGATTAGATCTACTATTCTTAAATTAATGATTCAAAACTCCTCAAATAAGTAAGCTAAGATATTATTAATGTTATTAACTTGTAAGAATTATTGATTTGAATTTGGATTTTATTGATTCAAACTACATCAAGTATTTTAATAAAAAGATGAAGGAAAAAGCAAACATAAAATATTTCACGTATCAAATGAAAAATGAAAAAATATAATCATTTTCTCATCAGCTTTTTGAAAAATTTGATAAATGAAATTAGTATTTAGAAGGTTTGAACTTTACTAATTTGTTGAGTTAAGTTAATAATATTTGTAAATAATGAAACTGATTTAAATTTAGAAGACACTTCTGAAACTTAAATCAAAAAAATCAAACTTATTAGGATATTATGTAGAGTCAAACAAACTTTAACTCCAATCATCATTTTTTTGTGAAACAAGTTCTTTGCTCATTGACTTTTTGTTGTATTTATAATCTGATGCAAATCTTAAAACAGATTAGCTAACAAGCTAAAGTTATTATCGATTAGTAATAGCTAATCGCACTCATTAGTTTATAAAGTTTTTTTATTTTTACAAGAGCTTAACTGATTTTACTATTATGCTTACAGAACTTTCAATGATTTTAAAAATCAAAATTCGATATACTTTGCTAACTTAATTAGTAAATATATATTGAAGAAAAGCACATTTTAACTTATGTCAGTTTGCTAAATTAGTTAAGTAAATATTTTAATTTATTTGAAGGTAGAGTTTACATGTCATTTCAGACAAAAATGACTTTTCTGAAACAATTAAATATCTCTGATATTAAGTTACACTCAATAATTACTTTTATATAAACTAATACCAAAGTGAGATCTATTACAAGAACCTTGATTTTAGCTTTGTTATAAAAGTTATAATATAAAGTTTATAGAAATAACAAAATAGGTGTATTTTAGAATTAGTTCAATTAATTTCAAATGTGATGCTCCTCAAAGTTAAGCTTATCAAATGTAAAGAGTATTGTTTGATTTTATATTAGACTTAATATAAGTGATTTTTTATCGCATTAAAAGTTTTATCGCTATTCCATTCTTACAAATTTAAACTGCTTTCAGATTTTCAGAATACAACTTGAGAATTGATCTAATAATTAAACTTTTCATGAAGTCTTTGCTAACTTTCAATGACAAGTGGTTTTGAGAATCAATTAAAATCTGTAAATTGTTGACTAATTATATAGTAGCTACAAATATTTAATCAAATGATAAAACCAGACTGCTCCAAACTTCAGATGATTTAAAATTGTTGTCCAATTAAATATTGGCAACACGAACAAACAGAAAACTTTTACTTATTATTTTGTACCTCTTGCTGATATAGTTTTATAAAAAGTAACAAAACAAACAAATGACTAAAATGTTAGTGAACCAGAAGAGTTGATCATTCATTAACTAAAGTTGAACAAGTTTTACTGAAGATATTACATACTGAACATTTTTGTTTTATAAAAGTCGTTTAGAAAGAAATCAGATTTAAAGAATGTTCTGAGTTTACTTAAGTTTACAACTTTAATTTTTTTTGTTGTAGAAGATTTTCTAGAAAGCTTGTGTTTTTTTATTCATTTAAAACTAAATCAAATTTTAGACTTGTGAAAATGAACACAAATTTTAATAATACTTTAAATTTAGTTTAAATTTCTTTTAATGTACATTTTTAATTGTGTAGTTTATCCTTATAATATTTATCTTATTTTCATCTAGCTTAATTCTAAATAATTTGATAAGTTCAATGAATTACAATTCAAAATATAGTAAAAAATAAAACTAATCTAAATAAAAGTAAATGCAATTTGACGACAAATTAATAAGCGGACAGAAAATGGAAACTAATTATCTTAATTATACTTTTAATTATATTAAAATTATTAAAAGCTACTAAGCTACTTTTCTAAAAGAAACTTTTACTAACAAAATGTTACCAAATTATTTATTTTCACAAATAAAACTTTTATTTTTCTAATATTTTATGATTCTTTTGAACGCTTATTGCTTACAATGAACATAACTTAACTGTTAATTAAGCAAAGTTTTATATTTACACAATTTGTTGTAAACACCATAAAAACTAGTAATCGTAGCTACTAAAAAATAGGATAAACTATATCACGTTTAATACAACATTAACTGTTTACTAATGTGTTTACAAAATTGAGTAAATTTTTTATACTTAGTTGTTAATGACAGTTAAAAATAAGTCTTTAGAATGGGCTGGCACAATGTGGAAAAACTTTTAGAGCAGGCAGCAGCTCATTCAACATTGATAGGAAAGTTTTGGACAACATTTTTTTATGTATTACGCTTTCTCATTGTAATATCTATTGCTGATAAAGTGTTTGGTGATGACTTCGGAAAATTCAAATGTAATACATTGACTCCTGGATGCGAGAATATTTGTTTTAATGACTTCAGCCCTATATCAATGGTCCGACTATGGGCACTTCAGGTATACTAGACTTATTTGACAAAATATGAAAATAAAAAATAACTTAAGTTTTTGAAAAACAAAAATTTAATGATTTACTTTGAGCTGTTGTATCAAAACTTAATAAATATTTACTTGCCCCTAATTAAATAATTAATTTGTTTTAAGTTTCTTGATAAAGGGGGGTTTTCATAATAAGTAGAGCTTTATGAGTTAAACGGTTTTTAAATTGCTTATAAATACTCTCTAACTGAATTTAGAAATTAATTGGATATGAAAATAGTGAGTTTAATGGATTTAATTTAAAGTTTAGATGTATCGTTAAAAACCTACCTAATATTTGATATAACTTTAGCTCCTTAGTGTTGCAATACCAGCTATTATCTTTATCGTCTACACCGTACATAAGATGAACAAAATAGCAGAAGCCAAAAAGAAAAAGGCAGAAGTAGAGAAAGAAAGGAAGAGAAGAAAAGAAAAACAGAAGTTAAGAATGGAACGACTTCAAGCTGCACAAGGAATAACCCAAGATGGAGTCATTCACTCACGAGGTTAGACATTTTTTAACTAGTTTGTAATTCACATTAAAAATAAATCCAATACCCATTTTACAACATCTAAAATATATTTCTATAAAAACTTTCTGAGATTATTAAAAAAATTAGTTCAAACTTCAAGTTTTAAATGTAACCAATAAAAAAGTGAAAACTTTAATAATTTTATTTGATAAACATTCAAAAATTATTTAGTTTTAATTTAAGGTTAACATGGCTTCAGTTGTCTTTCTCTAATTGTTGCTTAAAAATAAAATTTAATTTTTTAATTTGTGTGTGAGTTTAGTTATAACAAATATTTACGCTTCAAATTATTCTAAATTCTAGAAAGTACACATATAGTATTTCAAAAATATTAATAAAATATTTTTCTACCTGTCACATATTGAAAATTTGTAGTAAATTTAATAATGTTTGTTTAAAAAATTTTAATTAATTTCTTTTTCTCATAACTTTTGTTTTTCAGAAAAAAAAGAGGTAGAAAAAAAGGTAAATAGAAAGTAAAAGCTAAATACTCAATTAAGTAGAATATTAAGTATTAGAAAATATTTGTTAATCATATAAAGGTTTTGAAAACAATTTTTAACAGAAGATATTTCCATTAAATATTAAATTATTTATTAAATTGTTTAAGGAAAGTGAAGGAGATGGAAAGATAGTTGCAACTAAGCTAGATAGCGATATGCCGTCTAGACTTTTATTAGCATATGTGGGACAAGTACGTACTCTGCAACTATTTATATAAAAAAATTAAACTTAAAAATCCTAATAGTCATAACTCTTAAAGAAAGCTTACTGTTATTATAAAATAAACAACAACAAAGATAAATAACACAACTATAAGCATACAGAAAATTACATATGAAAAAGTAGCACAAAAGTTGTATTAGAATAACATTTATATATGCGGTAAAATAACCTACTGTAAAACAGTTCAAATATCATTTTAAAAGTCTTAAAATTTAAAAACCCTTAAATTTTTGAAAACAAACAAACATTTTTCAGTTGATTCTACGTCTGGTTGTGGAAATAGTGTTTATGTGGGCTCAATATAACACATACGTTTATAAGTTTTGGATGCCAGAAATCTTTAAATGTGCAAGATACCCATGCAAGAATGTAGTAGATTGCTTTGTATCAAGACCCAAGGAAAAAACTATCATTATGTGGATAATGTTTTGTAAGTATAAAGCTCTATTTGTACTATTTATTATGTGCATAGTTTATCAAACTCAAATATTTTAAAGTATATTTTGATCTTTTAGAACTGGTTGGTCTTTTACTTGTCTTTTATTCATTTTAGCGGGGTTTGAATATTAGTAAGATGCAAAATTCTTAAAGTAAACCTTCAATATATTTACTTTGAAAAGTTTTGTAAATGTAATTCCAAGAAACTTGATAAAAATTTGATTTTGCTGTTGAAAGACGTTTAATGTTGATTAATGGTTTTTTCCTTTTGAACAAACAAAGTATTTAATTAATTTTTCTCTCCAGTAATGATTTATTGAAGAGTTGTTTTCCAGCATTTAATAAAGATAGCAAAAAGCTAATATTTGAAAATATCAGACTTATTCAACCTACAGATGAATAACAAATAGAGTTTTGTACATATCTTGTTTTGTATGTTGCATTTATCTAAATCAAATGTCAGTAATAATATTGTAAGTCAAATTCTAATGTATAAAAATCCTTCTGAATATATTCTATCTATCTGAATATATTTGATTGTTCAAATGTTTTATATTCTAAATTTTAAGGAAAAGTTTTTTAATGTTATAAATTTTATCAAGTTGAAATTGGAACAAAATTGTCGCTTTACTTTTAATATAGTTTATAGCAGTGTTTCCAACCTATAAAAATTAAATTTTTAAAAACAAAACTCGAAAACATGATCAACATAATTTATAATAACTTTATTATTTCGTTTAGTAAATACAAATTTTAGATACTTTATAATTACATTTATATAAAAAATTTGTTTAAAAAAACTAAAATGAGATGATTCAAAGAATACATTTTTATATTTATTTTTATATATCACAACAGCTTTCATTCTGAACGATAATTCTGAATAATAAGAAAACTTTTAATTTGATTTTATAAAAATCGCAAATTTTGAGTAGTTTTTTTAAGATAAAAAAAAAATATAATTTAAAAAAAAACAGATTCAAATATTAGTTAAAGATAAACTAAATCTATATTTATTTCAAAATCTAGCAACTGGTCTTCTGATGATCTTTTTAAATCTAATTGAGCTTCACCACATCGGAATTAAAAAGATATGGAATGCTTGGAAAAATCGTGGAATCGATATTACGAAAATGTATAAAGTTGGAAGTAACAGTGACCCCCAATTTCGTACTCGAAGGTTTGGTGTTGAGTACCCCTTCGCTTCTGGCATACCAATTATGCAACCATACCCTTACTATGATGATTACAGCGAAAGCGAAATTTAATTACTGCAAATCATTTTGTAATTGCTTTAATAACTATTATATATGTAGCATTAGTATTTGAAAATGTTCTGGTGGTACTGGAAATATTTTTAAGATAACTTCTCATAATAAATTAATAAAAGTTTTACTTTTGTGTATTTTGATTAATTTTGTTCCAGTATTTTTTGCTAGTAACTATTTTGTGATTTCATATTATGCTTTGGTGGATGTATTATTTGATATACTGAAAAATTAATTATATTTAAAGCTTTTTTCTCCTTTTTTGTTCCACTTGAAGAAGATATTAGATTATTAAATTGATCAATTTGTCACAAAGAAATCTTACTTATTTCAGTTTGTGGCTTTTAATAACAAATAGAAGGCAACAAAACGTACCACAAAACAGCTTTTGAACTTTCAATTGTCGTTTTTATACCAAATAATTAGTTGAAGCGTTTAAATCTAATAAAAACTTTACAGAAAAGTTGTTAAGTACAAAATGTCATAATTGTGGTGTAACTAGTCAAAAAATCATTGAAAAAAAAAAGATTTTTGTTAAACTAGTATAAAAATTATAACACATTTTCAGCTTTTAATAAAAGATTTGGAGTATATTTGATTACAGAGTTTTACTAGTGTATATTAAAATAAATATTAAATGTGAGAAGAAATTGGAAGACATCATTATAAAAGGATCAAAGAGTTTATTGAGAAAGTAACTAACGAAAATAATTACAAATTAAAATCAAGTCTGAAAATTGAAAGCATAAAATTAAGGTTTCTTAGGGTTATACTATTGCATCTTATTAATACGTTAATCAAAATTTTTTTAAATAGTCACATTAGATTAATGATAGTTAATTGTTCTACTTTTTATACAAAGTTTGAGTTTTCAAGTTAAGAAAAAGAAAAATGTTTTAGTTTACTTTCGATTAAGAGTAACAAAATATATCTAACATAAAAGTTTTCTTCTTGTACTGACAATAAAAATGAGACAATCATAAACAAATTCATTTATTTGAAATATAATTTATTTTTTATAAGCTGTATATTTTGTAATTTTGATAAATGCACATTTTGATTTCTAAACAAGAAAAAGGATTGAATTTGTATTAGATTTTAAAATAAGTGTTTTGAAAATTAGGCATTTTTACAAAATCGATAGATAAGTCAATTACAAAAAAGATTGCTTACATCACAAGAAAGATCGTTTGGTTATAAAGAGGCACACGTGATTGAATTGTTATTCAAACTCTATAAATTTCATCAAATAAATCTACCAGGAAATCATTAACCATTTCGTCATTGGGGGCCATTTTCAGCATCCCATAGACAGCAGCCTGCCCTTTCTTGGCATTTGTTCCAAATTTCTGAAAACAGTTAAGATTTAAAACCACACAATACTTTAATAAGCTTACAGATCTGTCAAAACCTAAAATTATTTCTGAGTAACTACTTCAGTTTTCTAGATTTAATACTACAATTGTTTAATAAATCTTGATTAAAAGTTCTCATGCTTTATTAGATTCTTAATTACTGAAATGTGAGCCATAGAATCTTTTAAATCAATTATCCACTGGTCTACGCTGTGAATATGTGATGGAAGAACAGTACAATGAACAGAGTCAGGGTTTCTTTGTACCTCCATCTTCCAACCTGAAAAGAACAATTGAGTTACAAGATCAAAAAACATGAAATAATTATGATGTTCCACAAATTAAAACTTAGAATTTGTATCAAAATATTATCACATTAATGTCTTGCAGCGTTTTCTTTAATGTCTATAACGTTTTTATTACAATTTTAATCAACACATTCTTTGAATCGTGGCTTGGCTATGTTTAAATCAGTAACCTATGTAACCTAATACTGGTTGAAATAAATAGAACATCCTGGAGTATTTAGTTTCTACTTCCTCAAGTTTTCTTATTGAATTTATAGACTTCTTCCAAGTAAAAATTCTTCTAGGCTTTTTTATAACTATTTATGTAATTAGCTCTAATACTTTAAGCGTTTTAAATAAAATTTGTTGAAGTATCTCTGCTAAGTTAACTGAGAATTAATTTGTAAATGTTAGTCACTTAGAGCGCTGTTTGGTTGATTAATAAAGATAAAGTGTTATCAATATACTGATAGCAAAATATTTATTGAAATATTTGATTTGATAGCTTTAATAAGTACAAGTAAAAATATTGGAAAGATATAAGAAAACTCCAAAACGTTATTTCAAGGAAAATAAATATGAGTTAGAGAGATGTTTTTTTTGTTTATTGGTGATTGAAATAAGATTTCATTTTAAATAGAAGATGCTTAAGAACTTAGAAAAGTTAATTAAAAGAGTTTAAGCAGGTTTTCAGTAACTAGTAATTCGTGAAAATTTTTAATACAAAAATATATTCTAAAGATCAAGATTTTATTTATCACTTAAACTTGGAATTTAGTAGTACATTTAATAAAGTTGAGTAATTAAAGATGAATTCGAATCTGAAAAACGGATATTTGCTTCTAATTTATTTTTACTTTATTATTATGGTAACGACAAAATATTCTAGAGATGACTGTAAACAAGAGAAAAAAGGAGGTTTGATAACACCAACAATTAAATATAATAAAAAAATAAAAATTTATCTTTACCAGACTCTAATGGAATTTGGGTTAACTCTACAATGCTAGAGCATCAATTAGAATGGTTACCAGAAACAATAAATGCGTCATACATTGTTCAATATCACAGTTCAGCGTGGAAATGTTATATCAATGTAACTGAATGCATTGAAATAAAAACGACAAAATGTGATTTAACTAAGACACTAAAGTTTGTAAGTGCTTTGTATATGATTAGAGTTCTATCAGACACTTATAATGACTCCTGGATTAAATCTATTGAATTCTCTCCAGAATTAGACAGTAAGTTTTCTGCTTTTATTGTTTACCTTCATCAAGATAAATTATTTTCATAGCAATTTTATCACCTCCAAAATTTAATGTAACAAGACAACTTGGAAAGATTATTGTAGATCCTCTGATTCCAGTTGATAAAGGAACAAATGAGACTATTGGACTTCGGCTAACTACTATAAAATACCAAGTAAGCGACATAGACAACAAGTTGATTGTTTCACATATAAATGTGCTTGTCACAAGCATCCGAACCTCGCTACAAAAACTATTCAAACCAACAACCAATCATACCAACAGTATGATTATTTAATAAATAAGAATTTAAAGTAAAATTGAAACATTAAAATATAATTTTGTTTTGAAAAACTTTGTTAAGTTTGCATTAGCTTATAAATAAGAGTTGTTTACCAACAAATAATTTTAGATTTTATTTATTTTCATAAACAGGTCCTTAAAATAAATCTTTAAGACCTTATAAGATTTATTTGTTCGCAGGTAAAGTACGAGAAAAAACCGAATAAGGAAAATAACAGTGTCCTTTTGTTAAGCTCTCTTGAAACTACTAAAATAATCATACCGGTAATTTACAGAGTATTTCAGTTAAAAACTGAAATTAAGCTAATAATCGCTGCTACATTTGCTAATTTATATACTTGAAATATGCAGGATATTGACAACAGTCAAATTTATTGCGTTTCAATGAGGTTACTAAGAGATGTTATGAGAAATAGTGCAAAGGCCAAATGGTCGAAAAGAAAATGCTTGGAGACTTTACAAACAGCTCCAACTTTGAAGTTTTGGATAGTTTTTCTATATGTTGGTGTAATTGTGTTAATTATTATCATTGCTTGTGCTATGAAACTTGTCTATAAACTATGGAAAGTTTATAAGCATTCCAAAGTAGTCCCTACATTCTTGGTAAGTTGCATGGTGGACAGTTTATAAAATAAAACTGCAATGAGTATAACAAAAACTAAAGATGCTTCTTTAAGTAGACGAGTGAAAATAAACTTTGTAGTTTGATTTAACTAATTGGGTTTATTTCTAAAATGTTGCTATATTTTCCGATAGTTAGGGTTCAAAAATTAAAAAAAGCTTTTAACCTGAAAATATTTGATAAAATCCCTGTTACCTTGTAACTTCCTTATAAGAGTTACGACTTCTAGAGATTAAACTTAAGATATTTTCAATGTAGAAAGAAATGTTCTTAAAGGAAAAAAATAATCAAACTATCTATGGTCCGTTTGAGGATAAACACCAAAATGAGCTTGTTGATATTTTCTTACCAGCGAAACAAAACGAAGATCATACAATTAAACTTGACTTTAAAACTAATAATTCTCTCAATGGTTTGTTATTTTGCAGTTTGCTGAAAAATATTTACTTTTTTTCTGATTAATTTATCAAAATACTAAGTGTTTCAAAAAGTTTCAACATTTTTGAGTCAAAGATACTTTAATCTAGTGAACAGCATTTTATTAGAATAAAAATAATTTGTATTGACAAAAAGTCAATAATAAGATATGACTTTTTACAGCAGTAAAAATAATTATTTTTTAAATTATCCTCAATAAACAATTTCAGATGACTTCTTTAATGGACATCAAAATAAAGAGCAGATCATTTCTAACAATGTGGACAAATACTATAACAGCTCAAAAACAGAGAAATCGACAACACCTCAAAAAATGAAGCCTGTTGTAAATGATGTCGTATTTTTAGACAATTCATTATTATTTAATTCTATGGATAATACATTTTATGATGAGTTTCAAGAGATCGAAGAAGATTCATTTTATCCTGGAAATAAGAATGAAAATCTTTCATCTGATTATAAACGATTTAATGAGGTTTTTTCAAACTAATCTTTAAATGATCTAAGTGAAAGCATCAAGTGATTCTCTCATTAAATTCTAAATCAAATGAATATTGGTAACACTGTAAAATTCGTTTTACATAAAATCAAATTATAATAAAAAGTATTGACCTGTTATGCCTGTGTTGTTTGTACATAAAACATAAATTTATGTACAATTTATGAATTAAAAGATGGATTTCATTAATAAAAAAATACTTTTTCACAAAAACTTTTTATTTGAGGTAAAGTTGAAAATCACTTTTGTGTGGGATGATACCATCTGTGAAGCTCCAAAAATAGTATCAATTTTGCTCAAAATGCTTTTAAATAAACATTTAACCTTCACACAGATAGATACACATCTTTTTAGATTGGTAATATTTTTCAGTTAATACTGTAATACTATATTATTATAACTATCAAAGATTATTATGTTATAGAAACGAGTTTCACTCATAAAAACTTTTGTTTTAGTAGCACTAACGGGAAAATAATTTATTTATTTATTACAATAAATGCGAAGGAGGATATCTGAAGGAAGAAGACATAACAAACATTATGTTCAAAATTATTGAATGCTTTTGAAAAAAAGATACTTTGTAAATAAAGTTTTTCAAATTTCAATAGAATTTTATCTACTATTATGCTTTTATATAAATTTTCTATAAAGCAAATAAAAGCTAACAGTGTGATCGCCTAAACCACAAAACTGATACTGTTAGTTTGATTCTTAGAACCCTTTTTACTTCCTAGAATGATAGAAGGATGATTAATGTTGAACTACTAAAAACACATAAACTATTTTGATAATTATTTCAAATGTAGCCACTTAAACTGTGAAAAATTATTAACATCAACTATCTAAATCTGTGGTAATCTACTTTAATATTTTTCAATATATTTAATTATATTTTTAAAAAATAAACTGTTTTTAGTCAAGTGAAGCTAACAAAAAAGATTATTGAAGTTACCAGCAAATTGTGTTGAGTTTTTTAGAAACACCGGTGAAAAAAAAAATAAACAAAAATCAAATTACTTATAAAACTAGAAACACAAAAACTTTGCCTTATTCAGTAGGCAAAAACTATCCACATGGTTTTAAATAAGATAGTTTTATAATTCTCAAAAATTCTATTCAAATTCAGACAGAAGATGTTATTTGTGAGGTTGTATTAGCGAGAGGTGTTCTTTTCAGGCACCCTTCTTTGCATTTATTGTAATAAATAAATAAACCATTGCTGATGACCAAATACTTTACAAATTTTGTTTTTCACAAATCCATATTAGTTTTATGCCTTAAATAAATGTTTAAAATCACTTCTATTACATAGTGCTAATAAACTGTTTAAAGCAAAAAAGATAAATTATAAATATTCATTTCCAATTTTATAATGGTCTTTAAAACTTAGAAGGAATTTGTTTGGTTAATTTTTAGATTTTTTATAATTATCTAAAGACATTGTAAAAAGGCTATCATTTAGACTTACAAATGAAAAGATTGTTTGGTACATAAAGGAGCCACTTAAATAATCAAAAATATTTTTCTGAGAGTAAGTAAATCAAGTTTGTGGAGTCAATACAACAGACAAAAATTCTTCTCAAAAAATAAATATCCTTTATTAAATTTCTTAAAGTTTATTTTGTCATAATTTTGAAAGACTTATAGATCAAAGTTACTCTAACAAAGATTTACTTTGGAAAGAAGTATCTAACGATAAAGGAAATTAGTGATTGACTTCTAAGAATTTACTTTATGTAATTACAAGGCTAAATGAACTTGAGTTTTAAAGAAATTTTTGAACTGCAAAAGGCTTCAGAATTTTAATAGTTCATTCAAAATTAAAAGAAAATATCTTTGATAACATTTAGTCGAGTTAAAATAAATGATAGAAATTTGCAAAGTTAAAAATGTGTGATTCTTTTAATTTATGATATTTTAATAAACTAAAGAAAATAGTATTTAATAGTTAAGTTTATTACTTTGATTAACATAAACAACATTTTCTACATTTGCTAAAGATTCAGTCAATAGAAAGATAACTTATTTTATTCACTTTTTATAAAAACAAATTTGAGTAAGGAATGTTTTTAGTAAACTTTTAGATAGAGTATGAAATGTATATTATGAAAACATTTTTTTTAATCTCAAAGAATGAGAAAATTTCGAAAAATTCTTAAACGTAGAAAACAATTTTCAAGGCTGATATAATAACTCTAAAGTCAAATAAATATTTTCTTCTAAAGACTTAAAATACTTTTAATTAAGAAATGCTAAGGCATTCAGCCTCCCTTTTTTATTTTCTAATCATTCAAAGCCTATAAAATAATAGCTATCAAGCTAAATACTTAAAATATGTTTTATATATCCACCAAAATAGTAAATGCTTTTTTTAATATGTTGCTTTCAAATTTCTTTAATTCTTCAGACATTAAAACCAGTGTTAGAAATCAATATTTTCAAATATATTTCTGTAAATAGTTTAAAAAATTTGCAATACAAAGCATCATATACAAAGCAGACACGAGAGGCAGGCTGCATGATTAATCAATAATTCCTTATCACGTTTCAAAAGTTTTCAAAGTCTAAAAAATATTTTTTCACGATTTTTTGAAATCTTTTTCCTTGTTCTGTTTACTCTTAATAAATGTCTTTCGGCTGTACATTTTTAAGGTTACTAAATCACTAAGTTAAAGCTTGGCAGGAACGATATAAGAATATTTTTTTAGAAAAAGACTTATTAAAATTTCTATACGAATATCTTTTCGATTTGTCTCAACAAACTGATATATTGCCACCTTCTAAATCCTACTCAACGTTTTACGAAGATTAAAACTGAAGCATTATTCAAATTTCTATAAGAGTTTGATTATTCTCATTTGAATCAACAATATCTGGATCTGTATCTTTTAAATTAGGTAAGAACTGATTTTCAACGTCCGAAAAATGCATTTTTTCTTTTGTTTCATCTTTCAAATTAATCATTGGTGATGTTACATAAATCTAAAAGAAATAAAAATAGCAAATATTAGCTGGTTTAATTAATTTGTCTTATGATAATAATTTTATTATAATAATTATTTTAATTTAGATTTATATAGAAATTATGAATAGATTTGAAAACTTTACAAACCAGTGACTGTGGAATTGACTCATGATTAAGATTAGAGATCTTTTTTTTGTATTGTTTAATTTGTTTCAAAATATAGTATACTATAAGCACAGCTAAAATCGCAGAAAATATGCATAGTGTCAGAATCACAGGTTGTGAAGATTTTCTTTGAACTGTAATTGATGATATGTCAGCTGAAAAATACAAAAATGCTATAACCGTCTCTAGTTTTTTTAAATAATAATTTGACAAAATTAGTTTACAGAGGAAATTTTCTACTTTTATAATACTGATTGGTATTTGTGTAAACTTGTTTTTGTTGATAAAAATGTCATTACATAATCTGCTTTAAAGTAAAGCCTTAGGGCTTTCAATCTTTGCTTGTAGTAAATAAGAAGTTTTGATGGAAGTTTTAGCTGTAAAACCATTGGTGAAATATGTAACAATAGATTGCATTGTACTTTAAAGCTGTTATGAAATTATAAACCAGTTTAAAAAAAAGTTTGAAGATAGAAGTGATTTTATAGGGAAAGAATTCAATAAATATCCGATCTAGTTTCATTTATAAGTCGCTACAAAGTTTAATATTAATTTCTTTAATAATGTATGACTTAGGAATACTTTTTAGAAACATACAAATAGTTAAAAATAGATTTTAATGACTTAATTGGCTAATTACATTTCTATCTCTAAGCTTATTGAAATATGATTCATTTGAAATTTATTAAAAAATAAAACTTTTAAAAAATTTAATGAGAAGTTTATTTAGAATAACATTAAATTTGATGGAAGAATAATGATAAATAAATGATAAGCTATCATACAGTGGACTTACTAATTTAAAGATGTATTTCAAAGAACATAATCTTACAAAAAGTTTAAAATTACATAAATACTTCAAAACCACTTCATTTGACTAAGTAAGAAACTGTTGTAAAAAGAATTTTTTATTCAGTCATAATCTTCTATTTATGGTTTTTTTAAATATAAATTTTTGGTGGCGTTTGGTAAAAATAGCATAAGTGTGGCAATAACTGCCAACGCTAAGTTATTTGAGCTATTTATGAGAAATTAGCGAAATTGGATATTTTTCAACTAAGTTATTGTTTGCAAAATTTGCTTACTTTTTAAACATTTTGGCACATGACAGTGTTGGCTATCATACATTTCTGCATTTATAGTTACACAGAAACATATAAAAGAATGTTGTAATAGATCTGGTAGATGGAGTGTTATATTTTCTTTACTAGCCTCTAGAGCAACGATGTGTTTTTTAGGGTCACCCTAAAAAACAGAAAACTTATTTAAAGCATTTTGATATTTTAGCAAAAAGATTATTCTTACCTGATACCAATAATCAATTATATATTGAGGATAATGACCTTCAAAAAAGTCTATTAAATCAACATCAGTATAATTTTGTTTAACAGTTTTATGGAAGACGCTCAAAAAGGCATTTTGGCCTTTTAATGTAACGTTGAACATTGGAGGTTTAAGTTCAACTACAAAATAAGAATAACAGAAATATTTGATTAAAACAAAGTATCTAAAACCTTCTATTGAAGACAAGAAAGAGATTTCTCTAAGTGCAATCACATTATCAAGTTTGGAAAATATTTTAAAATAAAATGCTTCATAAGAACTCCAATCTTCATTATCAATAAGCTCACATTCACACTTTGTTAAGTTTGTGCAAGATGGTAAAGTTTTTATTCTGTAAAAATTAAGCAATAGTCTTTAAAAAAACTTTTGAGCTTTAAAGATAATCACTTTAGTTCAGAACCACTCCAGTCTTCCATTTCAACAGAGTAGATAAGATTTTTATTAGTGTTTGTTTGACCACTAAGGCAACTAAAACCACTTGGGGCGTCCCAAGTCATATTACATTCAAAATTATAACAATTAAATCTGACATTTCGAACTTGGATATCACCTAAATGAAGATATTTATTTATTATTCGATTATTTATATTAGTTTTGCTTTACTAACCTGATATGGTATGTAGAAGTAAGAAAAAAATTGCAAAATTCCTTGTGAACCAACTGTTTCTTGAAAGTAAAACCATTTCAACAAGAACTTTATACAATTTCAGGGGTAGAAAGCTAAAGTCAAATTATTTAACTAGCTTTTATTCTTTTACTTTAACAACTAATCTGAAACTAAAACATCTTTAGCTGTTGAACATATTCTACAAATACATCTTTGTTTCTCATTTCTAAATATTTCTAAGAAAAGTTGAGACCTGCAACTTGCAAGTGCTAGCCAAATACTAATTTCCTGTACATGTGACACTTCATCCAAACTACTTCTTTTTTATTTTTACTGCCAAATTAGTATACAGTTTTACTGTTTGAAAAAAAAACTTAAATATTCAAACTTCTAAATTCTTTTTTCGAGTCTAGATGATTTTCGAGTTTTCACATAAACAATTTTAAAAACAAACTCTTATGCTTTACCATCAGACAATTAAAAAAGGCAAAGTGATTGGCAAAGAAGAAAGTTTTGTGAAATATTTACGCACATACCTTTCTCTTCCATTAAATCGGCGAGACTAAATATATTTGTGGCTTCAGTAGTAAATGAAAAAGCCGTCATTAAAGGGGTTCCCAACACCTTCAGCCCCTAGAAATAGCTTCAATTAAGCATTTTGGCATTCAATATAGAATAAGTAATTAAAACCCTTACAATAAAAGCTATAAAGAAAAGCGTTTAGCTTATTGATAAAAAATTATTCAAAATTACATTTATATCTATAAATAATAATTGTATAATCAGTATTTAAAAGATGAATTGATTATTTTTTTATTAAAAAGTTGATGAGAATAATATCTGGCTAATTTATATTACTGAATAAAATTATGTTGAAAGTTTGTGGATAGTTAAAAACATATTTTCAAATTTAGAGAATTTGTTATTAAAAATTTTGAAAAAAGGATGGTTCCAATTATTTATTTTGTGTTTCATAAAAAACCGGAAAATATTTTTTCAAATATTCAAGTTTAATTTTAAGAGGTTTTTATTATTATTATTATTATTATTATTATTATTATTATTATAATTTTTAATAACCGAAACTCACAAAGTTATAAAAAGTTTTCAAATTTTTGACAAAACTTTAAATATCGATTTGTAACAAAAATAATAAAATATATTTTAGTACCGATATCTTCCCAACTTCATCTTTCATCCTTTTAGTGACATCCATTAACTTCTGGGCCATTTGTAAGTACCCAGACTGTCCCATTGCTCTTAAAGCTACCCAAGCAGCAGCAAGATGACCACCTGGGCGCGTCCCGGCCATAGTCGGTGACACAAACAAACCTCCAGGCCAACCAACATGAGCAAAGAACTGGAATTTCCGGATTTCGCTATTACGGTAACATATGACACTCGCTCCTTTTGTTGCGTATCCATATTTATGTAAATCAGCTGATATAGAAGTTACTCCCCGTAATCTAAAGTCCCACGGTGGAATTTTATGACCTTTTAATTTTTCTATCCTGTTTAAAAATAACAAAGTCATTTAAAAACGTGTTTTATGGAAGTTTGAAAATATTAAGTTTATATGAACTCATATATGGGAGATATATTTTTCGTTTTTCGGTTGCTTATAATCAAAATATTTTATTTATTTCTGAGTGGGTGAAATAGTTTGAAAAAGCCACATAATTAGTAAACGTGTAGTACTTTTCAGATGAATTATTTCTAATATTTACCATGGCAGCATAAATCCTCCAAAACAAGCATCTACGTGTAACGGGAGGTTATAAGATTCAGCAATCTCTGAAATTTCTTTTATAGGGTCTAAAATAGCCTGTGAAATTATTACAATGTTACTAACTGAAGACGTTTGTTTTTATTTACTTGTGGGTAAGAAGGCGCTGAAGCTAATAGAAGGACTGTATCCTTGTCTATAGCGTCTTTGTAGTCTTGTAAGTTGCAAGTAAATGTTCTGCTACTTACTGGAACAAGTTTCAATTCCAAACCAAAATAATGGGCCGCTTTAGCAAAAGCAGGGTGAATGGTTGAGGGGGCGACCTTTGAATATTTGATTCATATCACAGCTACCAAAATATTTTCTTGAAAAGTTGTTATCAACAAAAGCTAATATTGTTAAATAAACAAAATTATATTTTCATAAAGTCGACTTTTTGGTTTGTGAAAGTCAGTTAATTGTTTAGAAGCATTATTATCAAGTCAAGGCTATCTTATGCTTATTAGTTGTCATAAAAATTATCTAAAACATCGATTGTTTGAAATTATTTGTAATTTGATTTACAAAATTCAAACTTTTTTATCAATAATTTGATTAATTAAGGCAAACTTTATTATTTATAATAGGAATTTTAGTAAAAGTTATTTATCATTGTTAACTGTTTTTTTTTGTAAACTAATAAATCTTTTGAAATTAGTAAAATACAAAAGATCTACATTTGAAGGTGATAAAATAGAGATTTTTTTTAGTCTATTGTACTATTAGCAACTTTGATTACCAAATATTGCTTTATATATAAAACTGAAATCAATTTTCTCTCACAATATTTGGGGTTGTTATATTTGGTCTTAAATGACGGCCACGATCTCTATGTGTTTTAACAGCCATCAAACAACTTTCTGTTCCTCCTGAAGTAACGCTTCCAACAACTTCAGCATCTCCATTCAACATCCATGAAGTCATTGATGCAACTTCATTCTCAAATTTTCTAAAAAAAAAATATGTAAATATTTTGTGAAAAGATAATTCTTAACAAAGCTTTATTTGATTATAAGTTAAATCTTTAAAAAATAATCATTTTTAAGTAAGATCACTGATTAAAACTTTAAAGGAGCAAATGTAATAAAGACTATCTGCTTTTCTTACTGCGCATGCGCATGGACTTCACTTTAATTTACTTATGCCGTGTAGCTACATTTCGTTAGGTAAGTAACAAGTGTGGAAAATTGTTTATACAAATACATGATAGGATAACTTTCACCTTAATGCGGGAAATATTAATGGATTTAGTGCGTTGTCATGCATGAACGCGTCGAGATATGCCCCAACAAGATGATTATGAGTCATATTATCATCGCTTCCTTTAGTTGTTATAGAAGTAAACTTTAAAAATGCTTCTTTCTGTAATTACAGACAGTTAGTTGAAGATATTTTACAGATAAATCACAAACTAGCTTGAATGATATTGAGTCGTTTGTCTGTGGGTGGTATGGTTACAGTTAACATGAATATATACTAGTTACACGAAACACTACTAACTAGTCATTTGATACATTTGTATTTATTTACAACTTTCTGGGTAATGTTATGATGCATTTTTGAATAACTAGAATATAAACTGAATATTTTACTGATAAATTGAAGAATTTTGCAACATTTCATATCAAACACGTGTTCTCTACATACACGCATGTGTACAGATTTTAAAAATTAAGAAAATAAGTTGACTTTTGTGGTTCTGTAACAACTGTGTATAACGTCAGTTTCTAAACCTGTAGTTGAAAATGGGATCCTTCTGAAGTATAAACGTAAGCAAAAAGTCTCCCTCTTTGAGATAAATCCTTGTTCCCTTTTTTCAGCTCGATAAGTTGCCCCTTTAATGTATCTTCGTCATCTCCTACAAAAATATTTTCTAAATTAAACAAGTTTTACTACAAGTGATACCAACAACGTTAAGCTCTTTTTATTTCATCAAATTTAAAAATTCATTTTATGTTTTCATGAAGACTTTAATAGAGTTTGCTGAATTTTTATTTATATTTAGTCTACATTTCATAAAAAGTTGAATATCTTGAATATTTGTACTAGTCTAATATTTCTTTAACATTAATGATAACATTAATTATTATATGATCTTATCAAAAGAAAAATATATTACATAAGGATTATGTAAAATATGAATTTAAAAATATGAAAAGCTAAAAACAAGAAGTTTTTTAATTCCAATCTTTTTAAAAACAAACTCTAAGAAAAGTCCGCTTTTATTTTTTGCTCAGGAATTGTTTGTAGATTCAATAATGTTTAGTTGAAGAAATATAACTGAACTATTATAACTAAAATGTAACTTTAAATATTTTCTAAAAATTCTGTTAGTAGTATTTACAGAAAAACAGTGGAGAAACACATTATATTCTTAGGTAGCTTATTAATCTTCTTAGAAATTTAATTAAAAAGTTAATAAGAATTAATTGATAACCTTTAGCATAGTAAATTTAAATTCGTCAAAAATTTTGCATATAACAATTCAAAAACATCAAATATTTTAATAATTTCAACAAACCATTTTCAGGAATAATAATTTGTCTTTTTTCTCCATTAGAAACATTTTCATCAAATGCTTCTTTAATAAAAGAATCAATTTCTTTTTTAGTAAATATTTTCACAATGGAATTACTTCCAGGCAAAAGAAGTAAAAACGACGTGATCTTTTTCAAAACTGAAGTTAAACCATTACTGATGAAGATATTAATAAGATAAATTAAAACTAAAGTAAAAACTGAATAAGCTATCCAATCTAAGATCGACATTGCTTTAGCTTTATTTCTATTCCAAGTTTATCTTCAATTTTAAACAAACCTAATTTTAGTTAATTATTAATCATTGCAAAAATGTTAAATATTAGTTATAAAGTGTAATTAAACTTTGTCTGGTTTTGTGCAACTCAACATTAATCTACTATTGACTCATGTTATTTGATATTTAACATTTTAAAGAAATATGAAAATTGAGGAATTGAAATATCTTTTGAACTTAAGCCATAGAATTTCATGAATAATAGTCACAAGATTTTGTTTATGTTTTGCGTAAAGCTTTTTAAACCAATCTATTACTGAGAATTTTAAAACCTATTGACCAATATGATCAAGTATTGATTACTTAAAACTGTTTCTAGTTACAGCCATAATACAAGCACATTTGGTTTTTAGTTGCTAAAGAATGCTTAAAACTAATCTATTTAATTTAACGTTTAACAAAACTTTATAAAAATATAGTACTTAAAAATGTGTTACTTAATAAAGCTTAGTAGCTGAATTGATAATCAAATTGAAATAAGTATACTTTGATAGTTTAGTTCTTACTACTTTTTAGGCTTCTACCACAAAAGCAATCATTTTTAAGGTTGATTTTTACGGTGAAAGCGAAACCTTAGTAGCTAAAATAATAAGATAAATGAAAATGAAATGAATAGTTGATCAAAACAAACTATATAAATAAAAAATAATAAATTTCATTAATAAATAAATAATGGTCCTGCTTTGAACCTACCCTCTAGCTAGGAAGTACCGGGTTCGACCCCAGGTGGAAACATATTTATAAACTCGTGAGAATGTGTGTTAGCGAGATGTGCTCTCTTTAGGCACCCTCTTTCGCATTTATATATATAAGAACAAATTTGAAGATTAGCTGATGTCGATTAGATCATTAAAGAAAATTTCTAAATGATGATTGCAACATAAACTTAAATTAAATTGTACAACTAAATAATTCTACTTTTTATGTTAACTTTAGGGTATACAGTTCAACATCTATAAATTTAGTTAGATATTTTCATACTAAGTATGTAACTAGACACGGAATTTTCACAATGAACCATAAGGTATTAAACTTAGTTGCTAAATTTAATAAATATCTTATTTCAAAAGCTACCTTGTTTGAACCAAAACCTCATTAAGCATATGCTTTTTAATACAATAGATAAAATATTTACTACTTATAGGCACAATTTCAAAGGCAAAACTTAGGCAAAACCATTTTGTTTTTGAAGATTACATGTAGATTTAAAGCAGCATTTCAAATAAAAGTTCAAAATTATTTGGAAAATCAATTTAGATTAGATCTAAAAGACATTGACTCATGTAATGGGTGTTGAATAAATGGTAATACTGCCGATAAACATTATTTCCGATATTTTTTATCAAATCTGAACAATCTTAGTAAAAAATGAATAATATTTATTAAAAGCAATGTTTCAAAAGTTGTTTTTTTTTTACGAGTATTCTTATGAAAAAAATATATTTAATAAATAATGCTTTTAAAAAGTATGATTGTAATACTAAGCATCAAAGCGGTCAGTTTAAAAAAATATTTATAAGATATCGAATTGTATACAATAAGAAAATTGAATGGTTTTGTATTTCCAAATGTATTCAGAGATGCTTGAGTATCAACTAAAAGCTTATAATATATAGCAGAGAAGAACACTTCATTAGATGAACCAAACGATTTTGATTTTCATGGATAATCCTAAACAGAAAACGAACTTCTTTATTGTCACAAAAAAGCTTAAATTTTGAATCACTATGTTAGATCATTAGCTCTAGCTTATATTCTTACCTATAGTATTGTTACATTATATTCCCTACTGTGAAAAAGCTACTGCTAAAAGATTTTTTTATGTGTCTGCCACATTCGTAAAAAAACATCGTAAGATAAACCTAGCTTTATTTTTACTGATTTTTTTCAAGTTTGATAATTTTTTCCAAAAATTGTAAATTAAAGAAGTTTAAAAACAGTTTTTTCATAATTTCTAATTTTTAAATTATCTTTTTATTTGATACCTATTATCTGCGTAAGTGATATACCTATAGATTAAAAGCTGAACAGGAAATATTATTAGTTTTTGCAGTAAGATCTGTTAATAGTCGAATAGTTTTTACTTGTTAGAAAATAAGATTAAACCTTTTTCAATTATTTTGTGTATTCATGTCAATAAGCAACTTTGTATTGCAAGAAATAAATAACTATAAAAGTCCTTTGATATTAAATAAATTATATTTTATTATTCAGCAGAAAAGTTTATGATGCACATCATAATTACGATAAAATATATTTAAAAATGCTAATAAAAAAATATTAGTAATTCAAAAGACTTTTTAAAATAGAAAATAGAAGCTCTTATTGATTAGTTGTGTATCTTCATTTTTTTCTAACAAAGACAATTGGCTTAGACAGTAGCAAAAGTTTCTTTATTAAAAAATAGATTAGAAATTTTGTGAATATAAAAGTTTGTATTTGTAGAGAACAGAGAATGTGAGATTATTTTCTGCTCATTTTTGTGATATTTAAAAACGGTTGGACTTGTTTTTATAATCATGAAAGTTACGATTGCGTGAAAAGTGTTTAATGATAATTAAATTGTCAAAAAATTAAATGTTTTTTGTGAAAAATATTTATTTTATCGATTAAATTATAATAAAGAGGCTTTGACATGAATTTCCAAAAAGTTGTTATTGAATGTCGCAACAGAATGTTCCGAAAAGCTCAAGGTTGTGGCCTCCAATGCACTTTAAGAAGTCTGAAAACTGATTTATAACCTTAAGTGGCAATTCCATCAACAGATCAAATCATGTAGAATATTGGTTTTCACTTTAGCTGGACTTTTTCTGCCACTTTTGGCGTTACAACATCGATTAAACTTTTCATCTATTACTTCATTCACTTTCACATTACAAAAAAACAAATCCTAGTTTTCAAAAAACAAGAAAATGAAGTCTTGCCGAAAAGAAAGCGCTAAAATATTCTAGGCGTGATTAAATCGTTTCAAGCCATAAGGAGATTGTGTGAGGTCTAGGGAACATATTTACTTCTAAATCAATTCCAATTGAAATAGGTGAATTATTGACATGCATAGCAAGTTGCTAAAAGAACCTGTTTAAGTTTCGAAAATGTTATTTGCTGCCGACAGCGTTGCTGCTTTCTAAACTCAATTATGCACGAATAACTAAATTGACTAACTCGTTTTGGGTAAGTCTAAGCCGAAACTAAAGCAATTAATTGAGAACGACAAGGAGTTTATTCGATCTGACTTACCACCCTTGCATCTGTCATTGTGAGCGCACGATTAACACGGAAGAAAGGGGGGTTGCTTTCGAAAAGTTACCAAAAAGAATGACAGAAAAAAGTTGGAAGATAAGAGAGTAGAACAAAAAGCAAAACACTCATAAAATTATTGAGTGATTGATGCCTACATCTTCGTAAAAGATGTGAGAAAACTATGATGCTGTTTTATTGCAAGTTTATTAAAACCTTTTTTGACGTTTTAATCCAGTTAGAAGTGAATATACCCGACTATAACAAGCACAGTGTCCGGTCTATGAGAAAAAAGAGGTTCTTTGTAACTCAGCAGGTCTTCTTTACGTTCTTTTCTTATTTTTGCAGCTAATAGTTGTTTATTTAGCTTATGATTGTGAAATAGTTTTGCTGTAAAAAGAGTTATTTTCAAGTGATGGAAGATAGAAATCAGCAGAGTGCTTTAACCGGTGCACTACACATTAGATCAATGTGGTCGTTTCTGCTACAAAACCTAGCTTCTCATGGATATACGGTACCAGCAGCTTCTTTAAACTTTAGCCCTACTCAAATAGCAACAGTCTGCGAAGCCTTAAGCTGTGATGTAGACCGACTAGCACGATTTTTATGGTCGCTACCAGCAACACCACTAGTGATGCACATCTTGCATACAAATGAGGTGGTCTTGAAAGCAAGAGCGCTTGTGGCTTTTCATCAACGACGCTATCGAGTTTTATATTCGATATTAGAAAACCATCGATTCAGCGATAAAAGTTCCCATTCTGTTCTTCAAGTAAGTCGCCTTCAAATGAATTTTTTTAATTATCTACTTTACAAATGATGTATTATGAGTTTATTACAAATATTTTGTTGCTATAGTAGATCTGATAGATCATTATTATTAGCAGTAGCATCAGATAATAATCAAATGATTTCTACGAAGTTTTTTAATTCTTAGAATGTAGGAAAAACAAATTTAAAGCCATTTTTGAACATTTTTATTTTATTTTTTAGACAATGTGGTTAGAGGCTCACTATATTGAAGCGGAGCAAATGCGAGGCAAATCTCTTGGGCCAGTAGACAAATACAGAATTCGGAAAAAGTTTCCATTTCCACGAACTATTTGGGACGGTGAACAAAAAAGCCACTGCTTTAAGGTAAGTCCATTTTGATAAAAAAATTCAATTTCCAAATCCGCTGTGGTTGATCTTTACAAAACAAAATTTTAATAAATATGATGAGAAGTTTTATAAAAAAAAGTAAATTCAATTTTTACAAAGTTAATAATGATTTAATTTGATTTGTTCTAGGAACGGACCCGTAATTTACTTCGTGAATCTTATTTGCAAAATGCATATCCAAATCCAGCTAAAAAAAAAGAATTAGCTCAAGCGACGGGACTTACTCCTACTCAAGTTGGGAACTGGTTTAAGAACAGAAGACAGAGGGATCGAGCCGCCGACGCGCGACACAAGTAAACTTCTTGCACATCTGTTTATTAGATTTGTTGTAAGATTTCATTCTCGTTAAATTACTGATGATTTAAAAGATATTAAAATGATTGTTAGAAGTTACCAACAAAAATAAGTAGATTTTTAAATAGACTAAAACCCTAATTCAAACTGTGTTCTCACCATTGTCTTTTATTTTATTTCAACTTTTTTTTTAATAATAAAAATGTTTTAAATTTCGAAAGACTACAATAGCTGGTTGATATTTTTAAAAGCTTTTATTTTCAATTGAAAGCAATGCGGCCTACAATAGTATAGTGATGTTTTGTGTGTGGTTATTATCATAGAAAAGTTCCAAACTAAAACCCTATTTTCACTTGAATAACAATGAAATAAGACTTTTAAAAATTCGATATGGTCTTTTAATGGTCTTGTCACAGAAGCTATGTTTTTAATCTTGTTATAATTTCAATGGAAAGATTATAAGTTTATAGAAACTAAAGCATTGTACGATTGGCGGTAATGTCAATTTGATTTAAATAGATGTTAATAGTCTTGGCCCTTGCCCTTTTGACTAGTCTTCATAGCATTTAAGTGCCAAAGTAACTATAATTTTATTCAAAGTTTAATCATTTTGGGTTTTAGTATTTTTTTTAATTACAATTGCAATTTACAAATTTAAATTGCTTGGTTTAAAAATATTGCTAGTTTTGGCGTAGCTTAGTGCATGTTTAGTATAATTTAGAAGCTTTACCTTGTATTAAAATGGTTGTTTATTAATAGTTTAAAAACTTTATAAGGCTAAGACTTAAAAATAAAAGTAAATTTTAACAAACAAACCTATTAAAAGTTAAAATATGAATAATATAACTGATAAAATGCAATAAAGTAAACATAAAGTTAGAATATTTAAACTTTAATTAAATAAAATGGAGATTTATAACTATAAAAAAACTCTGTAGACTGGAGGAAAGCTCTCAAATGGAAAAGGCAAGAGTGTCTGGTTCAGTGAACACATACACCAGAATATTCGGTAACATGCCTTCTGCGATTTGCTGGGAAAATTTGAGTTCATTTTCACCCATTGGGCGTGCAGATCACTCTCTTAACAACAACAAAATCCCCAAAACTCCGGTTTCACGAAACAGTAATCTTATTTCTAACACAAAGAACGAACATAAATCTGAAGATTAAACCTTTTGCTGGTATCGACCCATTTATATATATATGACGTATTTTATAATGAATGTGTATTACTACTTTCAAAGTATTAGTATTCCTGTTTAATTATTCAGATACTGTCACATTATTTAATAACTTAAATTGATTAAAACTTTGAAATATATCAAATATTTCTATCAATTTTGTCGATATTTTAAAATTATCTAAATAATCAGCTAGCTTCTTCTATTTCTTTGCTATCTTTAGTTTTATAGCTTTGAGTTTAAATAAACTTGTTGTACAAATAGCTCAAATGATGAAACTTAATCATTTCAATCTTGAACAAATCAATAAATTGATTCTAAAAAATTATGAAACAAATAAATAATGATAATCATGCGAGCAATTTCAAAAGATGTCAAAAATATATTTGGTGTTGACAGATAATAGTATAGAAGCTATTTTAGCATTAAGAGGAATCTTAACCACAAATGTAATAAGTTAGAGAAGATTTTGTTTTAATAATGAAGCTAGTAAGTGCATTTATATCTATATAATTTTTAAACAAGCGTTCAGTCATGTACTTATCTTCAGAAAAGTATTTTTTTTTTAATTTTAGTGTTTATCTTTTATTAGGAGAGGAACTGATTTATCATAAAAAGATTTTAATAATCAAATAAACAGTTTTCATATTATTTACTTTTATCTGTAGAACAAGAATTAATGAATGATATTTTGCAAAACGTTTAGCTGAACAAGTTAAACAATCTAAACTATAGCATCTAATTTTTAGTTTATTGCTTGAATAAAAACAAGTTAATATGTGCAATTCTCAAAAAACAGGAATAAGTAATTGAATTAATTAAAATCAGTTAAAAAAGCATAAATATATGTTTATTAAGCTGTATTTTCAGACGTAAAAATGTCTAATATTAAGCGTTTTAAATCTTTTTTAAAGTTTAAATTTATTGATTATAATAATTCAACAAACTTTAGTAAATTATAACAACTGATGGCTTAAAAAAATGTGTCTTACAAACAATGTAAGTTATGAATTGAATAAGTTAAGCCCTTTTTCTTTTCCCAGGTGTAATCCTAAATTACATTTTGCAGAAAATTTGTTTTGAGCTAATAGTGTAAGAAAAAAAGCTTGCTTGTTGAGAACACATTAAGAATAGAAATCCACCAAAACCATTTATTTTTAAACTTACAAAACCTTTAAATTTTATAAAGCAGCACGGATAATTAGAGCTTTTCACTTTTGATTTAAATAATAAAATCGAATACTTAAAACTAATGCACAGACTCTGTTTTTTAAAATATTTGTTGCTGATAAAATTTTAAGGAATGAAATTAGAATCTATTTTGTATTTAATGAAAAATAATTTTATAATCTAATTTTTATAAGAAAATACTTTTTTTCCAAATCAACAAGTATTTCTAAATGTTCTTAAGATTTTAAGAAAAGCTTTCACTTGAATAAAGATGGTTTAGTTGTTCTTACAGCTGTTAAATGATATCATAGATTTTTTCCTTTAAAATGTTGTAATAATCTTTGTAAATAAACTTTTAATATGAAGATGTAAGTATTTTATTCTGTACTACAAACCTTAGATTATTTTTACTGATAAATCAAATTTGTACTTCGAAAAGTAAACAATTACATTCTTTAAATTTCTTTAAAGCGAATAATTTATAAATCACTTATTTTATTTTCTCTTTTTAAATCATTAAAGTACATCAAAAAACACCTTTTCTTTCCAGGTTTTAATATACATACATCAGCTGAATTTAAAGCTGAATTAGATTTTTAAATTCATTAAGAGCTTATTGCTATTTTGAAATTATATTTTTTATACATATATTATCTCGTTTCGTACTTCAAATTATTCTTAAACTTGTTCCTTACTCTTTTATAATAACTTTGGAGTCGTTGGTGTTCATCGATTTTTCAATAATCTTCACAATCGGCAGCAATTAGACCTTACTTTTTTAGTTTTTGACATCTACTTATAGAGCACATCATTTAAACTACCGTCGACTTAATTAGATATATTGACAATAAATATTGAAAGTTTATAAGTTCAGTATTTTAAAATAAATTTAAAAGTTGTCAAAGGCTGTCTGCGTTTTAAAATTTAATTTTGATTCAATTTATTAAATGTTAATTTGTATTTGGTTGCAATATTGTTAAATTTCATATAAAGGATCTAATCTTTACAAAATGATCAGTGATTAATTTAGTCTTTGTAAAGATTATCTTTATTTTTCTCAACAATTTTGTTTAATTTTTAAGCTAGATAGAAGTATTTAGATAAAATAGTTTGATTAATACCTCAAATGAAATATTTTCTATCCAATCCTAACTCTAAGTTATTACAGCTGTCGTAAAATAACAAAAAAGTTGAAAAATAAATCAAAACTAAATAATAAGTTTTTTCAGAATCAATGAAAGCCTTATTTCTTTTTTTAAAATTACAAATGATAGAAAAGTTTAAAGGTGAATTATTCTTTAAGTTTATTAAAACATAAAAAATAGAAATTTAGAGAGAGAAACTCTGAGATAAGTGATTTACAGACTTGGATATGAGCAAGAGTTGAAAATACTTTCAAGCATAAATGTGACCTCATGTAACCTTAAATACTCCTAAAATTGTTTGTATTTTAAAATAACATTTAAACAAATGAATTTGAAAAGCAAAATATAAAACAAGATGGAATATAATTAATTGAAAATAGTTCTAGTGACTTGCTGCTTCTTTAGTTTAATAATTTAATTACATTTATTCTAAAAGTAGAAAGGTAATGATTAAATTGGCCTTTTAGCTTTTAAAGCTCTAGAAATTCATATTTTAGATATCATAAGGTCTTCTGACTCTACAAGATGTCTTGAAAAATTAAAGCTACTTTTAAAATATGATCACAGAGAAAAGAATAATCTCTAAAACTAGTTTTCTAAAATATTGATCAATTTAAAATAAATTTTTAAAATATAGTTCAGTGTTTACTTTCATCAAAATTGATTTAAAAGATTTAGAATCATTGAATCATATTCTCCAATCTAAATGAGTGTTCAAAATGAGTTTATTTAGAAAACAACAAAATCTATAATAACATTTTGTAGAAGACAAAAATTAAAAATATTTTTATAACAAATGAAAGTCGGTTAGACTAAAAAGCTTTTGAAGATTTTGAAATGATCTCAAATCGAATCTTCTTTAAAAATCAACAGAATCTGAAAACATTTACAAATTAATCTTCAGAAGAATTTAATAAAATGTTGATAATCAGATGAAAGATCACCTTTTGAGATCTTATTTTTCATCTCTTCTTTCGCTTCTTGGACACGGAGTCGAGAGACGAACTTCTCAAAAACTTTCATATATTTTGCGAGTGATGTACGATTGTACAAATTTTTTTCTTTTTCTCCTACAATTTTCACTTGTTCATCAAACAAAAAAGAGGATGAAGAACTAACCTGATTGTGAATCACTCTTCAATTTCTCGAGCTCCAAACAAATATCACTAAATCATAAAATTTATTTTATAAACCATTAAGCCTGCATTAGAACTACTTTTAAACTTATTACTGCCTAAAAGGTAATAATTGAATAATTAAATAATAAAATTGATTTTGTAGACACCTTATAGTAGGAACATTGAATGGATCAAAACTATCAACATCTTCAGGATCAATCGGGACACAAATCCTTCCTAGAAAAATTTAAATAACAGAAAAGTGAAGAAAACTTTGAGAAAAAAACCTGTTTTTGGATGTACCGAAAATGGACTTTTTAAAAGATGGTTTACGCTTTTAGAAACATTTGCATCAAGACGCGGTGAGCAAAACTCTAAGATTATTTCGCTGGTTAGATGACGAAGCTTTTCGCGGCGGGGATTTTCCTGAAACAAAATAATTGAATCAAGCATAAAAAACTTTGAATAGAAAAGCTAACTTGAATAAGTTGTTTACAGACTAGTCGAATTGCCTGCCAAATTTGTTCAGAATCTTTAAGATCTGAGGAAAAAAAACTCCTGGATTAGATTTATGAAGATATCTTAAGACTTTTATTAAAATAGTTTTTCTTTAAATATTTAACTATTTATTTGTAAGAATGGAAACCTTTTGTGGCAGCAGAAATCTTTTCTTTCAACCCAACATCTGTTATCATCTTCAAAATATTTTTAAAAGAGTTTTTATTTTCAAACAACTGTTGATCTTCAACAGCAAATTTATTCCAATAAGAGCCAGCAACTTCAACACATCTTCTGCAGTTGCAAAGTTACAAACCACAAATTGAGATTTATAAACAAACTAACCTGATGTAAGGATGTACAGGGGACCTTAAAACCACTTTCTTGTCTAGTTTACCAGCTTTTAATACGGTTAGATAGTCAACAATTGAAACCCGCGCATGCGCAGAAAGACGACGCGCCTGAGATACAATAAACAACAAATTATAAACGGATCACAACAGCTGGGTTACAAATGATGAAAATTGATAGATAATCTTACTGAGGAGTCACAAACCCAACAATGTACTCCTCTTCTACCAGAATAAACCCAAAGAATTTGTTTGAATCCAAAATCCTCTGCATTACAACTATTAAAAAGTTTAACTCCTAAACACAAAACTACCTCTTAATGAACCATCTATAATCTTTACAGAGATCTTCATCAAAGTCCAACACCGGTTACAGATATCTGTTCCTCTGAAAACAAACAAATAGAAAGATGAAGAAGTTAAATTGATAAAAAGTTTCGTAGACGAAGGAGTACAAGGAAGTTGACAGATAAACTTCCTTACTGCGCATGCGCTTTCATAACAGCGTACGCTGAACAATTCTCACTCTACAAATCAGATGCCTGGTGGCACGATCCGGTGACCTAGGACGGTGACCTCAAGGTCAACATAATGTAGGTCTCAGACTTGTCCTGTCCTAGATAAGTTGCTTACCAGGTCTGATAT
The DNA here is from genome assembly GCA_034620365.1 of Pegea sp. RAD2-039. Taxonomy (NCBI): domain Eukaryota; kingdom Metazoa; phylum Chordata; class Thaliacea; order Salpida; family Salpidae; genus Pegea; species Pegea sp. RAD2-039. The sequence continues at coordinate 481,333 of JAQGEQ010000357.1, forward strand.
GAGATATTTAAACAGATCTTGTTGTTAAAAAGTTTTTCTCCCCAAAAACTATTCTTTACATCTGCTACTAAGTGACACGGCCCAGGGACTTTCCATGTCCCAGAAAAGCTTCTTGAGGGCTGATAAGAGACATTAAGACCTTGTTGTAGGGGAAATTTCTTTCATATCCCGATTCACCTACTACGCATGCGCTTTAAATATAGTAGCGTGCTCTGAACTATCCCAACTCATTAGATATTGGATGACCTCGTGACCTAGGACAGTGACCTCAAGGTCAATGGATCTTAGGTTTTCTACCTGGGCTCATATTCTTTACTGATGATGAAACATACTTACTGGCAACAAACACGAACGTCATCGTAATCAGTCATGTCGATATCGAACACCAGTTCCTTAGTCAACGCCTTAAACTTGCCGCTTGGGTATCTTTTATGATCTTTTGGCTAAGATAGAAATAAATTTGAAAAATTAAAAATAAATCTGACAAAATTTTAGTTTTAAATATTTTATGATAAACACAAATATATTAAGAAATAGAAAAAGAGAAGGGTCATGCAAGTAAGCCAGGGCAGAAATTATAGATATTTAGTTGCTGCCCATGCAATAGGAAATCCAACATTATGCAGCAGAACAGACGGACTGATGCAGCTGCGCCCAGCTGGCGTCACAGGAGCTGCCAGAACGACACTGAGTACATTGACCTACTACCTATGGGGCTCCAACTCTGGCTTTAAATTCAGAGTATTGGTTCTCCTAGAACCAAACTAACAAGGTCCTTCTACTCAGGGTTTCTATGGACTTTTCCTTGTCACAAATGTGTCCACCTGGGCTAGAACCTGAGACCTTCTGCATGTCAGGTGGGTGTGATAAGCATTACATTAAGGAGACGGATAAATTTTATACTGATAAAACTATTAAATGATGAATTCAATCATTTACAAATAAGATTAAATCTCTGATGTAGAAGATTAAACAATAGATTTATAAAAATCAAAAATTTAAAACAACAAAAGTTTGTTGTGAAGCTTCATATTTAGCTTAAAAACAGAAATTGTCATCTGATAAACTCTAATACTCACAGGAAGATTATAAATTGCTCCAATATCAATCTTATATGGGCAAAATCTTAGAACTTCTTTCTCAAGTTCATTTTGGTTACAAAATGACAAATATCTTATATAAGTCTCTGAATTATCTCGTTGTAAAGTGAAAGAAAACTCACGAGTCTCCAAGTCATCTAGAACAAGATGTCATTATTCAGCAAAAACTTTATCATAAATAGTTAAAAGAAAAACTAATTTCTATTGTATAAAGAATGTGACAAACCTTTTGATTGGTTATAATTCAACCATTGGTAATAAGGATTAAATGGGAAAAGATATTTGTAATAAATTGGCAAAAGATTTGGCAGCAAAGAAGAATCCATTTTAAAATTAATTTCTATAAAAAATAAAGTTAACAAAATATCACTTCAAAAAATTATGTAAATACACAACATTTATATATCTTAACAAATTATTTTGAAATAGTTTACAACTTATTTTGAAGACACAATGTCTAATTAAAGACATCTTATCTAAAACTTTTGTTTCAATATTATAATTAGAATTTTAATTATTTATAAATAAATAAAACAACCTATTTTTAAAATTAAAAAAAATATAAAGAAAATGTAAAAATATTGAAGTTACTAATTAATAAAAAATAGATTAAAAACACTTAATTATGACATAAAATTACATCTAAAAAAAAAAGACTTTAAACGTTACAAAGTTGTTAATAAATAATTATTTTACAAAGCAAAATTTTGTCCCGCGAAAAATGGGTGCAATGTAAGTAGCAATAAAATGGCTTTTTACTTATTTAAACCTATTTCTAACTTTTTAGGCAAACAGTTTCAGCAAGTTTTCTAACAGAAAAAATCAACATTTCTGTTAAAGTTAACAATAATTTTAAATTCTAAATTAAAATTTTAGTGCAATTCACAAAAAAAATTACTTTTGCAAAAATCGACACAACTTATCGTGCTAAAGTTTTATATAAAATCATTTGAATAATAGTTAAGTTTTTAAAATCAGAAAATTATGACTTATATAAGAACCAGTTAATATTTAAAAATGCTGCAAATAATTTAATCAATTAATCAATCACTGTATTAAAAATTGAATAAGCCAGATGTAGTTCTTACCAAAATACTAAAACAACATACAGAAAAATGCTTTTTGTTCTGTAATTGTAGAAATTAAGTTCTTTAATTAGAACTTTGATGAAATTCCGGATCAAACCTGATTATTAAAATCATTGAATAAATAAGTTTAGATTTTCTTTGTCAAAGAGATTATTGTAATTAAAATTTTTTTAATTTTTCAATTACAGCAGACTTTTTAGATTTTCTACTCCAAAATATCAAATGGTTATACCGAGAAATCAGTATGACTTAATAATTGCTTAATTAACTATGATATATAAGTTTAGTTACTTAAATTATAATTATGGGCGTTGAATTCATTGAGAAAAAATACTTTGGGATTATTTAAAACTATTTTAAGTTCAGTTTAATCCTTAGTTAGGCTAACAAGTATTTGGCAACTCTACTGTGAAAGGTTTTTGTAGACAGAAGTTTATAAAACAAATTTTTTAACAACTTCTCTATCTTTGCTCTAGTTGAAGATCTTACTGGTCCCTTTTAAATTAACTTTGATTGTTTTGCTCCACGCTAATGATTCAAACTAAAAATAAATAAAATTAAAATGCTTGGCGAGTGCTTATATGTTTATAGATGATTTTAAATTCATTATTTATATAGGTAAAGTAACTATTAAATATGCAAAATGAGTTCTACTGAAAAAAGTTCAGTTTTCTTATACTCTTTTTCTAAAATGACTAAATATTTTCGTTGAAACATCAATGGAATAGTGCAGAAAAGTATTTCAAAGTTTTATTTTTTCACTCAAACTTCACGGTTATGAGTTAATACAATCTTAATGTCATTTCAAAGCTTTTTTCTCATGTTTTAACCTTCAAAAGAATTACTAATGTTTGTCTTTATTTGAAAAATCTTTGTATTTATATCTTAATTTTTGGTTAATTTATTGATCATTTAACAAAAATTCAAACTTAACTTTTGTATTTATTGACTAAAAGAGTTTTTTAATTCTTAACTTTCTACTAAAGATTATAAAAGGACAGTTTCGTCACTTATATTTTCTTTGTACCAAATAACATTTTAATTTTTAATTCAATCAAGATGTTTTTATTTTCAGTTCCTTAAACCTTTTTTGAAAGTATTATTTTCAAAACTTAATAATGATAATAGTGATTATTAACTTATGGTATTTTAGTATCTATTAGAATATTATTATTTGTAAAGTTCAATTCATTAGAACAAAACTAGTTATGATTAGAAAATTAGATTATTATAAAGTCTTGTAATTCTGTTTATGAAATATATTGGTTCTATTCTTACTAATTTTTTATTTCTTTTAATTTAAATTAATTTAGGTATTTTTTAAGCTGTTGATGAAATAGGATATTTTATTGAGTGTGACTTTTATAGTTTTGGTTATTACAATTGACCTCAACTTTTTAATTACATGTTTGTTCATTAAATGAAATTAATTGAAACAAAAGAGTTGTTGATTTACAAAAAGAGATAGAATTGAACATTTGAAATATTTATATTTGAAATATCTTTTAAAATCATACTAAAAAATATAATTTAAGTAATTTTATTAAAAATTGATATATTTTAATGCCAGTTTATTTATTATTTCTGCATTTATTTGTTATTTTTGTTTTATAACTCATATTTACTTATGCTTTTGCATAAGTGTACCTATTTTTTCTACATCATTTATCTTAAATTTTGATACTTAAGACCTTTCCATCATCTTGATGTAGTCACCTTAAAGAGCTGTATATTTTGTCATTTGCAGCCATGTGTTGAATAGAATAAAAATATTTTTTAATCTCATGAATTTGTGAATTAAATTAATAATTAAAAATGTATTTATACTTTTTGATTTTAGAATATTATTTATAAATAGTTAATGATCTTATAAAAGATGCCAATTGGATTTAGAGAACTCACTAAGTTTCTTCATCCTTCAAAGTTTACTCAGCTGGATCTAGCTGTTGGAAAAGTGGTGAATAGAAATGCTCCTGAAAGAGTAAAAGTTGCTGTGCAGTTAAACAGATTTAATCCATACATAAAAATGGTCAGTACTTGAAGTTTTTAAAGTTTTATTTTCAGTAGACATATTTTTTTATAATTTAAAAGTATTTAAGTTAGCATCAAAATAAATTTTTAACTTTAACTATTAATTGTAGTATTTTCCTGAAAGTCGAAATCTGTATGTTTCTGACTTGGGTGATACCACCTTGCTTGGAGATATTGTGTTAATCAAGAAGTTAGATAAACCAAGAAGAAATGTAGAAACTCATGAGATTAAAGATATCATCTACACTATTGGACATATAGTTGATCCATTGACTGGCCTCAGAGTTACTAAAGAAGAGTAATTATAAAACTTTTAATCAATTTATAACAAAGTTTATTATTCTCTTTTTTCATTCAGATACCTGGAGTGCAAACTTGATTCAGAGGAATTGAAACAAATGAGAGATTCGATGAAAGATAGAGAAATTGCTTATGAGTATTCTACTGAAACAAGGAGACATATACCACTTTTATATCCAAAAAGATTTCCAAAACCTGATTCTTAAAATGAAAGAGATATGAAGATAGTTTAATAACTAGATTGTTTGTACTTTTTCATCTCTTCGTAAATAGAACAATTTATTGACTGAATTTATTAATTTGTTTTTCACAGATTTCTAAGTTAGTTTTTTGGGTCTATTACATTTCTAAAAACTTTTCAAGAAATCTTTTTTATTATAAATTGAACATAAGTGCAATGTAGTCACTGGCAACTAAGAAAGGCTTATTAAAATACGACCTTGCTGCACAACTTACATCATTCTAAACTCACTTATTTGATCTATCATTCCATTTAAATCTGTTAGAATAAGAAACGAAGCGCCTGAGACAAACAAAATATTAAGTGTTTTAAAGAAAGTTTTAAAAACACAAAATTATCTCACAGAAATATCTTATAATTGTACAATTAACAAATAGACCTAAAGTAATTTGTTTTTATTAGTATAGAAATGCTGATTTGACAAAACAAATAAACCTTTCAAAGAAGTCCTGCTTGGTGGCGAAGCGGTTACTACACCTAGCAACAAGGTACATCTAGCTAGGAAGACCGGGTTCGACCCCAGGTGGAGACATATAAAACTCCTGAGAATGTGTGTTAGTGAGATGTGCTCTCTGTAGGCACCCTCCTTCGCATTTATATATATAAAAAAAAAATAGAAAAATATTCTGCTAAAATTAAAGTTTAGAAGTTTAAAAATAATTTTAATTTAGTTAGAACTTAAATTAATGAAACAAGATAGAAATTATTGTTATTTTTAAAATATTTTACAATAGATTAAGTGTTTGAAAAATAACCATGTGCAAATATCTTTAAATTCCATTTGAAAAATCAAGAATTAAAAGATTAAGGATAGCTTTTCAGTTATTTTCAAGAAAAAGCGGACATCATTATATACCTCAGCTTAAAGCTCTGCCAAAGACTTTAAAAACATCAATTTAATAACAAAGCAATGAAAAGTTCAAGCATATCGACTTTTAAATGAAAAACTAACTTTAACTTCATGTATTAGGACTATTGAAGTTAATCCAGACAGAGAACCCACAATCCTATAACTTCGATGATATTGTCCCGGGTCACGACCTAGTGACACTAGACAATGGATATAAAGATTGGTGGTAGTGCACGCTAGACTTCACTATAATGAAGTCTTCTGTAGATGCATAAGGGAACTATTTCATACAAAACACCTCTAAAAGTTATATAAAAATATGAAAGGCCGAAACTGGATGATTGAAGATGACATTTGGACCACATTTTTGTTTCTGCCTATAGGTGGTCTAGAAGTATGGGTCTTCTTCGCTATTGAGATGATAACAGAAAAAATATATATCCTCATCTATAAACTTATCATCTGCTCAATATATTCTGGCCGTTTCACAAACACTATGGTCTGAAAAGTTTTATTTTTCTTAAAAATAGGTCAAAGTAGTTATTTTTATTGAATTTTCAAAGTTTATATGTTTGATAACTAAAATAAAAAAGATAGTTTACTGCGGAAGCTATAATAAGTTAGAAACATACTTTTTAGGAAACAAGAAAATATATTACATATTGTGATTAAAAATTGAAATACAAAAGAAATAAAACCGAATGTCAAAAAAGCTTGTTGAAATGTTGAATAATTAAATAGTTTACAAGATGTGTTGACAGATGTGTTGAAATTTTCTACGTGTGAATGATAAAAAATAATTTTAAGAGTTCTCTAATTTTCTTTAAAGTTTTTTATTTATATTTATCAAAATATAATAAGTCTAGATGTTTTTAAAAACATATCCCTATAAAGCATTTGGTTGACTTAACGAGAATATATTCAAATTAAATGTTTATAAGTTTTCTTATAACTGGAGTAAAGGTGTTTACTTATTAGAACAAAAGTTAAACTTCTTGCGGACAAATTTGTCTGGCAAAAAAGCTTACCCTGGAAACCAGTTTGTGAAGATTAATTTCTAAGAGTCAATGATATTATACAAATGGAAACATATATCTTGAAAACATTTGTTGCTAAAGTTATCTGAAAGTGGCTATCAAGTATACTGAAAAATAACTTCAAGAATATTAATTAATATTATCTGCCTCTAATTTTATGTGGATGCATCATAAAAATAATATAAACAGTTTGTGTTGAGGTTAACTGTTTTAACGCATACTGAAGGATAGAGAAGAAAAACCAGTCTCAAAAGAAAGGAAGAACCCCTAAAGGCTTTTTATTATCCATTTAACTGTGTCTTACTTTATCAGTTCCTTTGTATTTGTTTGTTTTGCTTTATTTTTAATATCATCACTCATAGCACATCCAGCATTATTAAAGAGCTTCAAAAAATTTTATTAAACAAATTAATTATTCTTATGATTAGCTTGCAGATAATGTTTTTTAAGTTTTGTTTTTTAATAACTGTTTTAATTATTTTGAAATAGTTTTTGAAACAATTTGGTAGATCAAACCAGTAATAGATAAATTTAGCAAGCAGTTTTGTACTTATATATAAAAAAAATGGGCTTATAATCTTGGTTAGAAATTTTTCTGATTAAAACATAAATTTCTTAATAAGAATTATAAGTGGTTAGTACTATAACAGTGAGAAAATGTGGCATAGCAAAGTAAGAAATACCAATTCTCTAAATCAGGAAAAAAACAAAACCATTAAAAAGAAAGCTTATCAACGTACAACAAGTTTTACTTTATCAACTATAAAAACAAGTTTGAAAATAAAATAAAGCAATTAAGAAATAATGATTTATCGTTTGATTTTTATCTTTAAAAGAAACTATTAACCAATTTTTTAAGCTCATAATTGATATATATGTTTACAATTATTGAAAAAAAGTTTATTTCTAATAACTCTGATTAAGTATTTGATATTTTCTAAAACAAAAATATCAAAAGCACTCGTTGAAGAAAAAGTAACTACCCTTTTTTAAACAGTTTCTTTGGTTTTTCATTTTTATTATAACACTAAAGTATTTTTTTATATATTTCTAGATTACAAATAATTTTTTAATTCGAAATATTGATAAAAAATTCACTTTTATTAAAATTGCCTAAATTATTTTTCATATCTTTGAAGGCCTGTTCTGAATTTTTTTTTAATTTTTCTTATTTTATATTACAATGTTATCAAATGCTTTTAAGTTTAAGAATTGATTCAATAAACTATAAACTTCAGTTTTAGATGAAAAATATTACCTTGGAAGGTTTTTGGTTAACTTGTGCGTAAGTTATACTATTTTTTTCACCACAAACTTACATACTTGCAACATTTAGTACATCAAACTCAATCTGACCACGTGATGTCAATTGAAAATCATTTTCATTCACAGAACATGTTTTAACAAACTTGGTTAGTTCAATATTCAAGTTATTAAGCTTTGGCAATAATATGCGTCATCTATAAGATGTTATGAAATGCAAACATTTTTTTAAAATAGCTTTTGAGTATTATTATGAAGCAAATATTAAATGAAGTTATTGAAGTGTGAAACTGTTAGGAGAAACTATTATGAGAGACATGCAAAAAAAGCTGATTTTCTACAAAAATATCTAACTGTATAAATAACATTTTGAACTTGATTTTAAGATATTTTTGAAGAAAGTTATAAAGTTTGAAAATAATTATTTAGTTGGTGGTTGATTTTAGAATAACTGACAAAAAATTGTAGAAGAAAATTTAAATTTAAACTGAGTAGAAACTTTTTTGAGTTTTTGATTTCAATTAAGAAGAATTGGTAGTAGTTTTACTTTTTTAGTTTAAACAAGATACTTTGTAATCTTAAATTTTTTCTCATAAAAACTTATGTTTATGAAACCTCACCAGAAATAAGATTAAAAAATTGATTGATTATTTTTGAGTAATTATAATAGAACTAATGTACAAATTTTTAGAATGAACTGCTGGCAGTTTTTGATATTTCTGTTTGTGCCTAATTGCTTAGTCTTTCATCGAGGAAGTGTTTGTATTCATGCAGTAGGTTATTTCGATGACAAGAAATGCAGGTAAGCACTTTTTGAAGTAGCTTTCTTCTTAATACTTGTCTTTAATTTTACATAACCCATATTTTTTTGAGTTTTTGTTATGATCACATAACACAGAAAATTTTTCTGTAAATGTTGTTTGTCTCTTAAAGGTATGCAGAGAGCTCGAAAAATTCTTTTATGTATTATATTAGATGTTCAGGAGAAAACCCTAGATTCTATAACTTTACAGCCAAAGAAAATATCACAAAATTAGTATTTAAAAGTTAGTTTTTGAACTCTTTTTTAGCCTATATATATTATAAAGTTTTTTTATAGGTGGTACCGTGTTCACCAACATATCAATCTTAGAAGAGTTGCGGACACTGGAAAATCTTGAAACTGTCATGCTTAAAAGTGATCTTGGTGTGGTTGATTGGAATTGGTTTCCGAGTCAGTTTTAAACGTTACATATAGGAATATTTCAACACATTATCATTATTAAGCGAACCTTATTAACTTTATTATTAGCATTTTAAGATATAAAGCTGTTAGTATTAGTAATTTAACAATTTAAATTGAGTTGTTTATTAAACTTTTAAGTTTACAGCATGACAAAAGTATATATAAGTTAACCAACAGGTTGAGATTACCTTTACAGAGTTTTATCACAACTAAGGCATTTTTGTTTAATCTTAGGTTCTATGAGATCTGTTTCCATATTTTATTGGAGTTCAATTAGATTTAAAAGTAGTTATCGTTCTGGAGATTGTGACATAAGACCAGATTTTAATATTAAGTTGGTAGGTATTTACTTTATAAGGAATCTAACAGATATGCCAAGTTGTTTACCTGATTCAATTTCAACTTTATCGATTTCAGGGTCTCACCCAGATGGAGGTAAATTTTGGTTACTAAAGATGTAAAAATTATAATCAAAATTTGTTTATTTAAAATGATTTTGGTAGTTTAGTGAATTGTCATCAAAAAACAAAAACTTAAAGATACAAAAGAATCTTTTATTAGAAAGAAGATATCTGTTACAATATAAGGCTTGAAAATTGTTCTTTTAAAAATCTACATCTTAATACAAATGAATATATGTTAGTAATTTATCAATTAAAATCGTAAGTTGTTTTATTTCAGATATTTTAAAGGATTTTAATAAAGAAACTCAAAATAAAAGTGACGACTGCAAAGGTTTTAAATGGCCTTCCAATTTAGTGAATTTGAAGTTTGAAAATATTCAATTCAACAAATTTACGTACTCAATGTTTTGCAACCTTCCAAATACTTTAAGAACCATATTTATTGAGAAATCAAGACACAATGTAACCAATATTGGAAACTTTTTTCCTTTAACTATAACCACCATGAGTATTCAATATTGCGGACTACAAGAAACTACAGAAGACAATTTCAATTATTTATCAAACTTAACGAATCTAAATTTAAAAAACAATCTACTAAAAAAGTTTCCGGTTGGTCTGCCAAAAAGTTTATTACGTTTAGATTTATCATACAATCAAATTGAGACTATATCTGACGCTTTAGCATCTTTACCTAACTTGGAAAATCTTAATGTAAATAGCAATAGAATCATTCTTCACATGCAAACGTTCCCGAGCAGCCTGAGGACAGTAGAATTTAATGATAACGGAATAGAATATGTTCCACCCAATATATTCACCAATATATCAAAGCTTCATTTGAACAACAATAAGTAAGTACATTGAGTAATTGTAATTTATTAAGTTAATTCTTTCAAATAACTGCTTATTATCATGACCACAAGATGCCAAGCTAGTTGGCGCCAAATTATTTTACTCGTCGTTTAAGCCCTTTGTTGAAGTTACGGGGAGCCCCCTTTCCAATATAAATCGCGGAAAGTACCTCACTCAATTATAAAGGAAGAAGTTTGTGGGTTTGATCTTAGACAAAAGAATCCAGACTTAGAGAAAAATTCCCAACAATAGAATTTAGTGGATGCATCTTATCACCTCTAGTAGGCAACTCATTTTCAATTTAGGGGAAGTGAAGTAAGGCGAGACATAACATTTGTTGATCCTAAAATTGATTGACTTCGATGTCACTGTTCTAGGTCATTAAGGCATACTATCGAATATTGCATCTAAAGAGTGGGTTAGTTCAGCGTACGCTGCTCTCCACTATAAACTAAGCGCATGCTTTGGTTGGGAGAAAATATGTAAACTTTCTTTTATCTACTGCTTTGACTTATGAAGTTTATTTAAAAGTTATGTCACAAAAATTATTATTTTAGGCTAAAGATGATACCTCCCGGCCTTCCTAGCTCGTTATTGATGGTTGAGTTGAAGAACAATGAAATATCAGTAATATTAGACGAACATTATAAGTTTTGTCTTCGCTGTTTGCTGAGTTTAGAAGACAACCCCCTAATTTGTACTCGTGATTTATTCAACTTATTTATATGGATAGAATCTAATTATCCTCAAAGAAAAATTCGTCTAAACGGAAAATGCTCAACATTTATAAGAAGTATTTTCTATATTATAGTAATAATTATTCATTTCTAACTTTGTTATAACTAAAAGCTGTGTTCTATTCTTTCTCTGCACTACTAATGTTGAATTGTGGTACTATAGACCATTTATTATTTCTCTATAACTATATGATTTTGTGTTTGTAAAATTTGTTATTTGAAGCCACATATTAAATATATAAATACTTTATAGTAAAATAAGTTGTAAATTCTTAAGCTAACTATTGATTTTTTGATATTTATTAAACAGTAAAGTTTTTATCTACAGTAAAATCAATAGAAGATGAAGATAAGGTTTTAGCTGATATAAGACATTATAGTGAGCTTAAATGCAATTATGATTTGGATACACTTGAATGTAACAACTCCGCCAACTTGGAAAGATATCCAAGATCTCCATGGATGTCATTAAAGGTTAAGATTAATATCAATAACTTAGCTCTGGGAAATTTACCAAGATACATCTATCAAAACCAAACAGATCTTGAAGGGTGGGTATTTAGAAATTTTTAAGTTTTATAAATCTATATCTTGTATAATTTGTTGGAAGAGAATTATAAATCATTTGAACCTTTTTAAAATATACTTTTGAATCAAGAGATACAAGACAATGATGTAAAATTAGTTATTAACGGGTGTGACATAAATTCCTCTTTAGAAAAGTTATCTGGTTGACAAACGCTAATATTCCTAATTTATAAACTTTATAATTGTTTCTGTGATAAACTAATTTTGTTGGCATTATCATCTTTCATCAGACAAACTTTCTTTGGTCTGAATAACTAAAAAGATTCTTAACAAACTTAACCTGTATTCGAAAACATACTTTTTCAAATCACATTTGATGTTTCAAATAAGTACTGAAATACTATAGTGTAAAACTTGTTAAGAAAAAGCAGGGCATAATTTTTTTACACCATTTTAATCACTTTCTTGTAAATAAAAATATCAATTACGTTTTTAAGATTGAAGCTGAACTATAATGGAATCACTGAATTTCCAGTTGGGCTTCCACCTCTATTAGTAGAACTCAATTTGAATTTTAACAATATCACTTCTCTCAATGAATGGAATCAAAATGAGTTGATGGGCTTAAAGAAGCTGAAGTATTTATCTATGATAGATAACAGAATTACTTTCTTAACTTCGTGGTTTCTAATGAAAATGCCACAGTTTCGACAGTTGGAAATGAGAAACAACCCTCTAGTAAGTATGAGATTATTTACATGATATGAAATAACTGTTTTGTTGAATTTTGCCAAAAAAGCTAGCATGTCATGACCTCCAATTACTAAGCAAAATATTATCTGTAAAAGATATTTGTTATGACAAAACATAAATATCAGTTATTTTTAATTTAAACAAGAGTTTTGTCACCGCTAGAAAGTAAATATTATATCATACATGTTTCTGAATCTGAGATACATATGTGGTATGACTCGTACACTGAGTTGCTGCAAAGTTAGTTTAAATCAAACTTAATTTGTAAATCCGGCAATTCAATATGCAAATAAAACCAAACTCAAATAAATAGACTTATAGGGTAAGTAGGTTGGGACTTAATTATCGAAAGACTTAATTTCGTTTAAGAAAACTTAGTGCTACGCCTCAAAACTAATTTATTTTTCTCTTACTTAAATAATTTGAATATATATAATTTAAGAATGATTCATTATAAGCTATACAATACTGAAGTATCTTATAATTAAATCATTTATTTGTAAATATACAAATCGAATTAAAAAGACATCTTAGATATTTCATCTTTAAATGTTTTAGAATAACGATGATAATTTTTTGAGTTGGTTTTTCAAAGTAAAACCTTTTCTGATTTAAAAATAACTTTTTTAAAGTTAGAAAAACTATTTAATACATTTTCAAACGTTTTAGTTTCTAACAATTTTGATTTAAAACTTTTTTAGCATACTTAAAAATATTTTTGAAGATTTATAATCTGATCTTTCACAAAAATAGTTGGTTAGTAACCATAATTTTTAGAACTGTACGTGTTACTTGATGTATTTAGCTGAGTATTTTGAACAAATGTATTCAAGTTATCTTTGGCCATTTAAATTACCCACCTGTGCTGCTCCAGAAAATATGAAAAATCGACTGATTACATCTCTAATAAGGTCAGATATTATTTCACATATCACTTTATTTAAACATAAAATTCGAATTCTTAATTGAACTGTTTTAAAATACTTTTTTTTTTAAATTAATAATCAAAGTCATAATAATACTCGTTTTAAAACAAAATTGAAATTTTAATAAAATATGAACAAGTAAATAAGTTTTTAATTTGTTTTATCGTCCTTTGTTATACACTTGTCATTAAAAACTTTCAAAATGTTCTTTTTTGAGGCTTACATCAGTCTATAAATATGAGAAATTACATGATTTAAAATCGAACTAATTTCCAAGAATGTTAAGTCTACTTTTACAACAATTTTTTAAAGAAATATTATCTTATACAAAGTATTTGTTATGCTTTTAGCTTAAAATTTTAGTGATACTTTTAGAAAAAGAAGCTCAAAGAGATTTCATCTTCATTTTTTAAATTTTTTTGGCAGTTCTTGTAGGTATGAAACGATTTGTTCACAACTTTTCGACTTTCAATATATAGATTGCAGTAAACGAACCAGCTTTTTAAAAGTTAGTTTCAAAATTAGTTTATTCAAAAGTTAAAGGATATGTTTATTTATGAACATTTTCAAGTTGATCTTTTTATTTTAAAATAATTTTTTTGATGTGTAATTTTCATGAGATTACTTAAAGTTGAGACTACTGAATTATGTGTTTTCTTTTCTTTAGATTTCGTGGAGTGTTGAGGCTGCATCAGAAGAGTTAAAAGCATCATATTACGGCTTATTAAACATCACAATTGCTTTGAACTATTCAGAAATCAGTGATGTTCAAATCAAAAAAGCATTTTTCAATTTCACTCGAATTAATCTTTCAAGTAATAAGTGATGAATTCATTTGTCAAAATCTAAAAATCAATTTAAATAGTTCGAAACATGATTAACTTTTAAGAAGAAATCTAAATCTTCACTTATGTTAATTTTCAGTGCTAAATTTTAAAGCAAGAGTATTACTGGGTTAGATTTTAAATCAATTTCATTCATTTGTGCTTCTTCTAAAGATTTAGAAAACTGATAAATTTTTAATCAAAGATTTTTATTTTGAGTAGAATAAAACTTCTAATATTAAATTGTTGTTGTAGCTAGTTGCTTGTCTGCATAATGATGTATTTAACTTTATTTAAAAGAATGACTTTATTGTGATGATAATTTAACTTATTTCAAAATATTTTAACCTTTAAAAATGTATTATGTTTTAATTTGTATTAATTAAGCTGATTATTATTTATAACAATTAATTAATGATATTTATTACTTACTTTTTAATATCTATTCTGTGCATCGTACCCCAGACAAATAGTTACTGCCATGAAACATTTTAGATGTCTTAAATTTCTTGGTTTGGCAATGACTGTCTAAAACGCTTTTAATTTTCTTATAAATATTTTTACAGGCTTGTGAACTTAACTTATTTTTATTGACATTTAATAGTGATAATTATCATTTAACTTTTTTGTGTACTTTTGCTTTAATTTGCTTTAGTTATCTTAGTATTCCGTTGTTTAGATCTCCTCTGCAATGGTTTACTTACTAGCGTCTAGGTTTGGTTTTAATTTAAAAGATTAATTTGCTTCACTCATGAGCTCTTGTGTTCATTTGCACCTTTATTTGCATTTGGTGTTGGTTTGATGTTTGAGAAATTGCACTACTCGTAATAACTCAGCTTTTTTTTTGAAGAGTTTATTTCAGAAAATTCTATTATCTCGTAGTAGACCGATGCTGTAATTTTTAGAGTGATTTTCATTAATAGGACTTCTAATTTGTTTTTAGATAATCTTCTTTCAGTTTTTCCTACCAAATCACTTGGCAAAGTTTTACAATCAATCAACCTTACGAATAACGTGATCACTTCTCTTCCGTCGAATTTACAAGATTTCAAAGACTTGAAATCAATTGATATCAGAAATAACAAAATTATGTAAGCTTTCACTAATTTAAATGAATCAAAAGGAGTTAAAATGAGATTTTTAGTGTCATTGATGCCAATTCTGTTATGAACTTCAAAAATATTCCATCAATAAAATTGTTTGGTAATCCACTGCGGTGTGATTGTAGTCAAAAGCATTTTACAATTTGGCTTGAAAGTGAGAATTTACAAAAGGATAATAAAACTGGTAAAAAACCCTCAGATGACGTGAAGGTTTGGAAGTTTATTTCTTCATCAGTAATTTCAATCATATTGATATTTTGATCAGAATTTAATATGTGATTCACCTACTGAACAAAAAGGAAAGAAGCTTTTAGAAATACTAAAAGAAAACAACGATCTTTGTTCAAAGCCATCTCCAACTAATGTAGCTTTGATAGCAACCATCATTCTAATTTGTATTTCTGGATTTATCTTCATAATATTTGCTTTCAATAGGCATCTAAAAAAGGTATTGTGTTATTACACTCACAAGAAAAACTATTTTTATTTTCAAACTAATTCTTAGATTTAAAAATTGATTTAACTTGAGTGAGTTCGAACTTACAATATTATAAAGATAATTTTATGTGTAAGAAATAAAGTTTCTATTTTGCTGAACTATAACAGAAGCGAAAAAAAAGAGAAAGTGAAGATATTGTTACTGGGTTTAAGGAATTGCTCGAAAGAGAGAACAAGAAAAACCCTGAGACTGGCATTGGATGCACCGAAAATTATGAATTTGATGTTTTTATCTCCTTCTCACATGAAGATGAGGACTTGGCATACTCAGTTATAAAAGTAAATAAAAGATTAATTGTACTGTAAACTGATTTCAAAGTTTTTGTTTAATCTGTAAACTGGAACCTTTATGGCTTATACTAAACACATTATTCAAATGAATTAAAGGAGCTAGAAGAGAATAGGAACAGAAAAGTTTGTTTTCATGAGAGGGATTTTGTTGCTGGAAAGGGAATTGCAGATAACATTGTAGATTGCATCGGGAAATCTGCCAGAGTTGCTCTTATCATATCTCGGTCATATACAAAAAGTTCCTGGTGTCAATATGAAGTTCAGATCTCATTATCAAATATGCATGCTAGAAGAAGGGGAAAATTTCTTATTCCTATTACTGTACAAGTAGGTTTTTTTTAATATTCGATTTGTAGTGATGGTTAAACCTATTTTCATGATTTAGAAGGACGCTGATAATCAAAAGATTATCGGAAATTTAGAGTCTATTTTATCTGATATTCCAGGCCTATCTACACCGTCCAAATCTGATCAAAAGTCTTGGAATACATTTTGGGATAAATTGGAAAGTTACCTGCCATAAATTTTATGAAATATGCAAATATAATCGCTTCTTTTCATCTACAGCAAACAACTTTTGAAATTATTATTTTTTTATTGACAATATGACATTTTTACAATACTTTATTTTAATTTTTATTTACAAAATTGTTTAATTAAAAAATATTTGAATAGATAGAAAGATTTGAACACCAAATTAATTTTTTTATGTTAGATAATCTTGTAACTTTATCAATACAGATATAAGAAATTTTAACTTTCAATATTCAATTATTTTTAATTTTGCGGAAAAAATTTTATAAAACAAAAATCTTTTTTATGTAAATTTATTTAATATTTTAATTAAATAGCAACTTTAAAAAACAATGTTTTCATTCTTATAAATCCCTAATTTTAATTATTAAACTGTACGTGTTAAGCATACATAACTCATGTAAACATTTCTTTATTGTAAATTCAATTTAATTAAATAGTTTTATACTTTACTAATTTTATTAGTTTAAAAATACATATTTTTTTAAACTTTAGACATTTCTTTTAACTTCACTTCTAAATTTTAAATTCTAATAAATCAAGAAATTCTTTAAAAAGATAGCTGAAAATACCGGAAAAAATTTTAATTAATGTTTTGTCAGCTGTTACCTAATTATTCAAAATTTTTCAGACTTTCAGTAAAGTATTGAAGTGATGTTTTTTCATGAAAAACGTTAATTTTCAAATTTTTTCAACTTAGATTTTTTAATATAAATAATTTTTCAATCAAAAAGATACTTTTTTGTAATTTTTAATGGTAAAACTAAACCGATTTTTAGTTTTAATCTTTAAAATATTATCTTACAAATAAACTTTTGTCAGATTTCTTTTCTACTTAAGTTTCTGAGTTTTTAAGGGAAGCAATCGATGACTATCTAAGCAAGTTTTTAAGTTTTAGATGTCTATATAATAATTTAGATATTAAAAATAATAATGGCTACATTAGGCGAGAACTACCATTCTATCTTATATATGTAAGGAACAGGATTAACTTCTGAATGAAAACATATAAAATAATATCGTGCATACTAAACACAACAAAATTTTAAATGCTAATTTGTTTATTTTATTCAATGCATGGCTACAAATAACAAATTATACAGCTCTTATAGCAAACAAAAACCATATTAGCAAAGATATTATTGAGAATAATTTTGAGTTGCTGAACTATTGAATGTAAACTATGAAATACAACATTGACAACAACATTTATGACGTAATAATGAAAATATAACTCTCACTGAAATTCTTGCACAGAATTAATATAAAAAGATTTGTTCAAATGGATCTAACACGGTGGGCCTATAAACGGCCAGTGGCTGAAAAACATGAAGATATGCTAGAATCGAAAAGTAGTGAGCTTAGTATAAACAGTGTAGATGAAATTAACGAAGAAATAATCTCATTAGACGGAAATCCTCATGAAAGAGATTATGAATCAGATATCTCTTCTTTACTATCAATTGAAATTTCATCAGACTGTTGTGCTTCAGCTGAAGAAGAAGCTACTCTATTGAGATGGAATGCTCCTAAAAAAAATAAGAAGCTCTTAGCAGTTAAAAGAAAGCGCACTACTTTTAACAATTTCAGCTCATCAAGTTCTTCAAGTAGTAGCCCTATACCATTACCTCGGCAGTCATATAAAGATATAATAAACCGTTTTCAAAACGCTCTTGATTTAAGAGCAGAAAATGTTTCAAGTAGTTCATCAAATGATGGCGTGATGTATTCTTCAAATTTAGTTAAAGATAGAAGACAGACACCATATCCGTTTATTAAACGGAATAATCCGCGTTCTCAGCACTCTTCTATCATTTTCAAACAGTCTAATGACTTTTTTAAAGATGATATGTTTCATAAATAATAAAAAATGCAAATAAAATAAATTCTTTAAATGATTGTATTTAGTTTATTTTGATTTTTTTGTTATTTGATTTATAATTTTAAGCAAGTTAAAAGAATTTGTTAATTTTTTTCAACTGTGGTTCAAATGTTAGAAATTTATTGATATGAAATCTTTACTGTTTCTGACTCTTAGATAAGTTAACCAAAACTTTCCATCTGTGTGACGAAGCGGTTACCATACCTGCCTACTAAGCAGGGGCCCGGGTTCGATCCCAGGTGGACACATATTAGTAACAAGGAAAAGTCCATATAAATAACCCGGGTAGAAGGGCCTTGTGAGTCAGTTAAAATTAAAAACTTCTAGATGTAAAACTGAATTTAAAGCCGGAGTTAGAGCCCCATAGGCAGTTAGTCCCAATCTCAGTGTGGCTCTGGCAGCTCCTGTGACGCCGAAAGCTAAAGAAGATAAACCTAACATTTTCAATGTCTTCGTACTAATGTTTAACATCGCAACAAAAAGACCTGAAAGCAAGTCTTGAAGCTGGACTGGGACTGACAACAATGTACAGCATGCTGAGTCAGCAAAGGCTTCGCGATATGAAATCGCTCAACATCAATACCAGCAATTGGGAGGATATTACAGCAGATCACTCCAAATGGCGCTCTCTACTCCGCCGACAAATGAAGGAGATAGAAAAACCAACTTCAAAGAAACCCTAAAAACTTGTTCTTTTGCGTCTCACTGTGTTTTTGATATCATCACTCAAAGCACATGAAGTTCTCAGCAGAAGCAGTTTGTTATTATCAGATGCTAATGTTTGTAAATAACTAAGCATTTAATTTAGAATGAATAAATCCATAAAAAAGTTTTTTTCAAAATTGATGAAAATCAGTTTGAAAAGAGTAATACATTGACAAGTATTCAAATTTATTTTAAATAAGATTATATTTATTATAAAGAAAAGAAAACACAAACATTTACTGAATTCTATTTAATTTAATGATAAAATATTTCACAAAATAATTGAAACATTCACAAGATAACTCTATTATAATATTCATGCTTAAACAATAAACTATAAAAATTTAATAGTTTATTACAACCAAAATTGTTCTAAATTTATCAACCTCTCAAAAACAATTAAACCAATAACTTATACCATTAAGATTTATAAGCAAAAAGATTTTCAATAAATTATGAAACTAGAAAATATATGCAGATTAGAATTTAAAACTGAAAAATGATCCTTTTTCTTTTCTTTTTTTCTCCTTTCTTTCTTTTTGCTTTTTCAGAATAGTTCTAGCACATTCATTAATAACTTCTTCATCAACAGTCATCACTTTGTAGCAATCATCAATTTCTGTGTCTTCAGAAACTCTTTGGAGCTTGAAATATACATTACAATCACAAATAAGAGGTTCTCCTTCATCCAGATAAAACCAGTTTAAATTTTGAGAATATTCTTCACATCTACATCCAACAATAGTTCTAGAAGTAGTGCATGGAACTAATATTGGATTATCATAAGAACTACCAGGTAGACTTGTTTTCTTCCAATCTTTACTCTTTATTTTACTCAGATCTACTGGGTCTGATGATTCTGTTGATAGATTTTTGATAGAGCTCAAACGATTAACCAAAATTCTATGAGAAGCTCTAATTGTAGCAATATTTATTGCTTTTGATATTGAGAACATACTCTAAACCTACTTAAACATTTGTAAGAGCAAAAAAAATGAATATTTAACAAAATCCTTAAAAAAATAAAAATTTAAATAACTAATACAAATAATTATAATAGTTTCAAGATAATATTTCAAATGTTATTACAATTTTATAAGCAGTTATAACAAATACATTAAATTAAATATCAATGATTTATATATATTATATATTTATAAATTTTAACAATAATTTGATGCAAAAAAATAGATTATATTTAAATTTGGAGATTATAACTGTTACATGAATCTTTAGAAATAATATAATTTTTATATAAAACAAAAATTAAGTTTAAATTCAATCATAAGATTAAAAAAATAAATAGATATATATTTTTCTAAGGAAAAATATTTTTAATTTAAAGATAGATAAATTATATAAAAGATGATATAAGATTTGAATATAAATCATTTTGTACAAAACTTGAAGAAATTAAAGAAGCAAGTAATATTCAAATAAAACAGTTTCTAAATATTTATAAAAAGAGTTTACTTAATAAGTTTTAACTTAAAAGGAAAACTTATTCAAATTACTAAAAAATAAAGCTAATTATGACTATTATACAGAAATTCAACAGAACTAAAACAAAATAAATAAACAAATAACACAAAAATGAATAAAAAATGGTTTTACGCAGCTTAATAGTAACAAAGAAAATTTACTTTTCTATTTGTTTAAACCCTAAAGACTAAAATACAAGCATTATACAAGGTTAAGAAAGAAATTCTGAAAAATATGATTTTTGCAGAATTTCTCGATCAGTTGAAATATAAAGCAAAAACTGTAAAACGCCATTTTAATCGCTTATTTTTATAAATGTACAAGAAACCAAATTTATTAAATTAGAAAGATTAAATAATTTAATATTATTATTAATAATATAATTATTAGTTTTTCAGTAAAAATTATCACACGAAATTCTGTCTTGACCTTGTTACATTTATAATAATTGGCTCAGCCCTCTATAGGACTTTTTTGTATTTTATAAAACAGCTTTAAATTAAAATTTAAAATTCTATGTCAAGTAATTCACAACCTAATTGATCTTCAGTTTGATGACTTTTTCTCCATTAGTCCCTCCCTCAAGTTATATCAACTTAGAAGACATAAATTACATCTTAATAAGCCCACTCCACCAGCTACGTTAACCAGATTAAGTTTTTTCTCATACCGCACACAGTACATGGAACAATCTGCCATCAGAGATTGTCATGTCAAAATCACTTGTGTTGTTCAAGAAAAAGCTGAATTGTTATAATATCGCCAACATTGCTATTTCTAAACTGTGAATTTTTCTCTTTTACAATACTATGATTCTGTGCAATTCTTCACTGTCATATGCTTTTTCGTTTACACGTCAAATAGATCTAATTTGTGAGAATGTGTGTTAGCGAGAGGTGCTCTCCTTAGGCACCCTCCTTCGCATTTATTGTAATAAATAAATGAATAAATAAATAATATATCTATAAAATGAAAATTAAAAATCTATGAAAATTAATGTACAAATTGGTTTTATTGAAAAATTTTATTTTACTATAATGTAGATATAAAAAAGTATTTATTTATAATATTGTATTACGCTGTAGTGTTTGTTGCAATCTTACTTGTAAATGATTTACAATAAAGCTCTAGTAAGGAGTTGTTACCATGTCACAATGTCTTGACTAACATTTAATCTTTACTATTTTATCTCTGCGTTAGCGAGAAAGCTATGTACCATCAATCAACGATATTAACAACTTTATTTGCATTTTGTTGTTAGTTGTTGCATTTTGTTTACAAACTATTAGAAAAATACTTCAACCTACGATATCGAGTTAATGGATTGTAGATTTTCTATTTGTATTTACTCCTATAACTTGATTTTTCTGAAGCAACTTTTACAGAAACAGTTTTAAGCTAGGGTTTAGCTAGCTTCCAAACTTTTTAAAATATATACATAGACTTAAAAATATGTAAAATCTGTTTTTTAACAAAATATGATTCAAATTTTATTTTAAAGAAATTTTAGAAGAATTGAAGTTTGAATCAAATTAAATCTAAAAAAATAATTTAAAATATACGAATAAAAGAAAGTTCAGAAAGTTACAATACTGCAATATTTGAATATTTAGTTTAACATTTTGTTACATATTAAAAAAACAGGTCAAATAGAATTTTCTTCTTTTTTTAAAGAATATCTACTTTATCAATACTCAGGTTTATAATACGAAGGTTTATAAGACAGCAACAGTTGACCCAACATTAGAATAAAGCAACAAGCAAGAATAAAGCCAAATTCGAAAAGCTAACATTTCAGAAGTATTCAGTCGGGTGAAGATAAGATGGAGAAACAAGACCTTATAGTGAACTAGACTGTTGCCAAGGTGATAAAAAGCTGATGAAGATTGGGATAAGAGCCGGACTCTTGGAATAACTTCAAGATCACTAAGCTAGAAAAACGGATCTACAGCTGCATCTGTAGATGTGTAACGAAGGAAGGCTTATAACAGTCTCTGAAGTCGAGAGACAAAAGGTGATATGGACCGACACCCTGGAAAAATTATTATTAGTCACGGTCTTTTTTTAGGGTACCAGGGCAAAAATCGACCAGAAGGTCAAGATCTGAAGAAGAGTAAGAACTCCACAAACAAAAAAGGGACACCAAAAGATTAATGATAATATATATATTATATTTTCAGGAAGTTCCAAGACCTTTGGTTGATCTGATTTTTGAGAAGTGATAAAATCAGTTGACATTTTTTACTCAAATATAAATATTTTATAAATTTATAATTTTAATCGAAATAACATTTCATCGTGTTCGGAGTTAACTCTTTTTAATATTTGAGTTTTTCATGAGTTAAAAATTTATACAAAAAGGTTATTATGAAAAGCTGAAGATTTATTTGTATTTTTAATGATGCCAGCTTCGTTTAAAGTAGATTTTTTGTATAAATTTTTAAATAATTGACGAAATTATTCAAACTTTGTATTTATAAACGATAATCACAAATAAAAAAGTGAACAAAAACGCATTTCTGTAGGAGCTTGACATGTATTTGTAAACATAATTACAAAGTGATGTATTGAAAGGTTGACTTTCATCTCATATTATTTTTTTGTTGAACAAAAATATGCGAGAAAAGGAAAACTATTTAACTTGTAACGAATTAATCAAAATAAAAGCTATCAGTTTACAAGCCTAAAGTCTTATACAGTTTAAAAGTGTTCTCAATGTCTATAAATTTATCGTTTTCTAGTTGTTTGTAAAATATAAAATAACTAGTAATAAATATTTACTTGATTACTTAACTCATCAACTAATTGTTGTGTCATCAAAACACGTTGTTTATTTAACAGTTCCTTAGCTTGATGACTTATTCTGATTTGGGTCACTGCATTTGTAGTTAAAAATATTAACAAAGTTTTTATGATTTAGTCAAACCACTTTTACAAGTAGTAATTGATAATAAAAGTGAAGGAGATGTAGTTTTTATTATTTTGTTTGCTCATAATAAACATTAGCTAACGGCTTTCAAAATATTTAAATAGTTTGTCGGTAGGTTTTGCTGAAGTTTTTTATTGTTTAATATGTTTAAAAATATTAGGAAATATTTAAATTATTCTACAAAAAGACTAACTAAAATATTGAACCGTCGTTTTGCTACAATGTTAAACTTTGTTTAGCTTTAAACCGGTTTTATTTAAGCCTTTAAAATGGGGTGGAACTATAAACTTAAGCAAATAGTTTTCAACAAACTAACTGTATGCATTAGAAGAAAGAGTTTATATTTCAGTGATATGTTAAGTTTTTTAACCTTTTTATAGAGCTAATAGCCTAAAATTGCTTTTAAAATAAACAAGTTAAATTTTGCTCAAATTAATTTTATGAATTTTCAAATTTAATGTAAACACTTAAAATATAAATTTTAAGCCGAATTCTTGTTATAATAGATATAAACATAAGTTAAAGTCTTATTTAAGATTAGCTAATTGTTTATCATTTAATAAAACGAAAAATTCAATCAATAACACTAGCATGTTAGCATAAAGTTTGTTTAATACTTTAAACTTTTGTTTTGTCAAATTCTCAATATATTCTTTTGTTCTTCAATCTAAGGTTTTGAAAATTTCAACTTGCTTAAACCGCCTTACAATCTTTGTAAAGATTAGTAATAAATAGATAAAGAATGAAAAGTTCTGTAATGTTTAAAGCATGTTAAAACCTAAACAATACTTGAACACTTGATGTATAAAAGCTTGCAGCTGAAAATATTTATTTGAACTGCTCACTAAGTTCATAGTACTCTCTTGAGTAAACTTAAATAATATAAGTTGAAGTTATAGCAGAAAGTATTCAGCCAAAATATTTAAACTCATAAAATGAATTTTATATGACTATAAAAATCATAAGCATTAAGTCCAATAAAAAAAAAACGATAAAATTTTATATTTCCAAATTAACTTAAAATTTCTTTTTAAAGATTAAACATTTTGTAATTGTTCAAAAAAATAGAATTTATCAAAAACTATTTTCTTGCAGATGCTTAAATGAAGTTTGAAAAAGATTTATTGATCACAAAAATACAGTCTTGTTAACAGTTTCCTTATAAATCCAAATAAAAATTTTTATAATTGAAGATGTGACTATATTCTAGAAATATAATTCACTTAAAAAATAGATTAATGAGAAAAAGGATAACCAGACTACCTCTAAACTATCAAAAGAACTTTCTTTTTACGTTCAGCATGACTTTAGTAATTTATTTTTGTATAAAACAGAAAGTTTATATCTAAAAATACATCTGAGATAACTTCAATCTTGTATTTGTTTGTTACCTCTAATATCATTTCTTCTAAATAATATTTTGTCTCAGTTCTTTGACCTCAAAAACCTATAATTGCAATTGGAAACAAACAATTTGTCACAGACTTTATGTAAGATCATAAAATAGAGTTTGTGAATGATGTTCTTTGTGTCCCATTAAAATCTTCATCAAGAAAACTGTTCCAAAGATCTTAAATGTAACATTTAAATGTTTCTTTTACAAATTTTCAATCTATAATGACGTCAGACGTTTTCTGATTTCTATCTCTGATTAAATTTCTAATTTTCCGCAGACAACCAGCTCAATGAAGACCCTCTTCTCCGTTTTAATAAAATCACTTTCAAAAGCTCCGATATAAATCTTCTTGTGAAATTTTTTTCAACCTTCTTCAACATTACTTATCTCTCAAAGTACAATAGTCGAGTCGCGCGCTTCAAGCAACTACAGCTATCTGTAGATATGCAAATAAGTTTATTATTTGTTATCAACTTAAATGATATGACGCAAAAAGACTTAAAGTACTTAACAGGCTAGCAAACTAGAAGTAGAAAACTGAAGAGGTAGAATAAATCTTTGTTTTCAGTTGAATAATTGTCAAATATTAGAATTCAGAATTTATTTTTGTAGTTAATTCATGCCTAGCTCAAACGCAAATATTTGAATTTTTATTATTTAATAAATTTGATATGAACAACATTATTATTAGAGTTTCTATAAAATTCGTTCCTGCTTTTCTTGATAATGATCAATTACTTGACTTCTAGTAAAATAGAAGAAACATTCGTTCTGTTTGATTGATTAGATAATTTTTCAATGAAGCAACTTAATAATTTTTACATTTTTCTTTAAGTGTTGTGTCAGATACATACAGCATCTACTTTTAAAAGCTTCTTTCTGTGTAACATTTTACTTGCAATTGATATACAAAGATTTTGTGAAATCACTGAAGCGTGTCGAGGATTCAAGTGACTCAAGCGGGCTGCTTGTAGTGAAAAATCTACTATCAAAACCACTGTATCAAATATTTGTTTAAAAGTAGAATTAGATTAATTAATTGGAAACACTTTTTAAATTTTATTAAGTTGATTGACATTTGAGATAAGAATGTAGATTTTTATTCGCTTAGACAGGTTGTTAATTGAAAGACAGCTAAGAAATTTGAATTTTTATCTCTTGGTTATTTTTGCAGTCTGTAAGAAAGTTTGTTCACAGCACACAATAGGAACAAAACCACAGCATGTGTTACTTCGATAGACGAAAAGTAGAAAAAAATACTGAATCAGGCTAACTTTCAAAGTTTATTTACTTAAAAATCAATGTTTAGTTAACTCAATAATTAACTAAATCAATAATTAAAGCAAATTTATTTAATTCCGCTAGAAGACAGTAGTGAGCAGATTATCAATAATTGCAGTTTTATTGTCACTAACTAAATACTAGCGAATATTATAAGCAGCTGCCGTTAAAGATGAAGAATAGTTTAAAGAGATAAATTAAAATCACAAAAATATGAACAATAGAGTAAACATGAGGTTAGAAATGTGACGAGACGTTCTCGTCTACCAAATTAGTGTTCTCAAGCCGAATATTTAGTGTTTCTCCTGACATAATGTCTGATAAGAAAGAGAAATAAATAAAAACTCAATTTTCAGATTTTAGAATTCAATTTGATGGAATTTTTTTGTTCAGTTTTTGTTGCAAACTTTCTGATGATTTAAGTTTTTTTTTTCTTTCTTGAATTTAAACATTTTGATTTGGTATCTTTTGTGTCGCTGTTTTTCACGTCACTTTATCCTTTTCTCGTTTTAAACTTTCTTTTTTTTTTACTCAATATTCTTGCAGCTTTTTAAGAGGTTGAAAATCAAAAATTTGAGTTCTTCATAAAAATATGTTCCTGAATTAAAATTAAACAAGAAGAATAATGAAAACCTTCATCATAATTCTCTTTTTCTTACTAGTGGAGGGCCAAAGGACCTCTTTAAGAGCCCGTAACCGTTTACGAAACTGTCCAAGGCAATGTGACTGTTACAGGAGTATAGTAAGATGCCAGCGCCATGGAATTTTAGCCATTTCTTACCTTCGTTTTCGCCCAAATGTCATGTGAGTTGTGTTTTATATTTTATTAATAACTATTCACAAGATAGCAGTCACACCTAAATTGCTATAAACTTCTTAACTGTGGTTTTATTCTAACCTTGGATCAATAAACGTATCAGTAGAAAATATAAACTTACAAAAACACGTGTGTAAGTAGATGAAGTTAAAACTATATTCACGTACATTTTTTTTTTGGCTAATTGCTAAGTTACACAGGCTTGTTTGCGGTAGAACTTTTATTACTTCAACTTTTCATTAGCTTTTTACAGTCGGCAGTAAGTGTACATGCTTCAGTGTTTTCAGTTAAGTTTTTGAGAAATGTTACAAAACTGTTTTTTGTCATCTTTCTTAATCAGTCGGCATTTATTGATTTATATTTTTTTGTGAAAGAATAAATTAATTGATGTTTTAATTGAATAATTAATTTCTAATTAATTTTAAATAATTTAAATTTTAAGTTAGTAAACATTAGATTGGCTTTTATAGTTTGTAATAATTTGAAAATTAATCAAATTTTACATTTTGATAATTTTATTGTTAACACTTTTATTTTTAGATGAATTTTCTTCGTCTAGTTTTAAGTAACATTCTTCTTACTTAGTGATTAAACGATTAATGAAGCATTCAATACCACACCCATTAAACAACTTATTTGATAATTGCTATTTCTTCATTACTGAAAAAAATTGTCGCCTTCATTGGTTTTCATTTCTAATCTGAAATTTGAACATTAAAATAGATTGAAGACATCTTAGAGGATAAAATAATAACTGTTGATTGGTTTTTGAGCGACTATACATGAAAACAAAACCAGTATTTTTGATTGTTTATTAAAAACTAGTCATAATTTTGTATTTATTTACAATCAAACATAAAAATATATTTTATCATCTCAAGACACAAGTAAAAAAAGAATAAAATTGTTAAATGAATAAAGGTTCAGTTCGAATTTCTTTAAGACTGTATGTTCAAGTTCACTGGTTTTTGTTTAGAATAGTTGACAAAGACTTTGTTGCAGCAGCACAATGAAGGAACTGCTGTTCACTGATTTTTGTTGGAAGTTCTTCAACAAACTTAGACAGTCTTTAAGTATTTCACTGTGGGTGTGATGGTAGCAGTTATATGATTCACCTCACAAACAAGTACTTCATATAATATATTTAGTTTTGATGATTATAGACAGAGTTTGGTTTTTAATTACTAGCTATTCTTTTAGTTGATTGTTTTTTATTGATGTTAAAACGACTTCAAAAGTATTTTTTTTTATCTTTTTTTTTCCAGACTCAATTATTTAGTTATAATTTCAAATTCAGATCTTTTCAAATCTTCTGTGAGTAAATAAGTGTCTTTATGAAGCAATTATCTCTTTTTTTGTCGCTGCTTCTTTTCCTATATGGTTTAGATTGCCAGCATATATTTAATGGTCGTAGCTACCGTCGTAAGTGTCCATCTCATTGTGTTTGCTATGGTACTCGTGTTAGATGTCAAAGAAATGGTCTTTTTGCCATTTCAAATCTCCACCATCGACCAGCAACCATGTAAGTTCTGGTTTTCCTAAAAAAATTTTGAAAATTTTTTATGTTTTTCTGCAAAATTCATTTATTAATCCTCAAAAAATTTTCATGAAAACTCGTCTGTGAGGTTTCGATTTAAATTAAAACAATCAACTGTCATGGATGGTCACGTGACTTCGGTCTCGCTTTTCTTTCTAAAGTTTGTTCTGAGCTGACAAAGATGCGATGACGTCATCTGTTAACTGTATTTTCAAAGAAACACTAAAAAAATAATCTAAATCTTTAGTTAGTAGGAAAGATTAGAAAAAAGATGAAATACGTTTTTGAAAGTCAATGAAGTCCTATAAATATGAGATTATGTCATCATTGTGTTTAAATGCTGCAATATTTCTGTGTTTTTACAAGAATGCTGCAACTAATAAAGTAGAAAATTAAAGTCTGAAAAATGATATAATTAGAATATTAATTTTCGAAATTTTGTAAACAAATAAGCTAGTAATAAAATATTTACTAATTTAATTATTTGTTAGCTTAACATGTATCTTGTTGAAGAAGATGTTTATGAGAAAGATAAAATATTTTTGTTTACAATTATTTGATTCAGTTCGTGTTGATGCTCAAGATTAGATCTTTTTATTATAATTTCTTTCAAAGATAAATTTTCAAATTATTTTTTAACTCTTCTAATTAAGAGATCTTTCAATCATAACTTTTTATAAAAAATTAAAATTATTTATCGACATTTTCATGAAAATAAATCCTTTTACATATTTCTTCAATTAAACTCAAGTCACGTGGTCAAGTCCTTGATTATGGAAGATATTTATAATGAATAAAACTTCTGTTTTTCAGTGACCTCCGTTATAACTCCATCAGAAATTTACCGCCAAGACACTTCAGCCATTTCTACAATCTTACCTCATTGTAAGTATCTGATGATTTATCACTTTTGTCTGGGCCAGTTTAGAAAAGCGACATATTGTCTATCTTCAATATTTTAGCTTCAAAGGATTTTTTTTCAACTTTGAAATCAAGAACATCTAACAACTATTTTATTTATTTAAAAACAATTTGAAATTGAAATCTTGGCAAGAAGTATCCTAAGGCATCTTCTTTTAAAGAGCGGCTAATTAAAGAGCTTCCAATTACCTCCAAGACATCTTCACCTAGCCAATTAGCAAAATTCTAGATTCTAAAGATTTTTAGGGGCATCTAAAAGAAGACAATGACGTCATTGTGATGGTCACACATCATTTCGTCTTCAAATAGACCAATTGGCAACTAAATCGCTAGTTACCTAGCAACTGAAGAAGCTGCGGTGGCTGCTGTAATTTCAAAAGCCTTTTCTGATCGAAGAGTTTGTGCAGTGAAGCGTATAAAGTCGCTAAGACGTCTTTGAAGATCTTTTGTTTGATCTTCCGCAACTTTAACGATCTAGAAGTTTTTTAATCAACTAAAAGACGAACTTTTGGTTGAAATTATATATTTCCATAGCAACGAGAAGTCGATCTTTAAAGATGAATCTCTTCTGTATCGCGATATAATCTAGAGATAAAATTTTGATACTTTTTTATCGACAATATTGAAAAAGACGCCAAAGTAGACATGAAAGAGTCACGTGATTCGATGAGTCACGCTTGAACGATTTCAGTGTTTCCACATCAATTTTTTTTCGTAAAAATGAGGGAATCGTGGCGATTTGTGACGTCATAAATGATTTAGTTGAACTGATATCTGTTTCAATTTGTAAGATTCGATTTTAGAGGAATCGAAATATGATTTGTTTCTTTATTTCGACAGGTTGTTGGATAATAACGAAATAAAAGTGATTGGAGAACATGCCTTCAGTGGATTAACAAATTTGCAATATCTGTAAGTTTCTATTTACTTTTATCTACCATCAAACAGAACAATCAACAATAATTGAGTTGATAACTGATAAGCACAAGGATTTGAATCAATCATATGAACAAAGGTTTAAAGTCCGATTTTTAAATACAAAAAAAAAAAAAGAAAAAATCTTCGAAAGATTCAGCATGATGTTACGGTTGATATTGGAGAATGGTTCATACTATCATCAAACTGCTGAAAGTTTATGGGAATTTTTCAATTTGATGAATTTTGCAAATCTATATTTTTAAGTTTCTATTTAAGTAATAATTAGACATTCAGTTCAGTTTCTTTTCTCCTTTATTATTGAGAAAATCTCATTTAAACCTCAATTTCAGCTTGATTAGTAACGATTGTTTAAAGCACGAAAAGCAAAAATTTCAACACATTTAGCTTGATTAAGATTCCATTGACTTTATTTATTATATTTTTTGACAGGTTTCTGTATGAAAACAGAATTCGTATTTATAAAATTCATCTTGATCTTATTCACATTCAGCTTGTATCTGTATTCACATTCATCTTGTATCTGTATTCACATTCATCTTGTATCTGTATTCACATTCATCTTGTATCTGTATTCACATTCTCAACATTGTATCTGTATTCACATTCATCTTGTATCTGTATTCACATTCATCTTGTATCTGTATTCACATTCATCTTGTATCTGTATTCACATTCATCTTGTATCTGTATTCACATTCATCTTGTATCTGTATTCACATTCAGCTTGTATCTGTATTCACATTCATCTTGTATCTGTATTCACATTCATCTTGTATCTGTATTCACATTCATCTTGTATCTGTCTTCACATTCATCTTGTATCTGTATTCACATTCAGTATCTGTGTTGTATCTGTATTCACATTCATCTTGTATCTGTATTCACATTCATCTTGTATCTGTATTCACATTCATCTTGTATCTGTATTCACATTCATCTTGTATCTGTATTCACATTCAGCTTGTATCTGTATTCACATTCATCTTGTATCTGTATTCACATTCATCTTGTATCTGTATTCACATTCATCTTGTATCTGTATTCACATTCATCTTGTATCTGTATTCACATTCATCTTGTATCTGTATTCACATTCATCTTGTATCTGTCTTCACATTCATCTTGTATCTGTATTCACATTCATCTTGTATCTGTATTCACATTCAGCTTGTATCTGTATTCACATTCATCTTGTATCTGTATTCACATTCAGCTTGTATCTGTATTCACATTCATCTTGTATCTGTATTTACATTCATCTTGTATCTGTATTCACATTCAGCTTGTATCTGTATTCACATTCATCTTGTATCTGTATTCACATTCATCTTGTATCTGTATTCACATTCATCTTGTATCTGTATTCACATTCAGCTTGTATCTGTATTCACATTCAGCTTGTATCTGTATTCACATTCATCTTGTATCTGTATTCACATTCAGCTTGTATCTGTATTCACATTCATCTTGTATCTGTATTCACATTCATCTTGTATCTGTATTCACATTCAGCTTGTATCTGTATTCACATTCATCTTGTATCTGTATTCACATTCATCTTGTATCTGTATTCACATTCAGCTTGTATCTGTATTCACATTCAGCTTGTATCTGTATTCACATTCATCTTGTATCTGTATTCACATTCATCTTGTATCTGTATTCACATTCATCTTGTATCTGTATTCACATCCATCTTGTATCTGTATTCACATTCATCTTGTATCTGTATTCACATTCAGCTTGTATCTGTATTCACATTCATCTTGTATCTGTATTCACATTCAGCTTGTATCTGTATTCACATTCATCTTGTATCTGTATTCACATTCATCTTGTATCTGTATTCACATTCATCTTGTATCTGTATTCACATTCATTGTATCTGTCTTCACATTCACTTGTATCTGTATTCACATTCATCTTGTATCTGTATTCACATTCATCTTGTATCTGTATTCACATTCATCTTGTATCTGTATTCACATTCATCTTGTATCTGTCTTCACATTCATCTTGTATCTGTATTCACATTCATCTTGTATCTGTATTCACATTCATCTTGTATCTGTATTCACATTCATCTTGTATCTGTATTCACATTCATCTTGTATCTGTATTCACATTCATCTTGTATCTGTATTCACATTCATCTTGTATCTGTATTCACATTCATCTTGTATCTGTATTCACATTCATCTTGTATCTGTATTCACATTCAGCTTGTATCTGTATTCACTTGTATCTGTATTCACATTCATCTTGTATCTGTATTCACATTCATCTTGTATCTGTATTCACATTCATCTTGTATCTGTATTCACATTCATCTTGTATCTGTATTCACATTTGTATCTGTATTCACATTCAGCTTGTATCTGTATTCACATTCATCTTGTATCTGTATTCACATTCATCTTGTATCTGTATTCACATTCAGCTTGTATCTGTATTCACATTCATCTTGTATCTGTATTCACATTCATCTTGTATCTGTATTCACATTCATCTTGTATCTGTATTCACATTCATCTTGTATCTGTATTCACATTCATCTTGTATCTCATCTTGTATCTGTATTCACATTCATCTTGTATCTGTATTCACATTCATCTTGTATCTGTATTTCACATTCATCTTGTATCTGTATTCACATTCATCTTGTATCTGTATTCACATTCATCTTGTATCTGTATTCACATTCAGCTTGTATCTGTATTCACATTCATCTTGTATCTGTATTCACATTCAGCTTGTATCTGTATTCACATTCATCTTGTATCTGTATTCACATTCATCTTGTATCTGTATTCACATTCAGCTTGTATCTGTATTCACATTTGTATCATTCATCTTGTATCTGTATTCACATTCATCTTGTATCTGTATTCACATTCATCTTGTATCTGTATTCACATTCATCTTGTATCTGTGTATCTGTATTCACATTCATCTTGTATCTGTATTCACATTCATCTTGTATCTGTATTCACATTCATCTTGTATCTGTATTCACATTCATCTTGTATCTGTATTCACATTCATCTTGTATCTGTATTCACATTCATCTTGTATCTGTCTTCACATTCATCTTGTATCTGTATTCACATTCATCTTGTATCTGTATTCACATTCAACTTGTATCTGTATTCACATCCAGCTTGTATCTGTCTTCACATTCATCTTGTATCTGTATTCACATTCATCTTGTATCTGTATTCACATTCAGCTTGTATCTGTATTCACATTCATCTTGTATCTGTATTCACATTCATCTTGTATCTGTATTCACATTCATCTTGTATCTGTATTCACATTCATCTTGTATCTGTATTCACATTCATTGTATCTGTCTTCACATTCAGTTGTATCTGTATTCACATTCATCTTGTATCTGTATTCACATTCATCTTGTATCTGTATTCACATTCATCTTGTATCTGTATTCACATTCATCTTGTATCTGTATTCACATTCATCTTGTATCTGTATTCACATTCATCTTGTATCTGTATTCACATTCATCTTGTATCTGTCTTCACATTCATCTTGGTTGTTTATCTAATGTTATTTTTTTGCAGGTATCTACATGCTAATGAGATTCACACTGTCTCTCCTGGTACGTTTTGGACTCTTACAAAATTAGAACGATTGTAAGTAATTATATCCAGTGAGGTGAAATTTCAATCTTTAAAGTCCTTTATGGATTTATCAATTGCTCTTTAAGTCACGTGACAAAATTTTGTTTTCTTCCGCAGATTTCTTTCCAACAATCGCCTCATAACTTTACCAAACCGTCTCTTCACTAATCTACAGAAGATCACTAAGATGTAACTTCCTCTTTTGCTTGTAATGATCTTCATCAGCTTCTTCTTCTAGTCAGTTAGGAGGAAATCCTTTCAAATGTGATTGTAATCTTGCTTGGCTCTCTGAGTACATCCTCTTACATGATGACGTCACTGTTCTTGCGAGCTGCCTGCATCCACGTGAATATGCAAATTACGACATTAAAGATGTTCCCGCGTCTTCCTTCACTTGCGGTGGTTCTTCGGATAGTAAGTCTACTGCTACTCAGGCCAGAATGTAAAAAAGTCAAATTAGACTCGACTATTTCCCGCCATTCAGCTTCTGTTGTGATCAGCTGCTTCTGACGTCATCAACGCGCGTCTTTTAACTCAGTTGCTAATTGATGACAGTTGCTCCAGAGATTGTGGTTCACCCTGAAGACGTCGAATTCTCGCAAGGTCGAATCGTTCGCATTCGTTGCCAAGCAAGCGGTTCTCCGACTCCAGATATCACTTGGGAGCATAACGAGTACGTGACGTCATCAAAAAACGTGCGATTCGGCGCGCTGCTTACAACTAAACTAATCTTTCTTAATCACCTAATAATAATTTCTCACGTTTCGCTTGAGTGATTCCGTGACCACGTGACTAATCAGTGATTTGTGTTTTAGTGAAACAATTGAACTGACCACAAGAATTCGAGTTCTTGCCGATGGAACTTTGCTTATTCAATCAGCGCGGCAATCTGATGAAGGTATATTGTGGTTGTTTCCATAGCAACTGAAATCTGCTTGTTTGAAAACTACTTCTTATCGCACTGATAAGAATTGTGATAAAAGATTTATAGAGAATTCAGATGACTTGATGTCAACTGTGAATAATTTTTTGAACTTCATCTATTTCTTCAGCTTTTAATTAATTCAAAAATAATCTTAATCTTTACAAAGATCACAGAATATGTATTTGATTTTATCACATTGAAATCATTTTTTAAATTTGTAGTTTTTTCAGACTTTTTTAAATTTTAGATAATGTAATCAATAAAACAATTTTGATGAAAAGATTACATCTATTTGTAAAAGATTGAAATAATTAATCTTATTTAATTAGATATAAACAATATTTTTTAAAATTATTTTGCAAAATCGTCAATTGCCACCAAAGATTTTTTCTGATATCTTATTTTAAAAGATAATTAATTTTGATCATCAAATAAAGATGATGACAAATTATCAAATTTAAAAATTCAATTTATCAAAATTACTTTAAAATAAGATTTTTATTTCATTTATTTATTTAGTTAGAGTCGAATTTTATTTTTTAATTATTCAAACTTCTCTTGTTGCTAGGCAACTACAAATGCATCGCGAGTAATCCATTAGAAGAAGTAGAAAGTAGAACAGTCCAGCTGACCTACAACGGACCAAATGGTCGACCCCAGTTCATCAAAGCCCCACAAGACGTAGCGGTGGGTATTTAAGCTGTCCACTTGTCCAATTATCGGTCTAAAAACCTTCAAATAATGTCCCAGGTCCTAGCTGGACAGGAAGTGACCCTACCATGTCAGACTAATGGGACCCCAACTCCTGTAATTCAATGGTACAAAAAACGACAACGATTTCCACCAATCAACTCTAACTACGTAGTAATGACAAGTGAGTCATAACGATGATGACGTCACTATATGCGCTGATGACGTCATCAAATAATCTTCAGCGGGATCGTTGTTGTTTCGACGGATTGAGATGGAGGATAATGGGACTTATACTTGTATGGCGGCAAATAGCGCCGGAAGCATCGATGCAAGTGCTGTTGTCATCGTCAGAGGTGACGTCATTATATTTGAAGGTGATGACGTCATCGTTTCGATTACAGAACCTCCTAAATTTTTGACGAAACCTCATGACTCAATCGCTATACGGGGATCAAGCATCACAATGAATTGTCACGTGACTGGGACGCCCGAACCCACTGTGACGTGGCTCTTTCAAGGGAAGATCATTCCACAAAGTCCCAGACGGCTTGTGACGTCATCAGGTGATTAATATTGGCGCCAAATTAAAGTCACGTGATCCAAGATTCTTCTCAATTTTGAGTTGTGATAAATTTATTTTTTAATTTTCTTTTAGGTTCTCTTTTGATTCGTCTTGTTGAAGATGAAGATGATGGGAAGTACATCTGTCGTGCTGAGACCAAATATGGAAATGTGGACATGCCAGCCACCTTACAAGTGGCCAGTAAGAGACAGTTTCAGGGACTTTTCTTCATTTAATTATTTCGTTTTAGTTCCTCCTTCTTTTACTGTCAGACCTCAAAATCAAAGAGTAAGGCAAGAAGCAGATGTGGACTTTAATTGTCAAGTCACTGGTCGTCCTCAACCACATATAGTTTGGACCATCAATGGTAGATGCTTAAATAAAAGTCTTTCTAATCTTCATCTTAATCTTTTATCTTCATGATCTTCAAATGATTGATCACTAATCTTGTCAATCTCTTCTTTCTGATCTTCATCTTTCTAATGTTTTACTTTCTGATCTTCATCTTTCTGATCTTCATCTCTCTGATCTTCATCTTTCTGATCTTCATCTTTCTAATGTTCTTCTTTCCAATTTTTATCTTTCTTCTTTTTCCTGATCTTTAGAGCGTCCAGTACCAGACGATCCTCGCTTCTCACTACTTCCTTCCGGAACCTTGCGTCTTCAAAGATCTCAACCTCATGATTCCGGCATCTACAGATGTGAAGCAGCTAATTCAGTTGGATCTCAATATTCACAAGTATCTCTCGTAGTCACTCCTCGGACACCTTTATCATTTCTCAGGTATCTTCATCTAATGATCTCTTAATCATCTGATCCTTTATCATCTAGATCTTTAGAAGATAAAGACACAGATGTAGGTACAACTGTTCAAATTGCATGTGAAGTTCATGGTGGGAGCAGTGAAGAAGATTTGAGAGTAGTCTGGGTCAAAGATGATGTCCAAATCATCGCGTCTGTCGGTCAGTGACGTCATCATGATGATATCACGTGCTGATGACGATTCTATCACTAGGTGGGAGGTTCTCGATTTCAAAAGCGCCCTCTAGTGTCCTCACAATCCGCGCCGTTGGTCAGAGTGACTCGGGAAGATACGAATGTCGCGTCCGTAGCGGCAACGAAGCCATCTCGACGTGTCAGTGACGTCATCGTCGCCATATGTTGCTCTTCATCTTATATTTACAGCGATGACTCTTACCGTCAACATCCGAACATCTACAGATCAGATCTTGATGGGATTATCACAAATCCTTCCATCAGGATGCCTGGAGTCCGGATGCAACTCTAAAGATTGTAAGCAACATCCACAGATCGCGTCATCTTCATCTTCTTCTTCCTCAGATGACCCACTCAACGCGTTCATCTTCGACTCCCCTGAAGACACTCATCATCGTTTCAAGCGACAAAACGGTGCTATGACGTCATAACTTCGCGCACTTACTAATCACGCAACATCCACAGCGGTCCTGACGGTTGATTCGATCAATAAAGTGATGTTGGACTCACATCGTGCAGTTAACAACGCAATCAACAACACCATCGCGCGATTCAACGATCGGTTAGTGACGTCATGAAATCGTGAATAAGTGATGAAGTCATCATCGCCACTGTAGACGTCATCGACAAACAGCGGGCGACTTATTGGCGTTAATGCGCTTTCCAACTACGCGCGAAGGGGTTGATATGGCAAAAGCAGCGGAAGTTTTCGACGTTTCACTTCGCGTCATCGAATGTTGCGTTCGACGATCGCGTCGCTTCTCAAATCCTATTGGTGAGTGATGACGTCATCACTGATGATTGACGTGACGCCTTACAGACTTTGAAGAACCGCGCGACGATGACGATGTGACGTCATTGATTGGACCGGAAGTAATCGAGTTGGTCGCGAACTTATCAGGATGTTCGATGAATCGAGTTCAACCAAACTGCTCCCAAGACTTCTGTTATCATCGCAAGTCCGTCACACTTCACTGAGCACGCTTCGTGACTGACTGATGACGTCACTATGACAGATATCGAAGTATGGATGGAACTTGTAACAATCTTCAGCATCCAATGTGGGGAGCGTCCCTAACTCCTTTTCATCGCATCCTTCAGCCCATCTACGAAAATGGCTTCAATTCACCACTGGCCTGGGACCCAACCAAACGGTGAGTGATGACGTCATCGTTGACCGCGTTGACGAGAAACTTGGGCAGCTATAATGAACATCCTCTGCCTTCACCGAGGACTATTTCGTTCGGAGTTTTGATGTCAGGTGGAGAAATGGGCCGCGAACCGCGTCCTGACAACCGTTTTACTCACATGGTGATGCAGTGGGGACAGTTTATCGACCATGATCTTGATTTCACGACGATGGCGCCATCTATTCAGCGATTTTCCGATGGATTAGCTTGCAAAGACAGCTGTGATCGCGAAGCTCCGTGTTTCCCGATTAATGGTTAGTTGTGACGTCATAGAAGCCATTTGTTCACTGATCGAGATTTTTTAGTGGATGCTGATGATCCACGTCATGGTCGCTTTCATCACCATCATCATCACCGTAACCATGGTGACAAGAGCTGTATGGAGTTCACAAGATCAAGCGCTGTTTGTGGATCAGGAATTACTTCCGTATTTTTCAACATTCTTTCACGAAGAGAACAAATCAACCAGGTGAGATACCGATGACGTCATTAGGATCGAAATCGCGATTTTAAATCGGGATTTTCTTCTTTGCAAATGTCAGATTTTTTTTCGGGGTCTTTTGGGACAGTTTGTTGTAAAAACTATTAGAATTTTTCGACTTTTACTCAAATTAGAATCCAAGTTAATGTGTCACCATAGAGCTTATCTAGGACAAGGAAAGTCCCTGAACCGTGCCACCGAGCAGTGGATCGAAAGAATACTTCCAGACAGCAAGATCTGGCTAAATGTTAGCCCTGGTCGGCAACTCATCTAGGACAGGGAAAGTCTAAAATAAAGCCCACAATCCAATGACTTCAATGTCACTGTCCAATGTCACTGGGTCGTTTCATCAAAAAGTAGAGATGGTTCAGCGCACGCTACTGTCCACTTTCATGAACGCAAATGCGTCAAAGTAATTGGGTCGATAGAGTGTTTGATCTTTTACACTGCTTAGTTCAAAAATATACTTTGGTTTTGGACTGAAGATAGTACTAAGGACTTATTTTTGTTAAAAAGAACCTCAATTTAATGTTTTAGATGAAGACAAGCTGTTAGATTTAATAAATTTGTTAATAGTGAATACGTAGATGGTTAGTTTAAAGTTTTTTGCAGTTAAAAGTAATTTATGAAGATACACAAGGCCGTTTGTACCAACCCGACAGATATTAAAACCTTGAAATGGATTTATATTTCTTTTTACAACTTATAATTTTAAGAAATTCTTGGTGAAAAACTCGTGATGTGATACAAAAAACGTCTTTGTCTGTGAATCTGATGCTAATGTCTTCTGTTTACTACTGTTTGTATATAGTCAATGTAAAAAAAATATCTTTAAATTGGTCGGTGACTTTAAAAAGAAATTGTTTTCAGCTTTTTTTCATTTTGTAAACAAATTATTTGAGAAAGTTTTTTTGAAATAACTATTTGGTGTTTAACTTCAATTTTGTTCCAGTTTTGTTTCACTCACCACAAACTATCTGTTTGTAGCTTGGTATTAAGTCATCTAAACATTTTTAGATAATTACATAATCTATAATTGCAGCTATCAGTTTAAACTTCTATTTAACAAAACTATAAACTAAAAATTCAATCAAGAAAGTTTTTACGAAATTTAAAATCATTCAAATAGTTTAAAAACATTTTAAAATTGAAGTTTTTGTTTATCAAAAACAACTTTAATCAAATTTGATGATGTCATCATTGTAGAACAAGATGTCATTTACTTAAATAAATCCATCTAATATGTTGTCATGACAACTAACTCAATTTGATGTTATCGAATATGGCGTTTTCTTAAATTTGTCATTTAAATAAGATGTTCTTATTGCGAAATAAATTTGGTTTTCATTATTTTAATTTCATGTGTTGATGACTTCATTCATATTAGGATAAATATTCTTCCAATTTTTACTAAATTTTTAAACTTTTGATAAGAATTTTCTTGAGGGGCATACACGCTACAATCAGAGTTCTTCAACTACCCGCAACTACCTCTTCAAGAGACTCTTCACTAACAAACCAAGATTTGTCTGTAAGAAAGGTTTCTTCGACTTTTTTAGGAACATAGGTCATGGTGCTGAGTATCTCAGCTGGCTTTTATCATATTTGCTTTCACTTGAGGAGTTTCTGGCTTACAAACTAAAGTTCTTATTTAACTTGCTAATGATTGAAGACAATGAAAAAGTAATTAATGAGCAGATTACCTCTTACATGGATGGATCTAATATCTATGGAAGCAGTGAACACGAAGCTAATAATCTAAGAGATCTTTCAAATGAAGAAGGACTTTTAAAAGAAGGTCAATCCTTAGAAGTTGGCCAAAAACCTCTTTTACCCTACAATTTTTATAGTGATCTGGGACCAGGTGATTAGTTTTTGTCTAATGAAGTTGAAGTATTTCAAGTGGTTTTAATTCCATTATTATCTACGTTAGTAACTTGCTCCTAACTAATCATCTCTCTACTCTAGAAGCGACAGTAATAAGACCGGTGGCCCCTATTGAATGTCGTAGAGGTGACAGCGAGACAGACCGGCAACGAAGTGTCCCTTGTTTCCTGGCTGGTGACCTTCGGTGTAATGAACAGGTGAGGGACCTATTTGTTTGGCTGAGTTGATTTTTTTACATCATGTTTTTTGTTTTGTCGAATTTTTTAAGCAATCGAAAACTATTTAAAGGTTTGAGTTATTTATGTCGAGAAATATATTTTACGAAAACATGTTTTTATGAGATCATAACACGTTGGCAAAGAAGTATGAAAACAAGATGATTTGTTGTTCAAAAATGTGATCGTGTCATACACATTGTGGTTTAATCCAAACTATTTGCAACAAATGTTTTTTGGATTTTGTAGGTTGCCTTGACAACTATGCACACTATATGGATGAGAGAGCATAATAGAATCGCGCGTTACATCAGGAAGATCAACCCACATTGGGATGGAGACACGATATACTCCGAATCTCGAAAGATTATTGGAGCACAGCTCCAGCACATTACATATGAGGTCGAAAATGATTTTTATAATTTTAATTTATTTAAGAAACTTAAAAAAATGTTTTTAAATCAACTTTATGGTTTTAATTTAAAAAAAAATGTTTTAATTTCGATTTATTTCTTTGAAATTAATTCTATTTTTTTATGAAATTAAACCTTAAAAATTTCAGCATTTCTTACCAAAGCTTCTGGGTAACTTTATGAAGCTTATAGGGCCGTATCGTGGTTACAATCCTAATCAACCTGCTTCAGTTGTAAATGTTTTTGCTACAGCTGCTTACCGTTTCGGCCATACGATGATAAACCCAGTTTTGTACAGGTGAAAAATATGTTTTTAAAGAAATAATTACTTATCATGAAATAGTTAGGAAACTTTGAAATAGTATAAATAAATACAGCTGTGAAGAATTTTATTTCCTTATTTCGTTCAGTGGACACTAAATATAAGAAATTATAATTATATTTACTTCAAAATAAGCAAGAAGTTGTACAGACTCGATATTCAATGTCTTGAATTTTTACCTATATAACTAGATACTCGTTTAATCTTTTTAACCAAACCACATTCCCATGACTTTTTTTAGGAGTTTTCACGTTAATGTTTTATTGTATGTTTTCAAGAAGTAAACATTTTATGACCCATTAAGAATTCTACAGAATAAATTTTATCTTATATCTATTAGCCCAGAAGCTTTTAAAGTCGACAAACAGAAGCGATTTGTTTTCCAAATACGTTCAGGGTTTGAATTAGTTTTTCAGATAAGTATTTTTATATGGGTTTGTGTTTGCAGTTTATTTCTACAGATTAAGAGTGGTTTGGTCTTAACTGTTCAAAGGTTTACCTAACACCAAAATTTTTAACACATTGTCATTTATTAAATTCAGCGGCGTTTGAATAGTTGTGAAAATTAGACAAATGCAGTCAAGCGTATCATAAGTTTGAGGGCATATCGTTTCAGTATTTAAGCAAAACTGAATATGTAACTCAATCCTCAAAACCGAGATGGAAACTTATAAATTTTATTCTACAGATTGAATGAAACCTGGCAGGAACATACAAATGGTCACCTACAACTACACCAAGCTTTTTTCGCACCTTTTAGAATTGTTCATGAGGGTGGAATCGACCCGTTGATTAGAGGGCTTATTGCTAAACCGATGAAAGTAAACATTTTCGGCTTGATGGTGATGCAATCACGTGACTTTTAATGAATATGCAAATGAGTAGGCGCGTGATACTGATTCGAGTATGAATGCGGAGCTAATTGAGCGATTATTCGCGCTGGCAGAGAGTGTGGCCCTTGATCTTGGGGCACTAAATGTGCAACGGGGTCGTGATCATGCTCTTCCTTTCTATAACGCTTGGAGAGAGTTCTGCAATTTAACAGTTGCTGAAAGATTTGAAGATCTCTCAAATGAGATCAAAAGTCCCGAAGTAAGGCGAGATCATAAAGATCAACCTCAACCAGAAAAGATTAAAATCTTTGGATGCAGGTGAGAAAGAAGCTGGAAGAGCTGTACAAGACTCCTCATAACATTGATCCTTTTGTTGGGATGATTGTTGAAGACATCATCCCATCATCTCGGCTCGGACCTACTCTTGGATGTCTTCTCAGTGAGCAATTCCGCCGGTCACGTGACGGAGATCGCTTTTGGTGAGTTCTCGCTGATGACGTCATCATACTTGACTGATGACGTCACAGGTACGAGAATCCAGGGATCTTCAGCCCACAGCAGCTGACGTCATTACGTCAATCATCTCTTGCTCGAGTGATCTGTGATAACAGTGATGACATCATCACGATTCCGCGAGACGTTTTTCTTCTTCAACCAACCACCGACTTTGTTGATTGTGATGAGATCCCTTCAGTCGATTTATCAGCTTGGGTCGATTGTCGAGGGGCTTGTGGAGACCCTGAAGATACCGTCCCTGACCCACAAACTTTATCAGGTAAATGAAGTTGATGCGGATCGCTTTATGACGCGTAACAACATCGTTCAGGTCACGTGAGAAGTGTTTCGAGAAAGCGACGCGAAGCTGAAGAGACAGAAGAAGAGGAAAGTGATGCGGATCCCATGAAAGAAGTCCTTGCAGCAATTCAACAACTCACCTCCAAGATTTCGAAGCTGCAGAAAGATTTTCATCATTTACAAGATCAAGTAAATGAAAAGAACTAATCTTTGGATGTTGATCTTTCGATGTTGATCTTCCGATGTTGATCTTTGGATGTTGATCTTTTGCTGGTGGCCTTCTGAAAAATTTACCATTTTTATTATAGTGTCAAAACATAATATTTTATTACTTGTTAGTCACGTGACTTATCGATCACGTGACGCTCACAGCTGATATTTAATATTCGACCTTCAAGCAGCAAACATCAAATTCTTATTTTATCTTAAAACCTGCCGAAGATTTTTCTTCTTGTAAGCTCAACTACACCATCTAGCGGAATATCACAACTCTTATGTTTTGTGTTTTTATCATTTTTGTTTTGTGTGTTTATTTTTCTCTTTTTACTGTTTGTCC
This sequence comes from Pegea sp. RAD2-039, assembly GCA_034620365.1. Taxonomy (NCBI): domain Eukaryota; kingdom Metazoa; phylum Chordata; class Thaliacea; order Salpida; family Salpidae; genus Pegea; species Pegea sp. RAD2-039. Next base: position 525,319 of record JAQGEQ010000357.1, read on the forward strand.
CACTATCAATTTTTCTCCATATTTTGTCAGCATAAAAGCCACTTGATAAACTATTTTGATATAATGTAGTTCCAATCAATCTATTTTGAAATCTCTGTTTAGTTTAACTAAATTTTTGTTTTTGTTTTCAAATAAAATATCGAATAGTCTGTTGCTGCTTTATTTAAGATTGCTTAAAGATATTCTGTGACTTTTAAGCTGAAGTGATAAATGAAAGAGCTTTTCTTGGTGCTCTCATTAAAAAATTAAAAGTTTAGCTAATTATTAATCAGTTTGAAATGCTCGTTGTCGTTTTTGTGTTTTCAGCTTATTCATAAACGAAAAGTTATGATTTATAAAAGGCATCGAAATATTTGAAATATAATAAAGTTATATCAAATATTAAAGAATATTAAATGTTTATAGAAACATTATATTTCAGTTGAATTCAGATAAACGCGTTTTATACATTTTTATAAAGTTATTTTTAGAGTTTAACTTATATTAATATAAATTAACATTGTTAACTAGTTAATTTCTTTGTTATTTTAACTAATTAATTTTAACTCAAATCAGAATTTATTGATGAGACTTTTTTATTTTACTTAATACACCTAAAACTAGATTTTCAAGAATCGTTTTTTTTTTATATTTAAATTATTTAATATCAGATTAAAAGTAATAATTTTAAATCTAAGATTTTAATCATGTTTAAAATAGAAATTTTCTGTAAATATTTTCAATTAAATAATTTTACTCTTACATTTGTATATGATATTTGAACTTACGTTTTATATTTTGAAGGGTAAACTTAAAGTTAGTTAAAATGCTTCAGTTAATAAATAATATTTTAAAAAAAATAATTCACTACCTTTTACATTCTATACTACTTAAATTACTTTAAAATTTTTACCACCAAATCTTTAAAACAATTATATTTATTGTAAATAAAAAAATAATTAAAAAAATATCTATCACAGTATTTGTAAGCATATGCTAATTTTATAACTTGGTAAATTTATGTTTGCTGTCAAAGCTTCTTTTATAATCAAATATTTAATTCAGATTTACTAATATATTAAATGAATACTTTTTATTTAAAGGTTTTTATTACTCAATTTAGAAATTAATCATCTGTATAATTTTTATTATAAACAAAAAAAAATCAAAAAGAATTTTAATGAAATTTAGAGATAAATTTATCTGCTAACTTATAAAGTAAATAAACCATAACTATTGATAAACTTTTAATATTGTAAATTATAATATGAACACACAAGTTTGATATTTATTTATCGTACATCTAAATACACAAGGCAATTATTTTACCAATTTTGTTCTGTCGTCTTTGCAGCGTTAATAAGTCAAAGTAATAGTGAATTAAAGGTCATAGGTACATTACTAAATTATTTGTATTATTACTTAAGATCTATTTAATGATAGAATTAAAGAAGCTGCTTGCCAATCAACATCCGGTTGTCTTTACAGTATTGTTTTTTTTCATTTTGAAGTTTCTGTTTAGAAATCCTACACAAATTTTGAACTTATACTACATGCGGTCAATTTTGAATTTGTTTATGTTTGCTAAATGTAAATGTTTGATAGAAAAAATCCTTTTTTTAAGGGAAATATTATACTGGCGTAAGTACAAACTTTCTTTTCAGTAAATTCAGGAAAGAACTAATAAACATTAAAATGAATGAGAGAAATTTATTAGAAAGAACCTTTGAATAAAATTAATAACCAAAAACTTTATTTTTTTTAAAGATTTCTTTTTTTCTGGTTTTTGATTCAAGTAAAATCCAAATTAAAAAGTTAAAAGTAGAAATTCAAGATTTATTTAGTTTCGGTTATTAACTAAATTAACTGTTTTGTTTTACTATAAAAGTTTAGTTTCTATACAGAAAGCAGTTTTTTTTTGTTTAAAGTTGATGAAACTTTAAAACTTTCCTGAATGCTTCCTTTAAAAAGTGAAACTTATTTCCTTATACTTAGAACAAAAGATTTCAGATGAAAGTAATTTTTTACATCATCAGAACAGTTGATTTTATGCAAATTTTAATGTTTTAAGCTAGACATAAGACTAGTAATTCTTCCAGTGAATAAATTTGAACTTTTAAGTGTTTTCAAGTAGGATCTTTATTGACAAATTTATAATATTTCCACAATCTTTTAAAGTTCTTTAAGTTTTGCAATTATTTGTTTAATTTTTTCTTAAATTAATAACCTTAAAAATTTCAACTAATATCGTTGAACAGTATAAAATAAGATTTAGTGTTCTTAAAAGATCACTAAATCTTTACACATGAGTTGTATTTAGATAAACAGTTGTTCAGTTTTGTCTCAAAGCAAAACCCCTTTTTTCTAATAGTTTAAGACCTTTTCAATAATACTTTACATCTATTAATTTACTTAAAGTAGTAAACAAAAAAAATGCTAATATAAATAATTAAAATAATATAAACAAAATAATAAGTTATTAATAATCTAGTGATCAATCTTTGCCACGAGACTATGATAGATTTTATTGAGCGTTAATAAGTAATAGTGAATTAAAGGTCATAGGTAAATTAGTAAACTGTTTGTATTAACACTTAAGATCTATTATATGATAGAATTAAAGAAGCTGCTTGCCAATCAACATCCGGTTGTCTTTGCAGTATTGTTTTTTTCATTTTGAAATTTCTGTTTAGAAATCCTGCAAAAATTTTGAACTTATACTACATGCGGTAAATTTTGAATTTTTTTATGTTTGCTAAATGTATTGTAAAGTCTGATAATAAAAATTCTTTTTCTATGGGAAATGTTATGCTGGAAACAAACCAGGAAATTTGAGAGACGAAAAAATTTTAAGGCTGTTGTAAGGGTTTGGTTAGAAAGTGATGTAGCAGGTAACATTCGACAGTGTAGGTAGCTAGAAAAGAGACTAGGATGAGTTCTTAGTTCATTTGAATATCAAGACTTTGTGCAGTATTGTTAATAGCGTTATCTTTTATATTTCAGTTTTTTGAATTTTCATCATTATTATCTAGAATTAATACTGCTGTAAAATTATTTATGTGTCATCTTTAAAAAATATGTAAGCTTACCTTATAAAAAGATAGATAAATAAATGTTGCTAGATAATGTTAAAAGATAAAAAGGTTGATTTACAAAATACTAGAGTTGATATTTATAGCCAAATATTCATTCAACTAAAATCTATTTTTTTCTAAAGATGAATCCATTTAAAGGTTTTTCTACAAATCTATAAATTGCTAAAAACAAAATATTTACAACTCTGAAAAAAAAATTTTGGAATTTTATTCTGATTTAATTCTAATAGCTTAAAAGATAAAACCTTTCAAATATAAATTTTTGAATTATTTAAAGGTAAATAATTTAAAAAAAGAAATATATTTATTAGTAATAAACTTACATTATTTTTTTTTCAAAAATAGTTACTTAAGCACGAAACAAATTATTTTAAATTGAATTACAAAATTTTCTACAGAAAAAAAAACATCAAAAAAAGCAAATGGGAAGTAGAAGTTTCTTAAAAAACAAATTAGGGTTGAAAATTTTTCTATTACTTCTAACAACACTTGTTTGTTGGTCACTAGTAACCAATTATGAGCTAGTCAGTGAAATAAGAAATCTAATGAAGTATGGACTATCTGAAAACAAATTAATAAAACTAATTTATAGTTATTTGAAGAACAAAAGACCTCAAGTAAGTCAAAACTCTATAAATTGCTAAAAACTAATTTCATATTTTCTTTAGAAAGGAATCATTTTATATTGGGAAATACCCTTTCAAGACTACAGAGCAATTCCAAAATCAATTGATGAAAGTTGTGGAAGTTGTATTGTTTCAACTAATCGATCATTAGTAAGTAGAAAAAGAGTTAATTTTCGTTTTTGAAGAGTTTATTTTATTTACAGGTCACTAGTAATAAAACATCAGCTGTTATTTTCCATTTCAACGAACTACGTAAAGATAGAATGCCGAAAAAACGGTAATTGATATTAAATGTTAATATTTTGAATATTATAATTAGTTTAATAACTCTATTTTAATAAAAAAAAAGTAATTTTTTGCTTGTAAAAATTGAAATTTTCTTACTAATCAACAATTACTAAAAAGTAAGTAAGATATATTTTCTTTATAGGAACTTACAGCATCTTTATGTTTTCTACTCAATGGAATCACCACCAGCTCTTAAGTTACGGGGAATGAATTTAAAAGAATATGACAACATCTTCAATCTCACTATGACTTACAGGTTAATACTTTAAATTTAAAGTTGTTTTTTTTCATTTTTAATCAAAAAAGTAAACTACTTTCTACCTGTTTTGAAATCTTTATAGATATATCTTAATTAGCAAACTTTTTAAAAATATTTTTTTAGAAGAGATTCTGATGTGTATTGGCCTTATGGAAAGATGTCAGATGTATTGGAAGAACTTCAAACAAAATACAATCATACAAATGATGTTGGAATTGATGAATTGATGAAATCTAAGACAGAATTTGCTTTATGGATTGTTTCAAATTGTGGTATTACTAAAGGGGCAAGAATTCGCTTAAAAATAACAGAAGAATTAATTGCATCAGGTCTGGGAGGTAAGCTTGATCGAAGAGGAGGATGTTTTCCTGGTCATCCAGTATCCCGACAAGCACAAAATGACTTTATTAAAAAATATAAGTTCTATCTGGCTTTTGAAAATGGTTATCATTGTCGAGATTATATAACTGAAAAGCTCTTTAGAAATGGATTTCTATCTAACACCTTACCTGTTGTTTGGGGGGCTAAGAAATCCGACTATGAAGCAGTTATTCCTCCTAAAAGTTGTATATTTGTGGATGATTTTAAAACAATTAAAGAGTTAGCCGATTATTTACTTTATTTGGATAAAAATGATGCAGCTTATCGTGAATATTTCCAATGGAGGAAAATGGAAGTGAGTGAAATGCCAGGATTTGGACAAGTCACTGAGCTTTGTAAATTATGTCAAATTATTAATAGACTTGATTCAAATCAAGTGATGGAAAATAGAGACAAGACCTATACTATAAGTAGCTTGAGTGATTGGTATTTCAAAACAGAAGATAAAGAATGTGATTAAAGTCAAACAGAAATATATCATTATTTAGAAACTTAAATAAAATCTTGAAAACTAAAGTCTATTAAGACCTTTTTGTACTTAAAATTTTTGTGCTTAATTGATTTTACTTAAACGCGTTTAATAAAATAGGTTTGGTCAAAAAGTGCAATTTTAAACTAAATTTACAATATCTAAAAGGAACTCAAACTAGTTTTATCTAAAGTTATAAAGTAAAAGTTAATATGAGAAATTAATCTATGTAACTTTTCAAATGATTTTGTTGAACTGTAGAAGCTACTTAATTAGAAATTATACTGAGAGTTAAAAACTTAAACGGAAAGCTTAAACTTGATTTAAAAACAAGTTGACTTGCATATGAAACTTTGTTATATTATCTTTAACTTCGCATTTTTTCCCTATTATTTAAATTATAAACCTGTTTCAAATAAGACGAGGTATCTATAAAATTTAAAAATTAATTTCAAACATAAAATCTATATTTTATTTAAAATTAATGATGAATACTTGCACAGTAACCCTTATATTGCAAAGTACAAAATGTATTTATAGAACCAAGTTGTAGCAAGCTACAAATATTTAGTAACAACCCAGGCGGTAATCTAAAGTTTCAAACTGCTTGTACAACAAAAAGAAGCCAACTAGAATAATAAGATAAGCAGATAGGGTCGAGTTGAAAACTCTAAAAAGCTATTTTAGATGTAGTAAACCGGGTTTTAAAGATAATTTAATTTCTATTACTGAAAATTTTTTATAGTTAATCACATTCTTTATCTTCTGTTTTAAAATACCAATCACTCAAGCTACTTATAGTATAGGTCTTGTCTCTATTTTCCATCACTTGATTTGAATCAAGTCTATTAATAATTTGACATAATTTACAAAGCTCAGTGACTTGTCCAAATCCTGGCATTTCACTCACTTCCATTTTCCTCCATTGGAAATATTCACGATAAGCTGCATCATTTTTATCCAAATAAAGTAAATAATCGGCTAAATCTTTAATTGTTTTAAAATCATCCACAAATATACAACTTTTAGGAGGAATAACTGCTTCATAGTCGGATTTCTTAGCCCCCCAAACAACAGGTAAGGTGTTAGATAGAAATCCATTTCTAAAGAGCTTTTCAGTTATATAATCTCGACAATGATAACCATTTTCAAAAGCAAGATAGAACTTATACTTTTTAATAAAGTCATTTTGTGCTTGTCGGGATACTGGATGACCAGGAAAACATCCTCCTCTTCGATCAAGCTTACCTCCCAGACCTGATGCAATTAATTCTTCTGTTATATTGAAACGAGTTTTTGATCCTTTAGTAATACCACAATTTGAAACAATCCATAAAGCAAATTCTGTCTTAGATTTCATCAATTCATCAATTCCAACATCATTTGTATGATTGTATTTCATTTGAAGTTCTTCCAATACATCTGACATCTTTCCATAAGGCCGATAAAGATCAGAATCTTTCCTATAAAAATATTTTTACAAAGTTTGCTAATTAAGATATATCTATAAAGATTTCAAAACAGGTAGAAAGTAGTTTACTTTTTTGATTAAAAATGAAAAAAAACAACTTTAAATTTAAAGTATTAACCTGTAAGTCATAGTGAGATTGAAGAAGTTGTCATATTCTTTTAAATTCATTCCCCGTAACTTAAGAGCTGGTGGTGATTCCATTGAGTAGAAAACATAAAGATGCTGTAAGTTCCTATAAAGAAAATATATCTTACTTACTTTTTAGTAATTGTTGATTAGTAAGAAAATTTCAATTTTTACAAGCAAAAAATTACTTTTTTTTATTAAAATAGAGTTATTAAACTAATTCTAATATTCAAAATATTAACATTTAATATCAATTACCGTTTTTTCGGCATTCTATCTTTACGTAGTTCGTTGAAATGGAAAATAACAGCTGATGTTTTATTACTAGTGATCTGTAAATAAAATAAACTCTTCAAAAACGAAAATTAACTTTTTTTCTACTTACTAATGATCGATTAGTTGAAACAATACAACTTCCACAGTTTTCATCAATTGATTTTGGAATCATTTTAACACTTCCAAATGGTTTGAACCAATATAAAATGATTCTTTTCTAGATTAAGAGCTTAATAATATTTTAGTGGATAAAATCTTTGAAAAATGTTTACTTACATTTTTATTTAATGAGGGTTTAGATACCAGTATTTGATTGAATGCTGTGGATAAAGTTTTCTTCTTTTCATTCTGTTTAGTAATTTGTGTTGAAAATCTTACAACAGTTTGTACCTCTTGATAATGTTTGTCAAGATTTAACATCAGGTTTTACCATTTAAACTTAGCTTACTTCTTTATCCTTTCTTTCATCTAATGTTGTTACGGTTTCTAACGAGTCTTCAACATTTTTTATGTCTTTTACATCTCCAATAAGATGATAGTTTATTAGTAATGATAAACAAAATAAAACTGTTATTAATACAAACATAAATAAATTCCGTTTAAATTTATATTCAAAGATATATTTGATGTTCATTTAAACGATTTTTCTGCTAAAATTCAGCTTAAAGAATATTTTTCCTGTTTAAAAGAGAAAATTTTACTATTTTAAGTACTTATTGCTACTCGAAGGTTGTTGAAAATGTTGTACAGTCAAAACAGAAATAAAAAAATATAAATATGCTGCTGGTAACTAAACACTAATATAAGGAATGTCTTGAAAGTCTAAACAAAGTTGCTTTTGACGCCAAATTTAATCTTGATTTTTATCATTGATAATTTTTTATTTTATGACCGAATTGTTTAGAGGCGGCAAAAACTACTTAAGTTAATTTTCAACTGTTTGAAATTGAAGCAAAATATAATTTTGTCTTTAGAACCACAAAATCTGTTTGCAAACTTAAACTGATTAAGATTAGACGCAACTGTGATAAGACTAACAAGTCCTTTAGAATAAAAAGTAATTCATTTTATCTACATCACCTTTGAACTCATTAATAAATATATAGAAATTTGATATACTTCAAAATATCTGATGGCTTTTATATTATGTTCAATAAAAGTTATGTAACTTATGGAGCAGCTTCTTTTCCTTTTGAGGAGTTATTCACGGATAAACTAAATAAGCCATTCTTCTAATCAAGCTGGGAAATGTGGTTCTTTCTCCGGATAAATAGTTCAATTTCTGAAATAACTGAATGAAGTATTTTATAGAACATCACCAGGTCAGCATTAATAATATCAAAACTTGAGATCTAATCTATCAAAATGAGAAGTTTGGGTGAGTTTAGCATGTCCTTAGCAATAAGGTGTTCTCAGTGCAAATTGTAAAGAAATTCTATCACTAGATCAAGATTAGCTTGATCATACCTCTTAAAACGAGTCTTTGATTATGTCCCATAATATAATAAAAACCATCAGCTACAACTGTAAAAAGCTTTGATGGCTTCAGTTTTGTTTCTAAAACAGTATTTTAAAATTCACTGAATGTATATGTTCTGTTTGTTGCAAAAAGGAAAATTATTCACAAATGGCTTAGTCTTCCCTAAAAAAAGCAAATTTTTCTTCTTTAAAATTTTTAAACAATTTCTTCATCATTTTTTTAACTCTTAAAAAAGCTGGTCTGTTTGGTCATAGGTTATTTGTTTAATGCATCTTGATTAAATCAGTCCTAACTTTATGACTCACTTTGTAAGATGTTTTAGTAATTTTTGTTGATTAATTAAACTTAAACACACTAGTTCGTTTATTGTGATCTGAATTGGAAAGTAGAATACATTATAAAGAGTTTTTTATAACAGTTAACTAGAAAAGTTAGTAATAGTATACAGTTTACTAATAGTAAAATAATTTTAAATAAGTTTTGTTAAGTTCTTTAAACCAAGAAACAAAACTAGTATAAGTATTTATTTAAAATAAAAATAAATATTTCTTTATGATGACACAATAGTTGACAATATGAAAACTTATTTTTGTGTTTTGCTGGTCTTTTTTTGTTTTTAATCTAAATAAACTTGATCATTTTTGTAAACTTTCTTGACATCATAACAACAAATTAAAATTATTTATTGTTATAAATTGCTGATAAAAAACTTTTATAATTAAGCTGGAACAGTAACTTTGAATACTAGAATTAATTATCATTTATGAAAACAAGCTTTGATATCTTGTTGGAAATAAACATTCATTTCTTACTTTCTTAATAAAAATTGACTTCTTCGTAAAACTCTTTGATGCCAGCAGACTGGACTTACTCTAAATTATCAAATAGTGAATCAGAAGACAATTTATTCTTTCCTTTACAAAAAAAAAACTATATTAAATTTTAGTAAAATTAGTAAGATTCACTTTAAACTTTTGAAACACTTGTTAAGAACTACACAAAAGATATAAAAAACCGCAGACTTTTCTTCTATTTCACATATATTTATAGAACTGAGAAACAAGTTTAAAATCTTAAAATGTTACACTAAAAAATTATAAATTCTAACTCACAGAAACTGATAGAACACATCATTTGAATTATGTGTTTATAATATTCATTTATTATTAGTAGTTATTCAATAAACACATGGCTGTAAATAGCAAATTATTTTATAGATAATACTTTTTATTAAAATTTTAAAACAAATTATGAATTAGGCTTAGCAATTGTTTTAATTAAATTATTTTGATACAAGGTAATCGACTAAATTATTTCCAGTTTAATATAGAATTTCAAGCTAAAGTATGGTTACTATGTCTAAACTATCCGTTAAAATGTTTCCTAACTCTTTTTTAATTATTAATAAAAAGCTCTAAGGTCAAATTAGGCTTCACACCTAAAAATATTTGCTTTTTCTTTAATTTAGATAGTAAATAAAAAAACAAAAATTACTTTCAAAATAATTTAAACAAAAAAAAATATGTGCCAGGGCAGAAATTATGGATCTCTAGCTGTTGCTAATGCAGCACGATCCCACTCTCCACAACACCAAGGTTATGCAGCGGAACAGAAGGACTGATGCAGCTACGCCCAGCTGGCGTCGCAGAAGTTGCTAACCCACATTGAACACGACGACGAACTACCTACGAGGCTCCAACTCCGGCTTTAAATTCAGAGTTTTGCATCTCCTAGAAGTGTTACCATTTCATCAGAGTCACAGGGCCCTTCTACCCGTGTCTTTTATATAGACTTTTCCTTGTCACTAATATGTTTTCACCTGGGATCGAACCCCGAACTCCCCTGCTTGGTAGGCAGATATGGTAACCATTTCGCCACACAGATGAACAAATTGGACAAGTGGTATAGATAAAACTGTTTATTAAATATACTTATATAAATACTCAAATAATTGCTTCAGAGAAACTTCACTTAACAAATTCTAACTTTTTTTTTAAATCACTACCAGACTGAAATTATTGAACCCTTTTGGAAGAGAACATACTATATAACAAATAATAATGTAATTTGTTTAAATAATAATTACTATATCAAATACTTTTGAATTACTTTATAGTTAGGGTTAATACTTTTGATATACTGCTTTAGTTGTCATTACATCTTAATTAACCAAGAATATTCTATTAAAATGGAAAAACTTTCAGGTTTGTTATTGACAGTTCAAGCCAAATTTGTTCCATCAAAAGTTATCTTATTTATATGGCTTCTGTGAGACTATTGGAAAACGTTAATAAAAAAAAATTAATTCCATTATAATAAGATTCACCAATTTAACTAATTAGCCATTTAAAAATCTTATTTGGGATAAATAACCTCATTATTATTCAATTACCAATGTGAAAAAAACTGTTTAAATATTTTATTCTATAAAAGAATTCTATTATAAGATTTTGTTATCAAATAAATTATTATTTGTTATATTATATACAAATAAAGCTGTATTTCATTTTCAGTCAAATTAGAAAAGCGACAATTTCTTTTGCTTTCAAGCTCCTTGAAAATGCTTTGTTTGCAGATTTTGTTCACTTTCATAGCTTGAACTTTGATTAATATTTATTGAATTTTTGAATTACTTCAAATATTATAAAAAAAACTTTGTTTTTTATAAGATCTATTGTTTACGTTTTAGAAAATTTTTTTCCTCATATTAAGGTTATTTTATAATAAAAATTATAATTTGTATTATAACTGGTTGTAAAACTGAAAATAATTTAAAAAAATTAGTTTAATTTTATGGAAAATATTTTATTCTTCAAATTTCAAAAGTTTACTAGAAAAATTTCAAAATCCATTTTAATTTATGTGAAATCAGAAAAAGCTATAATAATTAAAACAATTGTTGATATAAATTACTTTAAAGTTGCAAAATTCTTGTTAGTAACTTTACTAATTATTTGCTGAAAGATTCTTTTTTATTTGAATAATTTTCTTCTGATTTTATTACTTTTATTCTATGTTTAAATTTTTTATATTTTAATCAATTTTTTTTTGGCTATGATAAAAGAATTAATTTTTTATGCAATAAATGATCTTATACTGATCTAACATTTACTAGATAAAGTTAATTAGCTTATTGATATTTTTCAACATAGCTTATTTATAAATATATAAATTATTTTATTAATCAAAATTTATTATGAAATTTTTTAGATTCTAAATTGACTCAGCTAATATTTTCAAATTTTACAGTTCATCTTTATTGGAAATTAAAATATTATAGTTATGAATACTAAAGTTTATTTTCTAGTTCTTTCTACCTTTCTTCTTTCAATCAATGCAATGAAAGTTCAATTTAAGGACTGTGGATCACAAGTTGGAGTAATTAACTCAGTATCAGTGGAACCCTGTTTTTCACAACCTTGTCAACTACATAGAGGGCAGAATTATTCCATCATTGTTGATTTTACAAGTTCTGAAACAGCTTCTGTTCTTCATGCTGAAGTTTATGCTAAAGTAATGGGTATTAAAGTCAGATTTCCACTCCCTAACTCAAATGGATGTGTCAATAGTAATTTATCTTGCCCAATTAAATCAGGTGAAAGTTATATATATAAATCTACTCTTCCTATTTCTTCTATGTATCCATCTGTTGGTGCTCTTGTTGAATGGAGTCTTTATGACCATGTAAATGGTGGCAACAAGTTGTTTTGTATGATGGTATTTATTAAAGTTGGTTAATAGTTGTCTGTTTTTTTCTTCTTGTTGACTTCTTTCTGTAACTTTTATGTTTTTAAATATTTAAATCATATTAATATATTTTATTGTGTTTAATATACACTTTATCTTCATTACACTCAAACGATGGTGCAATAATTGATTTTGTTTAATGAGTTTTCTTGAATTATTCTTAATATTTTTCATAATCTTAAAATAAAGATTTAATTCTTATCTAATAGATTATTATCATTTTTTTATTGTAATACATTTTAAAAGAGAGTTTTCTAATTACCATTTAAAAACTTAATAATAAAGTTTCTACTAATGATGTAATAGAGTGATATTTATAATATTTATTATGTGTTTATTATGTTTAAATTATATATTGTAACACTTGAAATAAATATTTAGAATAAACGAAATATAACAGTAAACCAAAATTAGTTTTCTAGGGCATGAAAGTGAAGTTTGTAATATCCTATATTATTTTAAAGTTTTATTTTCTCTTTAAGTTTTGCCATTGAATTTAGAAGTTATTGGCAGATTTTCATATTTGAATACCGTCTTTTCTTGACTGATATATTTGGAATACTTTTTTGAATTTTTTAATACTTCTAAGATGTAGTAATTTTAGCTGTTGTTTAATTGAAAACTAAAATCTATCTTTTCGATTTAATTTTTATCGAAATATGTTGTCAATTTCAAAATTAATCTAAATATTTTGTAACTGTTAGTTATAGCAACATAGATATTAAACTGATGACTGCCCATAAGTACAATACAACTTGATCAGCAATTTAAATAATAACAGAATAAAATTTATCAAAAACTACTGTGGTAGATTTACTGTTTTATAACTAGTGATCAAACTTTAAGTAATAACAGATAAGCATTAAAGAACAAAATTAAAATACTCATGAAACCAAGGAAAAATTATTCGGTTCGCTTGTAGTTTAGGATAGTTGAAAAGTTTTAGCAAAAAACATCATAAAAACTATAAAGATGATAGCAATAAATCAGTTTTTATTTACTATTCATCATAGTTAAATTTTATAACTCAACTAGCTTTCTATCTTAATTCTATTTGAATCATTAAAGGTCTTGATGATAAAAAACCTAAATTTCTTCTCTAACTCATTATATTAAACAAGATATTTTTTAGTATGGAAAACCAAGACAACTCAGTAATTAAATTCATTAAAATTTTTTAAGAATTCAGCAGAACAACCATTAAATTAAAACATGTTTGAAGTTTTGTTAATGATTCATCTACTCTTTATGATGATGATAAAAAGTAAAAAAATATTCTAGTTAAAATCTTATGTAAATAATTAGTGCCCGAAAATTAGGTCAAGTTATCTCAAAACAAAGTTGTTTATCAGAACTTGACTTCATAAGATTAAAGATTTAGTTATTTCTTTAAAACATTTCTTGCTAAGTTATATTAGCTAAATAAGAATTACTTTTATGAGCCTCATAATTACTAGTTTCTAGTTTTTTTATTTTTCGGTTTATGAGACTAAACCAAAATAGATTATAGTGTTGCTTTTGTCAGTTGTTTAAACTTATCTATTTATGAACAATCATTTAGTTGGAGCATAGACTTTAAACGATACTTTCTACTAATTAATATAATTATTTGAAGTCAATTATTTTCAGTATCAACGTAAGCTGAAAATATTACAAAATGCTCGATTTTCTGGGTGAATGGAAACGTTTCAAAGTTGAGAACGAGAAAGAAATGTTTAAGCTTATGGGTTTGTAAACCTTTTTTTTTAATTAAAAGTGAAAATAGATATTGTAAAAATTCATTCAAAGTTCTTCTTCCTTATACTATTTAAATGAATTTGCTATTTTTATAAGATAAATCGGTTGAGTATGAGAAACTAAAAGATCTTGAAGTGACTATAATCATTAATCAAAAAAATGAGACGACTTTTGAAGAAGTTTATAAGAAAGGAAATTTAAACTTAAAGCATATTATTCATCTTACTGGTAAAACTAAGATTTATCTTGAAGATGGAACTAATATAAAAGTGAGATACTCAGTTAACTTTATTTGTACTTATTATCATTATCATAAGTATTTTCTTAAATAAATTTCATATTGCCACGAAATTACATAATACTTATTTTAACTATAGTGGTTATAGTTTTTGGTGGGTCTGATTTTCCACAATAAATATGTTAAACTGTATTACTTTAATTTTTATCTCGATGGAGAAATGTTTGCTATAAGAGCTATATGATTGTTATTTGTAGCCATAAGTTTATCCGTAAAATAAAATAGAGATGAGGATAAAAAAATTATTTTCATCTTAATGCACAATAAGAACAACCTATGAATGTATTTTTTATTAATTTAACAGCTCTTATAACAAACATAGTGAACTAGATAGGATTAATTTAACCATTTCTTAATTCCTAAAATAAATTCATATTTACTGTTTATGAATATCATTTTATAGAAATTAAATCTTCATCTGATTAGGTGAGTCCTACCATCAGGGAAGATAAAATAATTCACGAGTTTGACCACAACGGAATTCACCGAATCCACACAAGAGTTCGAAGTGGAAATATTATGATACAGGTGATTATGTTTTGAATTTCAGCCTAAACTAATTTGCAGAAACTTGAAATAGACAGATGATTATAACCATGGAGAAGTGTCGGTCAAGCACTACTTTATGAAAAGTACTTCTTAGATGACTTTCTTTGCTAAATCAAGCAAGAAAGGATTGTTATCAATTTTAATTTTGTTTGTCAATTAAATCAGATTTTTATGGTTGGTTTTGTTGATTTATGATTTGAAAGCATTTTGATCTTTTAATTATTATATGTTTTGTAATACTAAATTATCTTGAAAATATTTTTAATGTAATAAAATTGGTTTATATGATCAATATTTTGAGGGTGTATTATTTTGGTATTTATTAGTAGTTGTTAGAGATGTAAAATTGAAGTTCATAATTTGTTTTTGATTCAAAATCACTTTTTCTGCTGAAAGTTAGAAAACTAAAAAGTATCTATTCGTAATATTTCCAAAAGTTCAAGATATCCGTCAAAATGACTCAAAAGCTCAGATAACTTAAAAATTAGTTAGTTTTCAAGTTTCTTCAACTTTTCAGATAAAAATGGACTTTTAGATTTAAGCTAATAACTCTTAAAAGGAATTTTGAATCTGATATTAGCTTTACTCAAAACTGAAATAGTTTATAAGTTAGTGACAGAAACTGTTTTAATTAATTCTTTTAGAGTGAGCCATTCAAAAGATCAAATTGAATACAACTCAAAAAGTTTTTATTTAGATTCTATTTAAATTGTGAAAAACTGAAATTAGCAACTTTAAATTTAATCAGATATAACTCGTTTTGGTACAGAAAATTTAAAGATTGAATGAGATTTAGTCAAGATCTTCCTCATAACCAACCCCAGGAACATAGTTCCATTTAGGGTTGTGGAAAAGTGAATGGTTTCCATCGCCCCAAGGGAATTTCTATGAAAAAAAGGAACATTTAAAACTGACTATAAAAAGAATTTACAGAAACATTTAATAATCCAAGATTCATTGTAAGAATAAAAAATCAGGTCGTAATATAACTTCAGATATAAACTTACCTTATTTCGAATATTCAAATAAGGGTATTCAACATATTCAGAACGATGCTCCATATGATGCAACTCGTTAGTAATACCATAATATCCGCAGACAACTATAGCGACAGGACACACATAATATACAATCTGCTGCCATCTCTCTACAAGCAACAAATTACAGTTAAATGTAAACCTTAGGATAATATAGTTGAGTTTATAAATCTACTTTTAACAGCCCATTCTTAGGATTGTGTTTTTACTAAATAGTATCTAAGTAAACGATGAATAATTAAAGCTAGCTAAAATATAATATCTGCTTGATTATAAATCACTTCATGATAAAATTTGGCAAATTAATAGATTAAAAAATACTAAAGACTTTTTATATGCTGAAATGCCATGTGTTACATCTTTTGCTTTCTATATTTCTAACTTAATATATATTATTTGTGAAAATGTGTGTTAGCAAGAGGTGCTCTCTTCAGGCACCCTCCTTTGCATTTATTGAAATAAATAATTTAAAGCCTAAATACATTTTATATAGGGCTTTCAAAGGCACTTAAAGATTTTTTTATTGAACTTACATTCATAAATAATTTCTTACTTCTATAATTGAAGTATAAAAGTTTAAAAACATAAAATTATAATATAAAAAAAGCATTACTAAAGGTAAGATACATGTAACTAAAATAAATAACTCATAGCTGCTTCAAAAAAAGATTTCGTTGTATTAATAAAAAGATTATATTTACATTTTCGAATTTTAAATAATAAATTAAGATAATTCCCAGAACAACATAAATATAACAGAAAACCTAATTAGAAAACCATAACAAAATTGAAGTTTTTCTAAAGCAATTACAATATAAAAAAATATCAAAAACGTTGTTACCAATTTAGAACTTATTTAAACAATTGTATAGTTGAGAAAAGAACTTACTAAAAGCTTCATTAAACTCTTTGGCATCAGAGGAATGAGCCAGGCGTCGGCCAGTCGGGTTAACCAGCTTGGTCAAAATTCTTCGACTAAATAATGATGCCATTATAAATCTGAAATAAGATAAAAGTTGAAAAAAGATAATTTATTAGGATTATGAAACAAATAATGACATAGATATTTATTTCATTACTTTAAAAGGTTTAGAAGATTGAACATACTTTATAAAATATCTAAGATTATGATTACAATTTTGAGAAAATTTTATAATAAAATACATTATAACAAACTATAACTAATTTAAGGAATAAAAAAAATCTTTCCAAGTTTACAACATAAATTTTAAGAAAATAGTTATTGTATGGAATTTATTTTATAATAAATTATCTATTTATTTTATTCAGAGCATGGCTACAGATGATAAATTATACAGCTCTTACAGAAAACACAAGATAATGTGACAGCAAAAAGACCTTGAAAAGTACTGTAGTTTAACATAATTAATGTATAAAGTAGAAGCTAAGTAGAAGTAAATAAAAAAATAAATAAAATAAAGAAGAAGCAAATATAAATAATAGTAAAGTAACAGAGAAAAATAAGTGAAGAAACTGGTAGCTTTATCTATCACTTGTGAATAAATTACTTTAATCATATTTTTTGAAGCATAATTTAAAAAACTATAACTTATTTATTACATAAATTTTTATGTAAAAAAATTCATTTAAAATGACCAAATAAAGTTTTAAAATAAGGGTATAACTGGAAATGAAATATTGGAAACTTGAAATTGATATTCTTTAAAAATTAAACAAGTTTCAGTCTATGAAATCAAGAATTGCAAAAAATAAATTTGAATTTTTATACTTTACTTTATAGCAATAAACAAAAAAGCTCAAAAAAATTAAGAAAATATTACCACTTAAATAAATAAATTTTATATCAAATAAAGAAAAGATCTCTTAAAGCTTAAAGCAAAAGTTTAAAAAAAATATAAAAAGTAATATAAAATCAAATTTACTAGAACAATAATAAAACAAACTAAAGAAAAACAATAAAAGATTATTTAATGTTATAATAATATTTCAATAAAATATCAAATTTATGCATTTCAACTTGATAATAATTTTTTATTTAATTATCTTAATTAATAATCAAGTAGACCATTAATTATTCACATCAAATAGCCAACAATTTTAAAGAGAAAAATTGAAATAGAATAAGTAAAAGGTTTCTTTTAGATCTATATGAAATTATATATATTTATATGAATTATATAATTAAAAATTTAAAAAGTAAAACAAAAGTATATATCTCATTATATTATATATTTTGACAAAATAAATACTTTTTATAAACATAAATTTCCACTTTTAAATATGAAGAATAAATTTTAAATTAATAATTTTATGAATTTATATAATTCGAAAAAAATAAAACAAAAACTAAAAACTGAAATAATAAAATACCAGTTGATTAAAATATCAAGGGCAACAAGGTAATCGCAAATCTAAAGTGGATTTTTAATATTATGCCCGAGTATGCGCTTAAAATCAGAGCAAAATTGGCGTGAATATTAAAAAATTTTGCATAAGTATATTATTTTAATAAAAAACGAAATTTATCATCTATTTATTTTATGAGATTTTTACATGTTTAATTAGGATATTAATGCAAAGTTATAATGTAAATATTAGTAGTTACTTAGTTTAGCTTTATATTTTTAAAAACAAATCAAAAAAATTTATTACTAAAAATCTTTTATCAATTACTATCAAATTCATAACTATTTCATTATTTTTAACTTAATAAAATTATCGTTTATTTTTATAAAATTATTTTATCACTCGAAGAACATTTCTGTTGCAATAAAATACTATACAACTATTTACGATATTATTCAAATGAAGTTTATAATGCGTATTATCATATAGTATAAATTATGATCTAAATATTTAAAATTACTTTCATTGATTATTAGTTAAGTCCAATGAAAAAAGTTTATGGGTACAGCTTAGCTTTAAGGTTTGTAAATGCAAACATCCATAAATAAAAACAGAAAACTACGAAAAATATATTTTTGAATTATATAACAAAAGTTAACTTTTTTATACTTGTTTTATCCATTCGACAAATGTTCTGTTAGGCTTTAGCTCAGTATTTCTCGAAATTACTTTAAATAAATCCATTAAAATAAGATTTGGTTCAACTTCAACAATAACTACATTAGGAGTTAAGTAGTAACATTTTTAATATTAATATATTTGTTAATATATTTATTAATATATATACCTACTATAATATTATTTTTGTATAGCTTATTACCACTTTTATTTTAGAAGCTTTTATATTATGAAGAAAGTTCATTTTAAATAAATTAGATGTATAATGTAAGGATACATTTAATATATGAACTTACTCAACAGCTACTAATTACTCATTTATTTATTACAATAAATGCAAAGGAGGGTGCCTGAAGAGAGCACCTCTCGCTAACACACATTCTTACAAATAACATCTATTTAGCCAAAAATATAGAAAGTAAAATATGTAACACATGGCATTTTGATATCACTCAAAGCATATAACAGTGAACAATTACATGGAATGTTAATAATATAAGAAAGAGAAAAAAATCACAGTTTAGAAATGACAATGTTGGCAATATTATAACGGTTCAACTTCTGCTTAAACAACGCGAGTGACTTCGACATGGCAATGTCTGATGGCAGCTGACTCCATGTATTAATTGTACGGTATGAGAAAAAACTTGCTCTGACTAATGTACTAGGTGATATAGGCTTATTAAGGTGTAATGTGTGTCGTCTGAGCTGATATAACTTGAAGGAAGGACTAATAGAAAAGAAATGATCAAACTGAATGTCAATTAAGTTGTGGATAATTTTAAAAATAAGAATTAAGTCATATTTAATCCGTCGGATTTCCAAAGTATCTAAATTGAAGAGCAATTTTTCTTGTTGACTGAAAAGTTAAAAATTAATTCATTGCTACTTACAATTTTCATCTTCTTTTCAAATCTTAGTTTATGGAAGTTCCTTCTACTAACTTTAAATTATATAAAAATCATCTAATTTAATTGATCAATTTAATAATATTTTTAATAGTTAATTCAGTAAGTTTTATTCACGTTACAATTTCGATTTGATTAAAATAAATTTTAGATTTAGTAAGTGTTTAAAATATTTAAAACAAAACTACAGAAGAAAATATTTTTTTTAATTTGACGTTTTTACAATTTTAGCTAAAATTAGAATTTTGTTTTTAATGCTTAAAAATATATTATAAATTTAATGATAGTTTAATTATAACAGTCTAACAAGTTTCTGTCGAGAAGCCTTTTTAGTTGGTTATATGAAGTTTTTAAATTACTTTTATCGTTCAAATCAAGTTGTAAAAAAATTCTTTAAGTTTTTTAAGTATAATTTTATTAAAGTAATCAAGAAAAATTGATACACATTGATTTGATTTAAAGAAATTGATAAATATAGAAATAACAAACTTAATGTAAAAGTTACCAATTTTAAATTAAAATAATTTCAACAAAAATTTAAAAGTTTAAAAATAAAAACGGAAACTTTTTAAAGTATATTTAAAAAAAATTAAAAATTTACTCATAATAATTTTTAAATGATTAAAATTCCAAAAAAGTTAATTTTATCTCAATGCTTAATAAGAAAGAAAAAATTAGTTGTTTAAAGTTGTTCAAGTTTTCCTGAATACTTTTTTATACTATCAAGTGACTACAGTTAAGTTTATGTCTTTATAAGATAAAAGATTTCAGATAAATGTGAAAGTTTCTACCCTATTAGAAAGTTTGATTTTATGCAAAT
Organism: Pegea sp. RAD2-039; assembly: GCA_034620365.1. Classification (NCBI taxonomy): domain Eukaryota; kingdom Metazoa; phylum Chordata; class Thaliacea; order Salpida; family Salpidae; genus Pegea; species Pegea sp. RAD2-039. Next base: position 545,871 of record JAQGEQ010000357.1, read on the forward strand.
ATTAATGTTAGAGTAGGCTAGACATAAGACTGTTTAATAAAGATTTACATAAAACAGAAATTTTATTGAAGTAACTTTAATAGTTTTGTTTGTTATTTGCTTGATGGATGTCATTAGTATTTCAATTGTAGTAATTCTTCTAGTGAATAAAGTTGAACTTTTAAGTGTTCCAACCAGGTTAAAGTTTCATCGAAAAATTAACAATATCTTTAAAGAGCTTTTACGTCACAAACAATTTCCGATGAGGTAAATGTAACATATAGTTTTCCAAACTTCCAAACTCTCAAGGAAGATATGACCGATATTCAATAATATAAACTAAAATATTTGGATATTGACAACCAATTACTCGATTTGAACTGCGTAAATGTAGTTTAAGTTACATGAGAACAGTGAATTTCAAATCGTTTGAAAGATAGATGACCTTTCATATCAAAAATAGGCTTCTGTTATAAGTAGAAGAAATCTGCTTCTTATGAGATAATATTTTTATTAAAATCTGTTGAAAACCATTTAATAAAAAATAAATTTAATCAAATAATAATTCATAATAATTGTTCTCCAAAGTTTTTTTTTTAACTGGTAGTAATTCGATTCTAAGCATTTTACAACTTTTAAGTAAAAGAAGTTTTTTGATTCGTTAAATACAATCATATTTGAAATGCTTTTTCAGCTAAACTCTTCAAACAATTAAAGATCTATTTTTGTTTTCACAGCAATTTTTAATTTTTAAACGAAAATACACAAAACTTTTCATATCATATCTATGTTGGTATTTAGAAACATACAAAAATAACTTTTTAAGTTCTGGTTTATGTGATACTTACTAGCTTTTTGGAATGTCTTTAAGTATTTACTAACTTTATAGTTCAATATATATTTTGGCTCATTTTGGCATTATTCTATACTGATTTCAGAAGGCTATTTCTCATAAATATAACTCACATATTTGCACGTGGTTACAAAGTAATCACTTTTATAGCTGTTCATCTTTATTATTTGAAATGTTGAAACGTCATGCATGTGATATATGACTTGCTAGATTCTTGTCGGTAAAATTCTGGTTTTTTAAATAAGCAACATAATAAAATATCTACTTTTTATTTGAAATTACAATCATGATAAAAAATTTACAACTTTGTGACTTGTTAATATAAAATAAAGCTTAATTCTACTTATTTCTAATTTCAACAAAAACTTGTCTGAGTTTCGATTTTATTATTACTACAATTTCAATGTTTGTCAATTCATTATTTATTTAATAGTTAAAGAAGTTTTTTTATTCTACTTGAAAAACTTGACTAAATATAGAATGTGTAGATAACCTGTATTTTTGTTTACATTTTGAAAAATTAAAGTAAAAAATCTTTTGAAGTCGCAAAAGTTGAATTAGAAAACCTCTAGAATTTGTTTTGATTTCTATCACCAAATCATTTCCTTTTAGTTTCTGAGTGACTTAATGACAGAAAAGGAAGTGAAACTGACCTTTCATCGAAACGTCTCAGAAAACCATTTAATATTTGCATATTCTATATGACGAAATATTTGTATATAAGTTTCGATTTTGTTAATCTAGCATTAGTACTTCTGTAAAAGTTTATATTTGTTTAAATGAAAGTGGTTACAGCTGTCTTGAGGATTTTACTTCTGCTGGCATTTATTCTAAATGTTTCAAGCAAAGAAAACCAAACTTTAACATTTAAATATGGAAGATGTGAGCATTTGATATTTTTGTATTTATTTTAGTCAAAAGTGTTTGATCCTTATGAAATAGTTTGAAAATTTTAATGACATTTTATAAAACAAGCTTAAATCAGTTTTAAAAAAGTCACAACTGAGCCAACATCAAACTTAAAAACATTCCATCGACTTTAGATCAGCTAACAGTGTTTGGTGAAAAACTGAACTTTACCAACGCCAGAGAGAAATGCCTTTCTATAGGACAAAGCTTAGCCCTTTATAAAGATCTTTCTTGGGCTTATAATAAGGGCTTCCACAGGTAACAAGATGTAACCAATCAAATGGTGATCTTCATCTCAGTTTTTAGCTGCATCCAAGGCTGGCTTGCAGACTATCATACTGCTCATGTCCAAAATGGAATCTTTTGCCCTTCCAATCAGAGTGGAGTCGCTTACAGTCCTGCTAGAAGGCCATTTACTAAGATGAACGGAGCTTATTGTACTGATAGGAAATGTGAGTGTTTAAAAAAACAACATTTTAATTTTCTTTTGAAATTGTTGTTTTAGATGTAATTTATTGGCAACCAGCTGATATATTTAGTGAAAAAATACTTTTAAAGATTTCAGATTAGATTCAAATTAGAAATATTATTTTGATTCCGTAATAATTTTTAAATAACTAAATCCAAATCACAAAAATCTTTTCGATAAAATCGATTAAATGTTTTAAATGACAGATTTCAAACCTGGACCTTATAATCCTGATAATAAAAAAGTCTTTAATATGTGGATCAAATACAGAATGGCAGCAGCTATGCAGTTAAGGGAAGATCTTCGTAGAAACATCAATGATGACGTCATCAACAATATTCGCGCGTTGTATGTTTGTTGTAATATCTTTAAGATTGGGACTCTTAAAGATAAAGAAGGAAAAAATAGTTCGACTATCCTTCCTCGATTGTAAGTTTGTTGAAATTTATTATTTGAAATTAAAAATAATCTTTTGAAGCTCTAAAGATGAGATGAAAGAGTTTCAGGTCTCACTGAGAAACTATTTTCCTGAATCAAAACCAAAACTGGTTCCTCATTTTCAAGTTTCTTATTCAGGCTTTATTGAGCATGGAGGTGGTACGGTTAACAGGTCTTATTTGAAAGATAAAAAGTTTTCAGCAACTGTAATTAACAGTAAACAAGCACCACAATAAATGAAGATGATTTTCTTATTACACTGATCATTATTATCAGCTTAGATTTACAAAAGCGGAAGTCGTCTGCTTCCTCATCCAAAATCACTGAACTGTTGAAAGCTTGACATAAATCTCTTTAAAATAAATTTTGTGTCTTGATTTTATTCGGGAAACATCTCTAGGACTGAAATTATTGATGATTTGGTGAATCAAGTTTTGGATTATGGTTGGGATGGTGTGATGGTTAATTATGAACCAACTGTGGAATACACCAAAGAACATGCTACCATTGTAGCGTAAGTTGCAACTAAACACCAAATTTTGTATTTTTCGCTTTCTATAAATCAACAATTATTTTATAACTTCTTTTTATTGAAAATTTGATTTTTATTAATTTTTTGATAAATTAATAGGAGTTTTTTGAATATATTGTCAAAGAAGCTACATCAGTATGGTTTGGAAGTTGGTTTTTGTATATCAGACTGGGGAATATTGAAAGTAGGTTTTTTGTATCAAATTTTTAGTGAAATTTTAATCAAAAGATTTCAATTTTTTTGTGAAAAACTGTAATTTACAATCAAATAACTTCATTAGAAATATATTAAAAAATTAATAACTTATTTTAGTGTAATTTAAAGCAAATACACTTAAAAAATGACTAGTTTTTTTCAAATTAATCGAAAAATCATAATTTTTATTGCATTTTTGAAACGAATAAAAACGCAATGTTGTTGAATGCATTAATAACTAAAATGAACTTTATTATATAAAGCCTTTATCAAAAATTATATTTGATACAGTTAATTAGTTGTTATATTCACAGTATTGGCGCATATACCATAAAACTGAAGTTGACTATTTTGCAACTATGGATATGACTTATAACGGCGATAATGTTAATCGAAACATCAGAAAAACAAAACGTCTTCTAGAGTATATAGATATTAACAGGTGAGATAAACACAATCTCAGCACACGATACTTTGAGTATCTACAAAATATTTCTGAATATAGAATTCAAATTGGTATTAAATCAAAAATGGAAACAGCCCCTGGCCAGGCTATCAAATACATAGTTCGACAAAGTAAATGGAATTTTACCAAATTGCATAAGTTTATTGGATGGTTGAAAAAGAAAACAAATGTGGGCCAGCTTCATATATGGCCTGAAACCTTTCAAAATCTTTGCTTCACCAAACTTTATTTTTATGAACTAATTGGTGATTTTGTGTGAAATGATTTTTCAAATCGAAAAAAAGCTGTTTTTATGCTGTTGATTTTATAACAATATAAACAAGAAAAAATTCTGCAATTTCAAATAAACCAGAATAAAATAATAAAGTTTGGAAATTTAGTTTGGATTCTTCACTTGTTGAAATCTAATTTTAAATTCTTTATGATTGTTAAGAGAACTTTGAGAAAGTTATATTTGAAAATGATATGATCTACAAACAAATAGTAGCACCTTAGTATGTGGTCCAACATATAAATTTTCGCGGTAAATCAAACAGTGAAATGAAAACTGTTTAGTTTTAAGAATAAAATATTTTAGAAATATTCACAAAAGTAACTTCAATTTCTCTTCTAAGGGACTTGATGCACCACCCGGGCCTTTGTGAATCCTTTTAAAGTTCGAAAAAAGAACGCCTTTGTTCGACTTCTTCTTCCCCAACTCTCAGGCCACACGTGCAACTGTGTCACTTCAGTGTAACGTGAAATCCAACGAATAAAGTCTTTTAGTTTATGATGAGTCCAATCACTTGGTTTATCGTAAACCTTTTTCGGTATAATCCCCGTGACAGGGTCCTTTGGCTCATGAACCACAGACTTAATTCCTATTTGGACCCTAAATATAAAACTCAAAGCTAGCAGAAGGAAACAGAACCACTATCTACCTTGAGGCATCAATATCGCGAAGTAACTTCTTTACGCCTCGCTTGTTTTTGTCCACGTCCCGTCCGTAGTAGGTTAGAGACATGGTCGCAAATACATCAACTTTTGTTTTTGCATATACTTCATAAAACTGAAAAAATAGCTGATTTTTAGAACTGAAATAATTCAATTTATTGATTACTTTTAAGACTCCCCAATCTGAAATGCAAAAACCCAGCTTCAATTTCTTCTCGTGCATTTTGTTTGCCAGGAGGCTTAGGAAGTCCCTGCAAATGTGTTTGAGACGAAAAGATATTAATTATTTGTCGAAGACTTTTTTATAAGAATTAATCAATTGGTAATTCAAACTTTTATAAAACGAGTTTTTAAAAATTTATCTTCTAAAAATAATTTCTGATGAATGAAATTTTAAAAATATTTTTTTGGATTTTTTTTTGCAAGACTCAAAAAAATTCATCTTTTTAATTTGTTCCTACATCAGTTTAAACTTCAAATTATTGAACAAATTTTACAAAATGTTTGTTTCCAAGATTCTATTATCAAAAAATATACTCAAGAAGAACTCACCCGACAACAAGGGCATGTTTTTTAGTATAATCTTGATGTGGTTCATAATCAAACATAAAACCATCTACATTTGAAGCTATCGCTTTTGAGACTATATCATCAACAACAGCTGATCTTAAAGATTATAAAAAAGATCAACATTTTCAGCCAGAAAGGATGAAGAAATTACTTGTTGAAGGTCCCAGCTCCATAATGACACATTGCTTTAAAAGACATACGAATATGTGGCATCACTTTTGGCTCTGTTTCGGGGAATAACCGACCAGCTAAATTCACTAAATATCTCATAGATCTTTCACTTCTAGATGATTAGAAGTTTATAGATTAAAAATCAAAGAAGTTTGAAACTAACTTGGTGAGTTTAACTTCCGTTACAGGGGTCCCATCGCTCTTTTCAACAGGGACAATGTTTAGATAATTACAGCAAGGATAAAGAGCTCGAATACTTCTTCGGACACGGCCTGTTTTCTTTTTCTGTAGATCTTTTCGTAACTTATACAAATGAGCAGGATCTTTCCGAAACCACAGATTTAACGAAGGAGACATTTTGTGTTTTTTCTTATCCGGGAGAAACCCTAAAGTGATTTTTTTTAATAAAGTAGAATTGCAACTTATTAGCGCTACTAGCTGGTTGCTTATTAATTTAAAAAATAACCGCTAAGTAGCAGAAGAAATAAATTACAAGTTTTGTTTCTAACTTAACCTAGATTTAATCAAACAATACGATATAATTATATTTTCAGACTTATACAACTTTTCCATGATCTAAATACCAGAACAGAAATAAGAATTACATCATTAAAAAAACCTTTTTTAGTAAAAACCAAACTCACACTTTCGAGATGTACAATACGCCCCATAAGCTCGGTTCTTTGATTTTGTAGATGAATAAATCACACCAGCTTGTTTAGTTTTACATTTATCGGGTGGATCATCTTTTTGAACAACGTAACCAGTGTGTTTATCCAGCAACCAGCCTCTCTTACAACTGTAACAGATTTGCAAAAACAAATTCATTAATATAAAAATATGAAAATACTGAAGATGAAGAAGCTTGCCAAAAACTTTGTACATTCTACTAGACATTTACAAAATTCTTTCTTCCACATAGAATTCTCTTTATCTAAATTTTTAACTGGCTTCTTTCAATCATACTGAAAGGTATTTTGAACCAAACTAAGAAAAATTAACGAAGTTAAAGAAAGGCGTTTTTGTGTTTTCACCTAAATGTCAGCAAATTATTTGAATACAAAGTTTGTGGTTTAACTTCTAAAGAGTAAGACATATAACTCAAATATACTATGTATATTATTGAGTAGGTTTCGCATGAGTGAACAAGTATTCAATATTGAATGTAGACAATCACTTATATAATTTTCTAACCTAAACCTTTTCTAACTTTAGTGTATGAAAATTCCACTTTTGTTGAATTCCTACCCTGTCTGGTATTTTATTTATTGGCTTTAACGAAATTTTGAGATGAAATCAGTTTTCCAATGAGGAATTATACAGTTTAAGCTTCAACAACATTCGATTTGAAATTAGACATCATGGTTTTTGATAAATGTCTGTTGACTGGTCACGTGGTTAACAAGTTTTCAAAAAATTAAAAAAAGTTGAATTAAAGAAAGATGAGAAAAACGTCCAATAGAATTTCAAGTCTGATTTCCGAGAAAATTCTTTAATTAATCCTAAATATTGATTTAATATTGATAAATATTTAATATCTAATTTAAATATCTAAAAATTAGTTTAAAAAAACTTTATATATTTATAATTAATTATATTAATTATCAAATCTTTTTTTTTTGTTTAAATTTATTGATTTTCAGAAAATATTGAAATAGAAATCTTATCTCTTTAATCAAATCGATTAATTTAATCTGATGTAAAAAGGTCTTAATGACGTCATACTTATGATAGCCGAGAAAATAAGCTCTTTCCAGATCTTCCAATAAAGCGAGTCTTGTGTTAAGATCTTCACAACTTTTCCTTGCTTGCTTGTAAGATTTGCTTCCTTCAATGAAGATCAGAGGCTCTAGAAAGAAGAATATGAAAATTGCAGATGATTAGAAGGTGTTCCTGACCTTCTTTTCTTCTTCCATCTTTCTTATCGACCCAAATCTGCCTTTTTTGGATACTTAGGTTTTCTAGAGATTTATTATGGTATAAAATCTTGTCTTGTATTGCTGTCATACTGACTCTGCTGTTAGTGATCATATGATCTTCTTCTGTTAGATGATTAATAGAGTTAAAAAGTTTATAAATGTAGTCTTACCTTGATGTTGGTATGATGTTAGATCCTTTTGAAGATTCGGCTCATTATTGATCTTGATGAAGCATGTTGATATAAAAATTAAAATGAAACAAAGAATGCTCCATATCAAAGACATCATTAGAAGATTTTTGCGACGTTTCTCGCTCATTGTGTGACGTCACAGATGCTCTCGATTTGATATGAAATATATTTATAAAAAATCAAACTCATTTATATACAATCTATCCTAAATTACATTTCGAATAAAAACTTGAAAATAAAACTTTTCAGCAAAAAGTTGAATTGCTTTTGAAAGTGATAAGAGTTTGTTTAAGAGGCTTAAGCTGTAATTAAACTTCGCGAAAAGGCACTTAAACAGTTTTCAATTTAACAAAAACAAAAAATAACTGAAATTGCTGCCAACTTGATTAAACGATCAGCCAAAAAGTGATGAATTTTCGAGAAAAAAATTATATAAAATATTTCCGGGTTTCTTAAGTCAATCTAAGAGCTGAAGATGATGGAGTTAAGTCCATCTTGTAATGATAGATTGACAAAAAAGCTGGAGATAAGAATTCAATCTCACCATTTCTACTGTGGTAAGCGATTTCATCTGCGGTTAATTGGAAATAATGTTTGTAAAATTTAATTGTAAGTTCTTTGCCCAGGGGCATAAACAAAGAAAAATTAATAGATACGTTCTCAATGCCATTAACTTGATCAAAACCTAAGAAAAGAAACAGTTTTATAGATAAAAGTTAAAAGACAGATTTTTAATCTAACTAACAGTTCAGATAACAAACGCTACAGGAATGATTTAGATGATTTCTTTTTGCTTGATATTTATAGTTAAGTGACTTCAAACGAAAAATTTTCTGAAGTCTTTAGAAAATTTTATGAATCAGTTTTTTTATTATTGTGAAGAAGTGATGCAAAAAATAATAGCAAAGTTTTTATAGCTAAACAAAATAGTTAAAAATAATTTCTTTTTCATTCATGTAGTAGCTTATACGTTTTCATTTTATGTAATCGTTATATCAAACCATAAAATAAAAAATAATTTAATTAAATTGCTGAAAATTACATGGTAAGAAATATTTCTTGCTAATTACATGCTAAAAAGTAATCAACAAATTTTCTTATTTCGATTTTGTTTCTCTATCTGACGGTTTAAAGCTAAAAGAGCAGAAAAAAGAAGTGTATTGACTAACCAACATCTGATTAAAGCTTCTCGCTCCAATTACAGTTTTTATCTGCTCTTAAAACACTCTTAGAAAATTTACAACCAAAATTAGAAAGGTCATAAATCCATGACAACTCAAAGACAAAACTAAGCTTAACACTGAGGTTTCATGTATATCTTAAGTAGCTTCTTATTAAATAACCAGTCAAGCATAGTTCTCAAGCTTATTAAACCATATCTGGCCATGAGCTTCAAATTGCAAATAGAACTTTACATCTATCAACATAGACAAATTGTAACGAACCTTAAGTACTAATGAATGAAAGTTGAAACCTTTTTTAAATGTTTTTAAGCTGTGTTGTTGTCTTTCAAAATATTTAAAAGACGTCTTATTTTTACGACAAAAAAGTTACAATGAAATAAAAGTTTTTTTTTGTGAAGTAATATATCAACTGATTGCAAATGAATTTTATTTAATGTATCAGATTATAAAGCTCAAATATTTAGCTAAGATTAGCTGCCAGTGTCTGGCACATACTGCTAAGATCCATTAAAAAATTTCAAATTCCACAATTTTAAAACAGAAATCCTTTTAGCAAAAGAAAAAATTTCTCACTTAATTTTTTAACAAAAGTTCATTTGTAAAAAAACTCAATTTAAAGATAAAATTTCTACTAAATAATCAAAACCGGTCTTCAAAAAATAAAAAATGAATTATTTAAGCTTAAAAAATTAAACAATTATTTCTGAAGCTGATAAAAACTGAAATCTATTCTGGGTTGTTTAGTTTTTGTTACAAACAAAAAATAATATTAAAATTATAAATAAACTAAAAATTGAAAACTAAGAATAGATTTTATCTGAAAATTTTCCATCTACAGAAGTTTTTTTCATCTTTTTAGGCCACATTCGTCAATTCAGAATAAATCTTATATCACATAAAAAATTTTTAAAGTATTTTTATCAATATTTCGCCTTTTTTTTCGCTTTAAGGTTATTTTTTTACAGCCTCTCTCTCGTAACCAAATGTTTTTAACTTGAAAATGTTGCTTCATCTAGCTAATTTCTGTCATTTATTAAACAGTGCTGCAACAAAATTTAGCAATTATCTTTAGAAAAGTAAATATTAAATCATAAATATAAAACGAAAACACAAAAAGCATTTTGTTTATTAAAAATGTACTACTGTTTATAACTTTTAATAACTTTACGCTAATTTTTTTAGTATCTTTAAATAATCTGCATTTTAAAAGTATCTTAATTAAGCTTACAAAACATATCTACTTGATTTGTTCTTACTCTCAATTCAATTAAACATATCTATGAAATGAGAAAATGCTAAAAATGTTTAACATGCGGTGAGGTTGCTGGTATGCAGAATTAAAACTTGACTATTAATCAGTCATTGAAATAAAAATATTTTGTTTAATTAGTCAGGAGATTCTATTTTAATATTTTAAGTAAAACAATTTTTAGTTTCTACCCAGTCTATCATTCTTTTTTACTTTTTTCTTCTAATTCTTCGTTTAAAATTAAAAATAATTATTGAACAATAATACCTTTGCAAGAATGTAATCTTCACAAACAAAAATACTTAAGCATACAGGGTTACTTTTCTTCACATTGTTACATTTATATCAATGAGTAAACTACAGAAAATAGTAAGACAGTCTTTGGATTGGCATACGGCCATTTATCTAATGTTCTCTTTTGCTGTACTCTTTATCATTTGGTTTATTTGAATTCCTAGATTTTCGAAACATCTCGCTTGTTTTCAATTAGAAGTTAGTTCATTTAATTTTTCTTCTTTGTTTGAATACAATTAAAAGTTGTTTTATTTTTCTCAAAGTCTATTAAATGGTATAAAAGACTTAATCGTTAAATAAATATTGAGAGCAGGTAATTGTAGACAAATTTTAAAAATAACTAGATAAAACCACTTTAATTCCTTAAAAAAATACTGTGTAAAGAATTTAAACAATTTTTTCTAGAAGTTAAAGTATGGATTAGATACAAATTTTGAAAAGTTTGTGAGAGAGGGTTGAAAATTATTGAAATAGCTAAAAATAAGAAATTTTAAAACTTCAATTCTTGAATTATACTTTAGAAGATATTAAACGGAAATCAGACTATTTGCTTTTGACAAGTAAATCAACTTTACTTTATCCCTAAATCTAATTAAATTAATCGAATTTTTTAGTCTTTTAGAACAGCATCTTGTTGTTTAAAAATATATTTTTAAAAGCTGAAGTTATTTTTGAAATAATCAATTTATTCATGAATCGAAAGTTTATTTTTTCGGAATTTCTGTGAAAAAGACATCATTGTTAAAACAAAATGCTTTAGTTGTATTCTACTTGGCCTAAATTTCTTAAATAAACAAATGATTTGAAATTCTTTTAATGAAAAAAAGTAAAAATTGGCTTACTTTGATATATAACTCTCAAATTGTTTAACAATTTTTTTTTGAAAATATCTTTTTACACAAAGTTTGTCTTTAATAATGCTAATCACAAATTTTATTTCTATATTATATGTTTAAACAACTTGAAAGTATATTATTAACTTGTTTAATATAAACAGTGGTTTAATTATTTTAAATATGTCAACAGAAACTTTATTAAATATTTTTATATTATCATTATTAAATATATTAATTTTATTTTTATTGTTAGTCGAGAGGCTTGTAGTTTGCGGTAAAATTCTCTAATAACTTCATAAGTTTATTTGCTCATATTATAAATAAGTCTATTGAAAATATTGAAAGTACTTTTTAACAAATCAATAAAGAAAGTAAATTTTTGAATTAAGGCAAATAAAAAAAATAATAAGTACAGAAGAATTTGAAAACTCTACTATTTTTAGAAACAACTTTATTCATATTTTATTATTAAAATCTGAAGTTTATTTCAAGAAATATTTAATAATTTGATTTTTAGGCAAACATAATTACATAACTAAAAAACGAGACGGGTTACATAAAGACAAATGTGTTATTCGGAACACCTGTGTAGACAAATCGATAAAGTAAAACTGACATTGTGTTGATTTAGTCTACTCTACCCTGATTTAAAAATGATACAAGACTTTATTTAATTTTGACATTTTATAATTAATGGGACTTTTTGTCTGAAATAGAAACGCTAATTTAACTGGTCGTTTCTACTAAAGCAATAAAAATATAATTTTTCATAGCTTGATATTTTGCTTAATCTTTGATTACTTTAAACTAAGATTGGATTCATCTTCATGCTATTTGAATCGTTATTTGATTCTGTGTCTAAAACAACTTCTATTTTTAGTAAACAATTTTACACTGACATTTGAAGAACGGTAAAGAATAAGAACTTTTAAAACAAACAATTAGATGACTACTTTAGTTTTGAAGTAAAAAAAACAACTTTTTAACTAAAATAAAAAATAAAAATTATTTTCAAATAAATGACTCTGAAAATATGTTTATAAGAACTGGCAAGTATGGAATCAATAAATCATTTTAAGAAGTTGAGAAGATAAACTACGGAAATGAATTCACAGCTGCATCCGGACATTTAATAAGAAAAGCCATCGACAGTCCCTGAAGTCAATCCCTTGTGGGTCAACCATAAGAGAGAACTGATAAGGAAGAAGAAGACAAGAACTGATGTGAACCGACACCTTTGGGAAATCACTGTCCTATCGTTGATTACCAGGACATCACTAACAAAAGGTCAACATCTGGAGATACGTTGAAAAATCGATCAAAGAAAAAAGATGTCGAAGTAAATGATCAAATCCTTGTGAGCTGGGTTTCCTTTATGATATTATTAGACCTCTGGCTGCTATCATTACTTAATAACCTAATTGGACCGAAATTTCGAGTTTTCAGTTTGTATCTTTGCTAACAACATTTGAAAATCGTTCACTGACCACTAAAAACGATCTATCATATCCAAATAATCCAATATCCAATCAAAATAGTTTCAAGTTTTCCTGAATGCAAAGTGACCTGAAAAAGATCCTGATTAGCTCCCTCTTGTGGCACTAAGATGCTTTCTTGAGCTTAACAAGCTAACCTGAGAGAGCTCTTGTGGTATTATAAGTGGGTTAGTTAGGACACTTTCATCTTGTTTCGATTCAACTTTTCTATGAATGATTACAATCTCACTCACAGTTTGATCGATATTTAATGCGGGTCTTTCAGATGTTAATTCAATAGCATATCCTAGAAGAAGATCAAATAGAGATTGGAGTAATGATGAAGATCAAACTTACTATCAATTATACGAAGAGCCAATGCTTCAACTTTCATATTCTGTCAGTTTGAAAATAATTCAATTTTGAAGCAATTTTGAAACAGACGAATCTCACTTCATATTTATGACTTCTGAGGTACAGAGTAAGAGCGATCCTTACAGCTAAAGACTTCCACATCTTCTTCTCAGTGTTAGGAAACTTTTCAAAGCATTCCAATAATGCTTCTTCAAAAACCGCCTGAATCCCAAATTCAGGATTCAGTATTTAAATCAAAGTGTTCTAAACCTTTACTGCAGTTTTGCAAACTGCTGTCAAGCTCCTCGTAGACTTGATCAGGAATCTCAGCTCATCCAAGACAGTACCAGATGTCAACAGAGAACAGTTCTAACCTCTCAAATTACTTTACTTACATATCTTCGCTGCTAATGAGAATTGGATGATGATGTAAGTGACCCACGTGACCATCTAGATCACCAATCAGCTACAATAACATTGATTGAAGTCAAGTAGTGATGAGCAAGATAATTTACTTGAACCATTCCGTTCGTAATGATGAAGATTCCATCACAAGCATCTCCATCTTGCAGTATTCGTTCGTTGAAGTCAAAGTTACGCGTTTGGGAGCGAGTCGAGAAGAATGACGTCATCTGTCGGTTACCTACAACAGCTGTGTGACGTCATAAGTGATGAAAAAGTAATGATTGACCTTTTATCCATGAGATGTGTTGGATCATGAGATCATGAGATCTTGGATGAAGATGTAGAGACAAGGAAGCTTCTTGTTTCATCTGCTTTTTAATTGCTCTGTGGAGCAAACTACTTTCATACTCACTGAGTTTGCCCTCTGAGGATCAAAGATCATATCAGAAAGAGTCTGAATTTACTGAAGAGCTAACCGGATACGAGCTTGTTGACTTTTTGCCAGAGGTGGTTTAGGATTAGACGAATTGGATTTTTGGTGCTGACTCGTTTTGAATTTGTATTTGATCTTTAAAAATATCATTTCAAATCTAATGACAAAAGATTAGTTGAGTGAAAAATTTATTCAAAAAATTCTAAAAATATATTTTTAATTTTAAATAAAAAATTAATTTCTTGAAATAAATCTTAATTAAAAGTAAATTAAAAAATAATAATTTTTAGAGAAGCCAGAAATCCATTTTGGATCGAACAAATGACTTAATTTGTCGGTTACTTCTTCTATATTCTGTTCTGACAACTGAACCATCTTGTTCTGAACAGCTTCATTAGTTGATATCGATTTCATTAACTTCACAATTTCATTTTCACCAAACAAGAACCCTTTTCCAATATTAAATCCAAAGTTGACTCTATTTTATGGTACAAAAGTAAGAGACAGAAACTATACAATTTTCTATAAGCCTTTTTTTCAAATATCGCTTCTGTCAGTCATAAGAAGCCTTTAAAATAAATGATTTTACAAAATCAGTTGGAAGAAATTTACTTTTAGATGAGTAATTACTTTCAAAACTTTTGTTACTCTGATTCGGGCTTCTTCAAACTTCTTTCTAAAAAGCATGAGACTTTTTTGATGACCAATACTACCAAAAGAAGAGACTCCGTTTGTAGTTGTCGATGTTATATTCAGAAAAATTGTTGTAGCTTTAATTATATTTGGTTCTACAGTAGATCCCTACAAACCAAAATCAAACTTTTAAACATCTTTAGCTCCCAAACAAGTAGCTTACTGATCTTTGAAAACTTTTGTAAGGATTTTCTATTTTTCTTGTCTTGACTACAACTGACCATGTCTAGACATTGGCCCTTAATTAAATGAGTGCCTTGGACATTGTGTTCATTTGTGTATCAGTTACTTGAGGTATCCCTGTTCAAGCGTATATTTCAAAGCAATTTTCGAACTGGTTTTTGAGAGGTTTTCTTACCAATTTTCTCATCATAATCTCAGTAGTTGTTTCATTAATCAAATTTGTTAAGATCACCACTCCAATTACATAGATGACAATCTAAAAACAATCAGATATTTTAATATTTATCTAAAATAAGTCGATAATATCAGTTACTAATTTTGTTCTAGAATTTTATCAAAATAGATTTATATAAAACAAAGTAGACAAAAATAGCTTAGAATAAAGAACCAAGCATTCAGAAGCAAGTTTTATTAAATCTTTTGACTTTCTGTTGAGTTTAGGCAAATTCTTCAGAAGTAATATACTCTGTTAAGAAATTAAAATAAGTTTGAACTTCTATATTATTTATTAATTTACAAGATAAAAATCTCGAACCAATTCTAGTAATTATTATTATAAAAGAGATTATATCATCTTTCATTTATCAGCTGAATTTTCTGTTGGCTAATCATATTTCAAGCTGTATGCAAATCTTTATTAACTAAATAAAATTTGAAGAATAGATTGACTGTTTCCATTAAACTATTAATTGTTTCACTTTAAAACCAACAAAGAAACTAAATAACAAATATGTTATCCCATACAATGTCATAGTATTCAAGAGTTAAATGTATGTACAATTTATAGAGATTGATAAAAAAGTATGCATCATTATAATTTAAGCTCTTTACACTAAAATGAACTAGATTGATTTTAGAAACATAATTGTGTCATTTAAAGTCAGATGATAGAGTAATTCCAAGGTCTCTGACTAAAGGTTTTTTGTAGAACAATAAATCCATTGGTCTAAAGAATTTGCAGCTGGTTTACGGGAGAAAGTCATAAGTCCAGAGTTTGTGGACTGGATTCTGAGCTGCCAGTTCATAGACCAGTTTTCTACATTGTGTAGTGTAAGATAATATCTTGATGTTATCTGCATACACAAAGACACTGATATCATCTACTGTTACAAGTCTTCTAACAAGGTCTTAAATGAAAAGTGAGATGTTGAGTCAAGTAAGGTCTCCATTTTACAAAGCCATGCTGGACATCTGTTCAATTAAATGATTGGTAAAATTGAATGCCTCTTTGGTGCTACAGAAAACTGAAGTCAGCGAAACTGGTCTTTTGTTAAGTTCTTGGACCCTTTTTATGAATAGGAGAAATGATAGCTTTATAATCAATTCATGAAAATTTATTTGGGAGAACTCAGCAGATACAAAGCGATGAGTTTCGAATAATATTGTCAAAGTTTCATTTTTGAAGGTTTTTTAGAAGTAAGCAATTTTAAAACAACAATTTTAGTTTTGATGATGATGCTTAAAGATTTCAATTTATTTTAATTGGTTTTATGTCATTATATCGTGACAAAATTTGTTTAATTTTAGTTTGAGTGGATGACAAGTTTGCTAATATTAATATTTCTTCTTAATTTGCAAAATATTATGAAACACAACAGAAAAAAAATTATTTAAAACAGATTTTTACTGTTACTAGCATATCACAAAAAGTTTCAAGAAACGAATAAATGAATATAAATTTGATCTTCAAAATACTCTTAAGAAAAGAAGACTAAATCCATAAAAGTCTTTGGTCTTGAAAATAATTGGTTTTTGCCATTAGCACGCATCTTCTGTACTTAAATAATTCTTTACAAGTAAAAATTATAAGAGTTCGCAGCAGCAATAATTTTTATATAAACTTTCCTTTGCAAAACATAATTCGCTTTAATTTCTGTTAAAATTGAATCATTTTGAAATTAATTAAAAAAGAATGCTTTAATTATTTATATAAATAAATATTCAGATTAAAAAGTGGTTTTTATAGTTTAGAATATTTTAAAAATTAGGTTTAAGGATAAAGTTATGAAAAACACTTTTATTTTTAAATGCTTTTTAAAATTAAATTAATTATTTTGTAATGATTTGTTAGTAACTCACCTTTTCAACTCAAAGTGAAAGTAAACAAAACCACCAAACAAATTCGTTGAAAAAGTAGCAGCATTTTCAAATACAACTTATATTTTTGTTTTCAATTAAAGCACTTAAAACAAAACTGAAATTGAAATCAGATTAGTTTTGTAAAATTTTTTTATCTGACAATAAATGTAAAATTTTGAAAATACAGGAAGTTTAATGAATAAAATATATTTTAAAAAAATTAACTAAAATTTTGTTTACAAAGAAAATGAGTTTTTATTTCAAGTTTGAGATAATTTCAAAATACTGAAAAAACTTTAATATCAAAAATATTTGCAAAGTAAAGAAAATCTTATATAAGATTTCGTTAAGTTTTTGAATTTAGTTTTTAACATTTTTATTTTATAACTTGATTGTAAAATTTCGTTTATATGTTCACTAATTATAATTGTATTTGTAAAGTTACTTAATATTTAATTAAAAATTTCAAACAGAATGTTATTACAGCTTAAAAAAAATTTTAAATTTTAAACAACAAATTAATTCTAAAGGCACAAACGGTTTGCTAGGAAAATGTTTTATCCACAAAGATAGGAAGTTGAATCAATCCAATAACTATTTAGATACAAACGTGAAGAAAATAAGTTGATGATGTACTGAATAGTTTCGTGAAATTACAAATACTTTTATAAATCTCTTTAAATGAATAATGATTTGAAAACAAACTTTTAAATTCTGATTTATTTTCTAAATTTTTACTGTTAAGTAATTAAAAAAATATAATTCCATAAAAAATAATGTCTGAAAAATAAACTTAAGATAATTGAAGTTTGCCGTTTATTTTTCTATTTTAGAATCAGTAAGAAATAATTTTAAAAACAATTTAATAATCAACATTAAAGATAGCTTTAAAATCAACTTAAAGTTCAATTTGACCAAAATAAGTATCTTTTAATCTGCAAATTTTATTCATATTTGAAACTAAAGATTAAACATTTTTTTAAGTTCATTTTTTTGGTAATGCTTTTATGTATGAGAATGATGATACATCAAGATAGAACCACTGAAAAAACAGCAGAAAGATGGAGTTACAATTCATCGCCCCTTGGTAGTCACCTTTGCTACTAAATTAGTCAATACGCAAAATGTACAGCCATCCGTACTTTTTAAAGGATGTTGGATGGTTGCAAAACTTATCTTCCTTTTCTTCTTTTACTTGTGGCATCGGCTCTGGCTTCGCTAATTATACGCAGTTGATGGTTCTTCTTGATGCTGTATAATCTGCTGCAAGTTGAGACAGCTGAGATTGTTGTATACTATTTAAACAGGGACTTCATCATATCTGTTTTAGTATTTTTGGTAGTTTTCGCAGTCAGATGAGATCTCTCCATGCAATACAAAACTGGGTAGAAGTAATCGATACAGACATACACTTGATAAATAAGTTTATTACCGACCTAATTCATGTGAGGAATACACTCACCCACGTATCACTATCAACAACGAGATATCCAGACCCTTTCAGAGCTTAAAATATCTAAGCAGCATAAAATCATTTGATAAAGAAATGAACAACATATTTGAAATGGTAAACAGAGCTTTTAGTTGACTCTAGAAAAAAGCTTGAAGTAATAAATAGACTGAAACACAGATCAACATAGAGAGCTGATAATACCTCTGTACGGATACGAATCTGTGATGATCTTTATTTGTGACTTCTGGACTGTTTCTTCACCTTTTGCTACCTCTTTGCCGAGTAGGTCACCTCTTTATTGAGCAGGTCACCTCTTTGTCGAGTAGGTCGTCTCTTCAGAGTACTGAAACATTATTCACCAAGAGCTTTCAAATGAAGATCTCTCATCTGACTTTAAACACAGAAATGCTCCGAAAAAAGTGCTGAAGTAAAATGCTTTTTGTAACAGTCACATCTTCTCAGTGCTTACAGTAGATTGTGCAGCTTGGTGAAAAATTATCACCAAAGCGTCAAAATCATTTGTGGGGTAAGATCCTAATTATCGATTATTCTTTTGTAAGAATGTGTTTAATACCAGTAAGCTTTCTTCTTATAGCTGAAAGACATAATTCAAAAATTTGTGAAATAATTTTTTGGTAATTTTGTTTGTTGGATATTAACATTCAAAACTCGATTAAGGTTTCTTGCTTCTAGCTGATGAAGTTCTTTCGATCAACCTAGTTCTAATTTTATTTGTTCTTATGTTGCTGAGTACAAAATAGAATCCATTTTTTTCTCACTGCTGCTGAGGAGAATATTGAAAGTTTAGTTTCTGATAAGTAATTTATGAATTACTCAAAACTTTGGCTTATGATGCAAATAATGCATTTAGAATTTTTAATTGATAAATAATTAAAATTTTTAGATATCAAGTCTTATAATTTATGCTTTTCTACGTTTAAAAGGTTTTGATAAATATTTTTTATCTTAACGATTGTATATTATTATTAAAATGTTTTAAAACTTTTCAAAGCGAAAAAAGTTATTTTTCATTTCAGATATAGCAAAATTCTGAAGTAGGTTTATCATTGAATCATAATTAACAGGAAAGAAAACTGAGAAACAGAAAATTTACTGCCCTGACTCTTATTGCTCTTTTAGACGGACTATCCTAAAGCCTATTTTCGAGTTACAAACAAAATTTTGACTAGTTAAGCGACAATCAACCTTTTTTTTTTACTTTTTAGGGTCAAATTATAAGATAATTTTACAAGATAAAGATAATGATCATTTTAACGTTTACATCTACAATTACAGTGATATAATAAAAATAAAACAATTAGTTTGTTAATTAAAACGTGGTTAAATTGGTATTAAAGTATATATATAATTATAAATATATTTTCAAAGTGACTTTTGAACAGCTGATGTTTAAATTCTGAATGAAATCTAGCTGATCAAAAAATCTTCTCGAAAAAACTCTAAAGTGGGTCGCGGAAAACGAATAATTAAAAACAATTTTATTGTCAACATTTAGTAGCTAGAGATAAAACTTAGAGTTCACTTTTGTTAGAAACATAATAATTATATTCAAAAAAATACAAGTTAATATCACTGTTGCATAAATATGATCAAAAAATATAGTTTCAACTATTAAAGTAAAAACTAAATTATAAATCTCGTTAAAAGCATTATTTGAATAAAAGATTGCATAAGAAAAAAGAAAGGAAAAACGATTTCAAATAAATGATTAAAAGTATAAGGTTCACTAATATTTAAAAGAGGAATGTTTTCAAAGTTTTAATGAGTTAATTTCATGCCGTAACTCGTAACTCATTGTAAGTTACGATTCAAGCTTCTACGCCATACGATCCTTTTTTTCTCATCTGTAAGTAAAAATTAAAGTCAAAATTATCATACAGTTACTTTTTACAACTTTTTATTCTATATAAATAAAATATATATTTTTGATTTAACCTGATTGCACTTTATTATTCCAATTACTAAGAGTACTAGAATAAGACCTCCAAATATTCCCAAAACTATTGCGAGAACGTTTATTGGTTCTGAAATATTGAAAAATAAACGGATAATTTTGCTTCAACTAGTTTTAATTATTCTGTTAAAAAGTTGAGTTATTATATTTAACTAATTAAGTAATTAAAATCAATTCAAGAATTAAAAAAATAATTGTGGCAAAAATAGACCTTTAATGCATCTTCTATCTGAATCTAAAGTCTTTTGTCCAGGGCATGAGCATACAAAAGACTCAGCCCCTGCTATGCCACTGCTACAAGAAAATTCGGAGCTTCCGCAGAGAGTTGTTGAGTTATAAACACTACAGTAATCTATTTGACTGCAAATAAGGCTTCCGGAGTAGATACTACACGGATCTACTTTATATGGAACCTCACATTGTGAGCAGTTATATGTTAAGCTTGATGTACCTGAAAAGAAATAGTTTTATAATTACGGTTAAACTTGTAGCAATAAAATCTTACTTTCTGACAATAACTTGCAATTTAGAGGACAATTATCCTTTACTGTAGATTGATCACAAACATTTTGTTCAGTTTGCTCTTTAGTGCAGCAAAAACCATCGCCAATATATCCGTTATTACATCCACAAAAAGTGGTGAAGTTAGTGTTTGTGCATGTTGCATTTTTATCACAAGGGTTTATAATTTCACATGCTTCAAATATAAATTCATTATTTTAAGTTTTATGTTACTTTCAAATCTTTGCCATAAAATTGAAAGTTTACTTACGAGGATCAACTCTGATCTGTGAAGAACCACTACAAGCATCTTTATCACACGATTTAATCGAAAATACATAAGATGTTTGATTATTTAATCCTGTGACATTTAATCTATCATCTGAAATATAAATATAAAGAAAAAATAAATTAAAACTGTTAAACAAGTTTTGTTTATACTTCCTAGTGTAGGCTATAAATTTGCTCAGTCATACAGACCTAGAAAGCTAATGTTAGAGTTCAAATGTGGTGTTGGTAAGATAGTTCCATTAACAAAAGCAAAGACATTAAAAGAGTGTGCCAATCCGGATCCTATTTGATTCCAGGATATTTCAGCGTCGCTTCCATTATAATGTTCAATTTTCAAATCAAAAGGAATAGCTGGCACTAAAAATCAATTTTACAAATTGAATTCAAACTTCTGAAGTTAGCTTTTGTAGTTGAACATTTTTTAATGAATACAAATAAGGTCAATTTATAAAATCAGTCTACAATAAAGTTATCTTCAAAAAAACATATAAATGTTTAAAAGATTTTGTGAGATGCTTTTATAGCTATTCTATTTGTGAATTATCAACAAATCAAAAACGAAACAAACCTGTTGTAAAAACAATCGAAGAACGAAATAAGCAACTATCATTATTCCTAAAACAAAGTGTAGAGTTGTACATAGTTCCCGGAGTTAAATCGTTAACAGTATATGAAGTTACATTAGTCACCTTTAAAAAAAAAAACGAAAAATAAAAACAAATTATAAGACAAATAAAAAAACAATTAAAAATTACATAAACCTCTAATAACCAAACATAAATGTCTTACATTTGTTAGAAAAGTGAGTAAACTTCGAGAATCAAGGTTAAAGAAAATCTCGAAAATGTTTATGGACAAAACCAAGTTTTTAGGCGAAAAAGTCCAACCAAACGTTACAGAAGTATTTGTACGGCTAATCAGTATAAATACGTCTTCGGTTAAACCAGGAGGAGCTGAAAAATCAGAAAATTAAACTAACTTCGTTGTAAAGAGCGCCAAATTATCGAATAACAAAACTTTCAATTTAGATTGGAACAAACAATAAAAAGTAAAAATAACAAAATATTAAAATGATAAAAAACATTATTTGAAATTACTTAAGCAAAGAAAATCTTAAAATTCTAAAAATTTAAAGTTGTAAGATGAAACAAAACTTTGTAGATATTATTAAGGAAACACTTTCTCTTTTGCTAGAATATCAACTAATTCTTACCTATACAAGTTGGTGCTTCTGTTGACCAATCACCAAAAGCGTCAAGATCGTTGTTTGTACAAATAGTGTTAACTAAACTAGTGTCTGATAATCCAAAACCTTCATTACATGAAAAAGTACAAACACTATCCAAACTGTTACTATCACTACAAGACACTTTTCCATTTGTTGGGGCGTTTTGTGGAGGACTACAGGTTACAGCTGAAGATTTGAAAGATTGTTAATTTAAGAAAAATTTGTAAATGTTATTTCAAAGACACTTTTAATTTTCCTAAGGTATCACTTATTTCTTACCTATACAAGTTGGTGCTTCTGTTGACCAATCACCAATAGCGTCAAGATCGTTATTTGTACATGTAGTGTTAATTAAACTAGTGTTTGATAATCCAAAACCTTCATTACATGAAAAAGTACAAACACTATCCAAACTGTTACTATCACTACAAGAAACTTTTCCATTTGTTGGGGCGTTTTGTGGAGGACTACAGGTTACAGCTGAATATTTAAAAGTTAGTTAATTTAAGAAAAATTTGTAAATGTTATTTCAAAGACACTTTTAATTTTCCTAAGGTATCACTTATTTCTTACCTATACAAGTTGGTGCTTCTGTTGACCAATCACCAATAGCGTCAAGATCGTTGTTTGTACAAATAGTGTTCGCTAAACTAGTGTCTGATAATCCGAAACCTTCATTACATGAAAAAGTACAAACACTATCCAAACTGTTTCTATCACTACAAGAAACTTTTCCATTTATTGGGGCGTTTTGTGGAGGATTACAGGTTACAGCTGAAGATTTGAAAGATGGTTATTTTAAAAAAATTTTGTAAATGTTATTTCAAAGACACATTTTATTTTCCTAGAATATCACTTTTTTCTTACCTATACAAGTTGGTGCTTCTGTTGACCAATCACCAATAGCATCAAGATCGTTGTTTGTACAAATAGTGTTAACTAAACTAGTGTCTGATAATCCAAAACCTTCATTACATGAAAAAGTACAGACACTATCCAAACTGTTACTATCACTACAAGAAACTTTTCCATTTGTTGGGGCGTTTTGTGGAGGACTACAGGTTACAGCTGAAGATTTAAAAGTTGGTTATTTGAAGAAAATTTGTAAATGTTATTTCAAAGACACTCTTAATTTTGCTAGAATATCACTTTTTTCTTACCTATACAAGTTGGTGCTTCTGTTGACCAATCACCAATAGCGTCAAGATCGTTGTTTGTACAAATAGTGTTA